>OX359266.1:20796597-21226597 GCA_947179155.2 Hedera helix | reverse complement strand
AAGCATGTCTGTGGCCGAGTATACGACCAAGTTTAATGATTTGGCAAGGTTTGCAACTCATCAAGTTGATACTGAGGCTAGGAAGGCTCGGAGGTTTGACCTGGGACTGAAACCGTGGATGTACCGTTTTGTTACGGTATTAAAAATTAAGAGCTTTGCAGAACTGTTAGAAAGGGCAATCATTGCAGAGGGTGGCAGTGAGGCCCTGGCTAAATTCAATCAGGAGAGGAAGAAAAGTCATGAAGGGCAGAAGGCGGGGAGCAGTAGAGGCAGCAACCCCAATAAAAGGAAGTGGAATGAGAGCCAATCGTCGGGAAGAAACAAATCCGGAGGAGAGGCTAAGAAAGTTGGCAGATGCAACAATTGTGGTAAGAATCATACGGGCGAATGCTTTAATGGCAAGAGTGTTTGCTATAGCTGCGGACAGCCGGGGCACATGGCTCCACAATGCCCGAAAAAGATAAAGGGAGTGTTTTTCCTGTGGAGCAACCGATCATCATGCCAAGGACTGCCCGGAGAGGAAGGGAGACGTTGGGAGTGGCAACAGAGGTAACCACAACAACAGCAGCAGGCTGAACATTGGAGGGCCAGCCAGCCAGGTTAACCGACCCACAGGGTGCACCTTCAACATGACTGTGCAGGATGCAGTCGACTCTAAGGACGTGGTGTCAGGTATCATCCCGATCAATGATATTAATGCATATGTATTGTTTGATTCGGGTGCTATCTGCTCATTTGTTTCTGAAGATTTTGCTAAGAGATTAGATTTACCTTAAGAAAAGCTAGAACACCCTATGAACGTAGAAATAACAAACAAAGAAATCATTCCCGTAGACTACATTCATAGGAACTATTGTGCTGAACTGTGAGGGGTTAGACTTAACGTGGATTTGATACCGATTCGTCTAGGGGACTTTGACTTAATCCTAGGGATGGATTGGCTATCGAGTCACGGAGCGGTTATTGACTGTAAGAAGAAGTGTGTGCACCTAAAGACTCTGAATAGGTCAAAAGTTATATTTTACGGTAGTAAATCATCGAGACAATCAAGTTGTCTGATGATGATGCAAGCACGAAAGTTGCTTAGGAAATGGGGTGTAGGTTATTTGGCTCATGTGGTCAATACACGACGAGTCGAGGACGAACTGAGTCAGATACCTGTTGTACAAGAATTCGCTGATGTTTTCCCAGATGAGATTTTGAGGTTACCACCGGACAGAAAAGTGGGGTTTGTTATTGATTTGGTACCGGGGCCGCACCGATATCGAAGGCACCGTATCGTATGGCACCAGTAGAAATGAAAGAATTGATGGTTCAGTTGCAGGAACTGCTAGATAAAGGTTACATCAGACCAAGCGTGTCACCGTGGGGAGCGCCGGTTCTGTTTGTAAAGAAGAAGGATGGTTCGATGAGGCTTTGTATTGATTACCGGAAGTTGAACAAGGTCACCATTAAGAACAGGTATCCGTTGCCCAGAATTAATGATCTGTTTGATAAATTTAAAGGAGTGAAAAACTTTTCGAAGATAGATTTGAGGACAGGTTATCATCAACTGAAGGTGAGGGAGGAGGATATCCCGAAAATGGCATTCAGAACTCGTTATGGTCATTTTGAGTTTCTAGTGATGTCATTTGGACTAACGAATGCACCAGCGACATTCATGGATATGATGAATAGAGTGTTCAAGCAGTACTTGGACAAGTTCGTGGTCGTATTCATTGATGACATATTGGTGTACTCGAAGACAGAGGAAGAACATGCAGAACATTTACGGATCGCATTGGAGGCTTTGAGAAGGGAGAAGCAGTACGCCAAGTTTTTGAAGTGTGAATTTTGGTTGTAGAGAGTGCAGTTTCTAGGTCATGTTATCGACAAGGACGGTGTTTTGGTGGATCCAGCGAAGGTGGAGGCAATTATCAATTGGGAACAGCCGAAGACGCCGACTGAGATCAGGAGTTTCTTAGGGTTAGCGGGATATTATCGGAGATTCATTCGGGATTTTTAAAGATAGCATCACCGTTGACCAATCTTACCCGAAAGACTATGAAGTTTGTTTGGTCGAAAAAATCCGAGGAAAGTTTTATGGAGCTGAAGAAGAGGTTGAGTCAGGCACCAATGTTGCCTTTACCGGACGACACGGGAGGTTTCATAGTGTATAGTGATGCGTCACGCAAGGGTCTTGGTTGTGTGCTAATGTAACACGGCAAGGTCATTGCGTATGCGTCACGCCAGCTAAAGGATTATAAGAAGGGTTACTGTGACACCCCAGGATTTTACAGGATTTCTAAATAAGTAATATGGTTAATTAAGTAAAGGTTAATAGTTAAAACCTAGTTATGAATGATGAAAAGTGTAAGAATGATTAAGAGTAAGTTATTATATGATCAATGTGCTAAAATGCTCTATGTGATAGATTGAATGTATGTGCATATTATGTATTTGAATTGAGAAAGGAATCAGTGTAGCACACTGTTGTATCAGCAGGTGATAATTTGAACATATGAAAATGTATATATGTGTACATTTTTGTATTTGACTAAGTAAAGATAGAAGGAGAGTTAAAGTTAGAAAAGTAAGAAATGAAGAATACGCAGGTGAATTGATGTTTTAGTCATGAAAATTAATAATGAGCAAAATAAATAGGCCTGGAGAGGCGAATGTATGAGAATGATAAGTTAAGCTGAGTATGTAAGTGCAATGAAGAAGAAACTGTATGACCTAAATGGTTTATTAAGGAAGATTAGGCATATTGATATGTGAATATATGGAAATGTCAAGAAAGTGACCTTATATGATTGAAAGAATATAATTAATTGTTATGAAATGTAAATACAGAAAGTAGTACCTCTAAGAATGTGTAGGAAGAATGTAGTATGCAAGCATATTGCGAAGTGGCATTATGTGTGAGAGGGAAATAAGTAGAAAGGGCATAAAAGAAGTAAATCATCAATATGAGCTTAAAGGAATAAAGGATTATGAATTTTTATAATCCTACTGAGGTTCGCTTCTCGAGGAAGCGGTTATTGGAAATATGAGTATTACGACTATTTGAAATGTTGGAAGTGAAATTTGTGGAATATGGAACTAAGAAAGTGCAAATGTGCAATGATAGGCAATGATGGCAAATGTTGCGAATTTTTATTAATTAATGAGATTCATATTTTGAAGGGTGACAAGTGAATTGGGACAAACCAATTGTGGACTAGTGGATGGTGGAATAGAATTCAAGTATGATGAAACGAATTTGGATCAAAACGGATTTGATTTGGATAAGAAATGAGCAAAGAATGAATTAATGGGGGAAAATGTATGAAAGTCTAGTTATGAGGGGGAGAGTTGCAAGAAATGAAAATCTAGCTAATTTGATAAATGACCAAAATGCCCCTCAACAAATTAGATAATGACCATTGTGTCCTAAAGGGAAAAATGACCAAAATACCCTTGACAATTTAGATAATGACATATGTGTCCCAAGTGGCAAATGACAAGAATACCCTTGAATTAATAAGTGAAATGACCAAAACGCCATTGGTTAATGTTAGCTATGGTTAAGTTAATTTAATTCAACCTTGGTTAGGTTTTATTTAAGCTTGCAAAGCAATTGTGAGCCTTCATTTTTGCTGAAAATGTTGCTCATTCAAAAGTTCTAGCAAGAGAGAGAGAGAAAGGAAAGAAAAACTAAGGAAGTCTTGGAGAAAAGCTTGGAAACATGAAGCTAGAGTGCTTAAATGACCTAGGAGCAAGAAGAAAAGAGGAAGAGGATATCAAGACAAAGCTATCCATGTAAAGAAGTTGGTTATCAAGCAAGGTATAAGCATGTTTTTGTGATAAAGTTTGAAGTTTATGAGTTTAAATTCAAGAATAATATGAGCTATGCATGTATCTTTGGGGTACATGTCTTAATTTTGTGAGTTATGTAAGTTACAAGCTTTATATGTGTGTATTCATGAAACCCTAGACTCAAAGGTTGAAAAGCAAAGGTGTTATACTATTCATGTGTATATTTAAGCTATAAACTATGATTTAAGACATGATAATGTGTTATGTGTCGTTAGATTTGAAGGAAACCTATTTTGGAAGGTTAGACTTGGTTGTTGCATGAGAAATTTCATGCTAGATAACTTTAAAGATTCAAGTATACTTGAAAGGCATGAATTGTTGGAGTAAAGTACAATATTAGGCTATACTTTTTGTGTAGACAACGTAATAATCTGTAAAGTGATTTGAAACATTCATATAGAAGTTATGTAAGTGTATAAAGTGGTTAAATGTATATGTGTTAATGAATTTGATGTGTATAGTTGAGAATTCTAAGGAGGTTCAAGAGTTAAGTTTTGAAAAGTTGGGTAAAAATGTCACCCATGTGTGAATTTGGCCATTTTGTGTAATTGGTGATCAAATGAGGCCAAAAAGCTAAGTTTGATGTTAATATATATGTTTGAAATGATTTGGAAGTTATTTGGCGTCTATGGCGACAATTGAGGATTTTAAACATTTTAAAACGTTCGCCGACGCCTAAAACGAGTTGTTTTGGAAAAAGGAATTCAAATGAAAAGTTATAAATGTTTTGAAGGCTCGTACAAGTTATTTATGTGCTATGTGTGTTAAAAGAGGTGTTGGAAGTAAGTGGTACCAAAAATGGAGTTAAGGATTGAAATTGAGTTTAAGCATTGAAAATGAAAAGTTTTGAAATTGGATGAAAATACAACCTAATGTGTGATTTTTGGCAATTTTGAGCATTTAAAGGTGAAATGGAGTCCAACGACTCATGTTTATGTTATTACATGTGTTTTGGTTGATTTGGTAATCAACGGATAGGAATTTGAACGAAACGACGATTCGAACGATCGAAATCGATCGTTTCAAATCAAAATGGATTTTTACGGATAATTATCGCCTCGTACGAAGTTTTATGGTTTTGAAAGCTTGGGCATGTCATTTAAGTCTTATGTGAACTACGTCAAAGGTTGGAATGGAATTTAGAAGCAAATGGCCAAAAATCACAAGCTTGCAAAAGTTAAGTTTTGAAAATCTGAAAAATTTTCTAAGTCTGGAAATTGTGTGAACAGCCTACGGGCTAGTGTATCTATGATTTTGAGGAGCCAAATGAGGCAAATGAAAATTTTATAAAATACTATGGTATGAGGTCTACATGTGTACCAAATTTGGGTCAATTGGATGTACGATTAAAGAATTAAAATTCACCAAAGCAGCAGCAAAAATCAAAATTTCAGATTTCTGGACCACGACCTAGGCCAGATTTTTGTAGGCAAAACCACGACCGGGGCGAAGTTGGGCTGAGAGGTCACGGCCGGGGCCGTGGTTTCTTAGGCCAAAAGCCGGCCGGGGCCATGGAGGACAGAGTTTAAAAAAATGATATTTTTGACCCGAAATGAAATGTTTTGATACTAAATGATAGAGATAATCTATGTAAACCCTAGATTGATAAAAAAAGACTATGTAAAGGGTGTTGCGGTATAATGAGATAATGAATGACATAATATAACATTCCTAAAGCCAAGCCAAAGCATGTTTAGGGTTGTGAAAAAAGGTCGAAATCAAGTTAGGGTGTTTTATAAACCTATGTAAGGTATAATACATCAAATGTAATATGATTAGAGACGAATGGTCGTGTAATTATGAATTAGGTTTGACAAGTTAAATGAGTTTAGGATCCTATAATGATGAATATAGATTGTGTGTTTACAGATAGCGCTCGAAGTAGCAACCCAATGCAATGAAGGATAGAAAGGCCAAGCGAGGCAATAAAGGTTAAGTATATAAAGGCGTACAGGCAAGTTTTTCAGACTTAAGTGTATTAGATATTCTATGTGAGCTACGTGATAGCATAAGAATTGAATGTGCCTTATGTGCAATTATGTAGTTAAGTGCTAAATGAGTTACGTGACACTAAGCATAGTACATTGAGATGACTCTTGATTATGTGGTGGAGCCCTTCAGCGAATGGGCGACGATAGCCTGACTAGGACAAGCTCCTTAAACCATATGATTGTGGTAAGTTCCTGAGCCCAAATGCGTGGCAAGTTTGATGAACAGGGTTGGGTTAAAGTAGAGAGCCATAAGTTAAGAAATATAGTTCTTAGATATTGGCTAAGATCAAGGATATATAAAGAGATAGTATTATAAGAAAGGATTGAATGAGTTAATGAAGGAAGTAAATAAGAGATTATTAGGATTGGGTAAGCAATCCACTCTTCTAGCTATGCTAGACCATCGAAATATTTTGTTCATGTATCAAAATGTGATTTTAAAAATTCCGTGATTCAGGGGTCTATGCCAATTGATTCGGCTAGACCAAAGTTATTTGAAAATTTCAAAATGTATTTATGAAATCATTGTCACACTGTTGAATATGGTGTGAAATGATAAAATGACGGAATTCTCAATGTACTTTCATTACGGTACGGTATTAAGAGGTCTAAAAGTGACCGAATTCTCAACGTACTGCTAAGATTGTGCAGTATTATAAAGCCTTTTTAAAAGATTTTCTTGGGTTCAAGTTTTGAACCAATGACAGTGAAAGTGAACTTTTTAAAGGTTCAAGTTATAGTAAATGAACAGTTTATTGATGTGAGTCTATGCCATTTGTTTCGGCTAGACCATTCTGCTAAAAGAAATGAGTAAATGTTTATGAAATCCAGAAAATGGATAAAGCAAAATGTTTTTTCAAGGCTGAGGTGAACAACCCTAAAAAGGGGAAATATGGTACAGGGGTTGGATAACACGGCTCAACCCAAAGGAAAAGAAAAAAATATTGTGCACAACAAAAGCGGTACAATAGGCTGATCACCTAGCGTACCAATTGGGTATGGCAATCTTTGTGGTTGCTCATATTCTTAACGAATATACGGTCTTATGACCTTTGGATATTTCAGTCTTAGTGACTGTTAATATTCTTAACGTTTTCATGGTTAAATGACCCTTGGGTATTGCAGTCTTTGTGACTGTTAATATTCTTAACGTGTTCATTGGTCTTTACGACCCCTCAGCAAAAGCAAAAGTTATGTTTTGAAAGTAAAAGTTTTATGAAAGATTTTAAAGGAAAAGTTATTCTTATTTATTCATGCTGCTTCACAATTATTGAACAATTGTGGAGATTCCTGAAGGACATTCCAATCTTCTGGAATGAAGGTTAGAAAGGGGTAAGATGGGTAGTGAGAAGAGAGAATGTAAAGGTTAGTGAAAACCTAGTTGAGATGAAATGAATGCAAAGAAAGTAATGTTTGTTACAAATGAATAAGGATTGAGTACACAACAATTTCGAGGACGAAATTTTTTTGAAGGAGGGGTGAATGTGACACCCCAGGATTTTACAGGATTTCTAAATAAGTAATATGGTTAATTAAGTAAAGGTTAATAGTTAAAACCTAGTTATGAATGATGAAAAGTGTAAGAATGATTAAGAGTAAGTTATTATATGATCAATGTGCTAAAATGCTCTATGTGATAGATTGAATGTATGTGCATATTATGTATTTGAATTGAGAAAGGAATCAGTGTAGCACACTGTTGTATCAGCAGGTGATAATTTGAATATATGAAAATGTATATATGTGTATATTTTTGTATTTGACTAAGTAAAGATAGGAGGAGAGTTAAAGTTAGAAAAGTAAGAAATGAAGAATACGTACGTGAATTGATGTTTTAGTCATGAAAATTAATAATGAGCAAAATAAATAGACCTGGAGAGGCGAATGTATGAGAATGATAAGTTAAGCTGAGTATGTAAGTGCAATGAAGAAGAAACTGTATGACCTAAATGGTTTATTAAGGAAGATTAGGCATATTAATATGTGAATATATGGAAATGTCAAGAAAGTGACCTTATATGATTGAAAGAAGATAATTAATTATTATGAAATGTAAATACAGAAAGTAATACCTCTGAGAATGTGCAGGAAGAATGTAGTATGCAAGCATATTGCGAAGTGGCATTATGTGTGAAAGGGAAATAAGTAGAAAGGGCATAAAAGAAGTAAATCATCAATATGAGCTTAAAGGAATAAAGGATGATGAACTTTTATAATCCGACTGAGGTTCGCTTCTCGAGGAAGCGGTTATTGGAAATATGAGTATTACGACTATTTGAAATGTTGGAAGTGAAATTTGTGGAATATGGAACTAAGAAAGTGCAAATGTGCAATGATAGGCAATGATGGCAAATGTTGCGAATTTTTATTAATTAATGAGATTCATATTTTGAAGGGTGACAAGTGAATTGGGACAAACCAATTGTGGACTAGTGGATGGTGGAATAGAATTCAAGTATGATGAAACGAATTTGGATCAAAACGGATTTGATTTGGATAAGAAATGAGCAAAGAATGAATTAATGGGGGAAAATGTATGAAAGTCTAGTTATGAGGGGGAGAGTTGCAAGAAATGAAAATCTAGCTAATTTGATAAATGACCAAAATGCCCCTCAACAAATTAGATAATGACCATTGTGTCCTAAAGGGAAAAATGACCAAAATACCCTTGACAATTTAGATAATGACATATGTGTCCCAAGTGGCAAATGACAAGAATACCCTTGAATTAATAAGTGAAATGACCAAAACGCCATTGGTTAATGTTAGCTATGGTTAAGTTAATTTAATTCAACCTTGGTTAGGTTTTATTTAAGCTTGCAAAGCAATTGTGAGCCTTCATTTTTGCTGAAAATGTTGCTCATTCAAAAGTTCTAGCAAGAGAGAGAGAGAAAGGAAAGAAAAACTAAGGAAGTCTTGGAGAAAAGCTTGGAAACATGAAGCTAGAGTGCTTAAATGACCTAGGAGCAAGAAGAAAAGAGGAAGAGGATATCAAGACAAAGCTATCCATGTAAAGAAGTTGGTTATCAAGCAAGGTATAAGCATGTTTTTGTGATAAAGTTTGAAGTTTATGAGTTTAAATTCAAGAATAATATGAGCTATGCATGTATCTTTGGGGTACATGTCTTAATTTTGTGAGTTATGTAAGTTACAAGCTTTATATGTGTGTATTCATGAAACCCTAGACTCAAAGGTTGAAAAGCAAAGGTGTTATACTATTCATGTGTATATTTAAGCTATAAACTATGATTTAAGACATGATAATGTGTTATGTGTCGTTAGATTTGAAGGAAACCTATTTTGGAAGGTTAGACTTGGTTGTTGCATGAGATTTTCATGCTAGATAACTTTAAAGATTCAAGTATACTTGAAAGGCATGAATTGTTGGAGTAAAGTACAATATTAGGCTATACTTTTTGTGTAGACAACGTAATAATCTGTAAAGTGATTTGAAACATTCATATAGAAGTTATGTAAGTGTATAAAGTGGTTAAATGTATATGTGTTAATGAATTTGATGTGTATAGTTGAGAATTCTAAGGAGGTTCAAGAGTTAAGTTTTGAAAAGTTGGGTAAAAATGTCACCCATGTGTGAATTTGGCCATTTTGTGTAATTGGTGATCAAATGAGGCCAAAAAGCTAAGTTTGATGTTAATATATATGTTTGAAATGATTTGGAAGTTATTTGGCGTCTATGGCGACAATTGAGGATTTTAAACATTTTAAAACGTTCGCCGACGCCTAAAACGAGTTGTTTTGGAAAAAGGAATTCAAATGAAAAGTTATAAATGTTTTGAAGGCTCGTACAAGTTATTTATGTGCTATGTGTGTTAAAAGAGGTGTTGGAAGTAAGTGGTACCAAAAATGGAGTTAAGGATTGAAATTGAGTTTAAGCATTGAAAATGAAAAGTTTTGAAATTGGATGAAAATACAACCTAATGTGTGATTTTTGGCAATTTTGAGCATTTAAAGGTGAAATGGAGTCCAACGACTCATGTTTATGTTATTACATGTGTTTTGGTTGATTTGGTAATCAACGGATAGGAATTTGAACGAAACGACGATTCGAACGATCGAAATCGATCGTTTCAAATCAAAATGGATTTTTACGGATAATTATCGCCTCGTACGAAGTTTTATGGTTTTGAAAGCTTGGGCATGTCATTTAAGTCTTATGTGAACTACGTCAAAGGTTGGAATGGAATTTAGAAGCAAATGGCCAAAAATCACAAGCTTGCAAAAGTTAAGTTTTGAAAATCTGAAAAATTTTCTAAGTCTGGAAATTGTGTGAACAGCCTACGGGCTAGTGTATCTATGATTTTGAGGAGCCAAATGAGGCAAATGAAAATTTTATAAAATACTATGGTATGAGGTCTACATGTGTACCAAATTTGGGTCAATTGGATGTACGATTAAAGAATTAAAATTCACCAAAGCAGCAGCAAAAATCAAAATTTCAGATTTCTGGACCACGACCTAGGCCAGATTTTTGTAGGCAAAACCACGACCGGGGCGAAGTTGGGCTGAGAGGTCACGGCCGGGGCCGTGGTTTCTTAGGCCAAAAGCCGGCCGGGGCCATGGAGGACAGAGTTTAAAAAAATGATATTTTTGACCCGAAATGAAATGTTTTGATACTAAATGATAGAGATAATCTATGTAAACCCTAGATTGATAAAAAAAGACTATGTAAAGGGTGTTGCGGTATAATGAGATAATGAATGACATAATATAACATTCCTAAAGCCAAGCCAAAGCATGTTTAGGGTTGTGAAAAAAGGTCGAAATCAAGTTAGGGTGTTTTATAAACCTATGTAAGGTATAATACATCAAATGTAATATGATTAGAGACGAATGGTCGTGTAATTATGAATTAGGTTTGACAAGTTAAATGAGTTTAGGATCCTATAATGATGAATATAGATTGTGTGTTTACAGATAGCGCTCGAAGTAGCAACCCAATGCAATGAAGGATAGAAAGGCCAAGCGAGGCAATAAAGGTTAAGTATATAAAGGCGTACAGGCAAGTTTTTCAGACTTAAGTGTATTAGATATTCTATGTGAGCTACGTGATAGCATAAGAATTGAATGTGCCTTATGTGCAATTATGTAGTTAAGTGCTAAATGAGTTACGTGACACTAAGCATAGTACATTGAGATGACTCTTGATTATGTGGTGGAGCCCTTCAGCGAATGGGCGACGATAGCCTGACTAGGACAAGCTCCTTAAACCATATGATTGTGGTAAGTTCCTGAGCCCAAATGCGTGGCAAGTTTGATGAACAGGGTTGGGTTAAAGTAGAGAGCCATAAGTTAAGAAATATAGTTCTTAGATATTGGCTAAGATCAAGGATATATAAAGAGATAGTATTATAAGAAAGGATTGAATGAGTTAATGAAGGAAGTAAATAAGAGATTATTAGGATTGGGTAAGCAATCCACTCTTCTAGCTATGCTAGACCATCGAAATATTTTGTTCATGTATCAAAATGTGATTTTAAAAATTCCGTGATTCAGGGGTCTATGCCAATTGATTCGGCTAGACCAAAGTTATTTGAAAATTTCAAAATGTATTTATGAAATCATTGTCACACTGTTGAATATGGTGTGAAATGATAAAATGACGGAATTCTCAATGTACTTTC
This sequence comes from Hedera helix, assembly GCA_947179155.2. Lineage (NCBI taxonomy): Eukaryota > Viridiplantae > Streptophyta > Magnoliopsida > Apiales > Araliaceae > Hedera > Hedera helix. The sequence continues at coordinate 21,215,124 of OX359266.1, read as the reverse complement.
ATTACGGTACGGTATTAAGAGGTCTAAAAGTGACCGAATTCTCAACGTACTGCTAAGATTGTGCAGTATTATAAAGCCTTTTTAAAAGATTTTCTTGGGTTCAAGTTTTGAACCAATGACAGTGAAAGTGAACTTTTTAAAGGTTCAAGTTATAGTAAATGAACAGTTTATTGATGTGAGTCTATGCCATTTGTTTCGGCTAGACCATTCTGCTAAAAGAAATGAGTAAATGTTTATGAAATCCAGAAAATGGATAAAGCAAAATGTTTTTTCAAGGCTGAGGTGAACAACCCTAAAAAGGGGAAATATGGTACAGGGGTTGGATAACACGGCTCAACCCAAAGGAAAAGAAAAAAATATTGTGCACAACAAAAGCGGTACAATAGGCTGATCACCTAGCGTACCAATTGGGTATGGCAATCTTTGTGGTTACTCATATTCTTAACGAATATACGGTCTTATGACCTTTGGATATTTCAGTCTTAGTGACTGTTAATATTCTTAACGTTTTCATGGTTAAATGACCCTTGGGTATTGCAGTCTTTGTGACTGTTAATATTCTTAACGTGTTCATTGGTCTTTACGACCCCTCAGCAAAAGCAAAAGTTATGTTTTGAAAGTAAAAGTTTTATGAAAGATTTTAAAGGAAAAGTTATTCTTATTTATTCATGCTGCTTCACAATTATTGAACAATTGTGGAGATTCCTGAAGGACATTCCAATCTTCTGGAATGAAGGTTAGAAAGGGGTAAGATGGGTAGTGAGAAGAGAGAATGTAAAGGTTAGTGAAAACCTAGTTGAGATGAAATGAATGCAAAGAAAGTAATGTTTGTTACAAATGAATAAGGATTGAGTACACAACAATTTCGAGGACGAAATTTTTTTGAAGGAGGGGTGAATGTGACACCCCAGGATTTTACAGGATTTCTAAATAAGTAATATGGTTAATTAAGTAAAGGTTAATAGTTAAAACCTAGTTATGAATGATGAAAAGTGTAAGAATGATTAAGAGTAAGTTATTATATGATCAATGTGCTAAAATGCTCTATGTGATAGATTGAATGTATGTGCATATTATGTATTTGAATTGAGAAAGGAATCAGTGTAGCACACTGTTGTATCAGCAGGTGATAATTTGAATATATGAAAATGTATATATGTGTATATTTTTGTATTTGACTAAGTAAAGATAGGAGGAGAGTTAAAGTTAGAAAAGTAAGAAATGAAGAATACGTACGTGAATTGATGTTTTAGTCATGAAAATTAATAATGAGCAAAATAAATAGACCTGGAGAGGCGAATGTATGAGAATGATAAGTTAAGCTGAGTATGTAAGTGCAATGAAGAAGAAACTGTATGACCTAAATGGTTTATTAAGGAAGATTAGGCATATTAATATGTGAATATATGGAAATGTCAAGAAAGTGACCTTATATGATTGAAAGAAGATAATTAATTATTATGAAATGTAAATACAGAAAGTAATACCTCTGAGAATGTGCAGGAAGAATGTAGTATGCAAGCATATTGCGAAGTGGCATTATGTGTGAAAGGGAAATAAGTAGAAAGGGCATAAAAGAAGTAAATCATCAATATGAGCTTAAAGGAATAAAGGATGATGAACTTTTATAATCCGACTGAGGTTCGCTTCTCGAGGAAGCGGTTATTGGAAATATGAGTATTACGACTATTTGAAATGTTGGAAGTGAAATTTGTGGAATATGGAACTAAGAAAGTGCAAATGTGCAATGATAGGCAATGATGGCAAATGTTGCGAATTTTTATTAATTAATGAGATTCATATTTTGAAGGGTGACAAGTGAATTGGGACAAACCAATTGTGGACTAGTGGATGGTGGAATAGAATTCAAGTATGATGAAACGAATTTGGATCAAAACGGATTTGATTTGGATAAGAAATGAGCAAAGAATGAATTAATGGGGGAAAATGTATGAAAGTCTAGTTATGAGGGGGAGAGTTGCAAGAAATGAAAATCTAGCTAATTTGATAAATGACCAAAATGCCCCTCAACAAATTAGATAATGACCATTGTGTCCTAAAGGGAAAAATGACCAAAATACCCTTGACAATTTAGATAATGACATATGTGTCCCAAGTGGCAAATGACAAGAATACCCTTGAATTAATAAGTGAAATGACCAAAACGCCATTGGTTAATGTTAGCTATGGTTAAGTTAATTTAATTCAACCTTGGTTAGGTTTTATTTAAGCTTGCAAAGCAATTGTGAGCCTTCATTTTTGCTGAAAATGTTGCTCATTCGAAAGTTCTAGCAAGAGAGAGAGAGAAAGGAAAGAAAAACTAAGGAAGTCTTGGAGAAAAGCTTGGAAACATGAAGCTAGGGTGCTTAAATGACCTAGGAGCAAGAAGAAAAGAGGAAGAGGATATCAAGACAAAGCTATCCATGTAAAGAAGTTGGTTATCAAGCAAGGTATAAGCATGTTTTTGTGATAAAGTTTGAAGTTTATGAGTTTAAATTCAAGAATAATATGAGCTATGCATGTATCTTTGGGGTACATGTCTTAATTTTGTGAGTTATGTAAGTTACAAGCTTTATATGTGTGTATTCATGAAACCCTAGACTCAAAGGTTGAAAAGCAAAGGTGTTATATTATTCATGTGTATATTTAAGCTATAAACTATGATTTAAGACATGATAATGTGTTATGTGTCGTTAGATTTGAAGGAAACCTATTTTGGAAGGTTAGACTTGGTTGTTGCATGAGAAATTTCATGCTAGATAACTTTAAAGATTCAAGTATACTTGAAAGGCATGAATTGTTGAAGTAAAGTACAATATTAGGCTATACTTTTTGTGTAGACAACGTAATAATCTGTAAAGTGATTTGAAACATTCATATAGAAGTTATGTAAGTGTATAAAGTGGTTAAATGTATATGTGTTAATGAATTTGATGTGTATAGTTGAGAATTCTAAGGAGGTTCAAGAGTTAAGTTTTGAAAAGTTGGGTAAAAATGTCACCCATGTGTGAATTTGGCCATTTTGTGTAATTGGTGATCAAATGAGGCCAAAAAGCTAAGTTTGATGTTAATATATATGTTTGAAATGATTTGGAAGTTATTTGGCGTCTATGGCGACAATTGAGGATTTTAAACATTTTAAAACGTTCGCCGACGCCTAAAACGAGTTATTTTGGAAAAAGGAATTCAAATGAAAAGTTATAAATGTTTTGAAGGCTCGTACAAGTTATTTATGTGCTATGTGTGTTAAAAGAGGTGTTGGAAGTAAGTGGTACCAAAAATGGAGTTAAGGATTGAAATTGAGTTTAAGCATTGAAAATGAAAAGTTTTGAAATTGGATGAAAATACAACCTAATGTGTGATTTTTGGCAATTTTGAGCATTTAAAGGTGAAATGGAGTCCAACGACTCATGTTTATGTTATTACATGTGTTTTGGTTGATTTGGTAATCAACGGATAGGAATTTGAACGAAAAGACGATTCGAACGATCGAAATCGATCGTTTCGAATCAAAATGGATTTTTACGGATAATTATCGCCTCGTGCGAAGTTTTATGGTTTTGAAAGCTTGGGCATGTCATTTAAGTCTTATGTGAACTACGTCAAAGGTTGGAATGGAATTTAGAAGCAAATGGCCAAAAATCACAAGCTTGCAAAAGTTAAGTTTTGAAAATCTGAAAAATTTTCTAAGTCTGGAAATTATGTGAACAGCCTACGGGCTAGTGTATCTATGATTTTGAGGAGCCAAATGAGGCAAATGAAAATTTTATAAAATACTATGGTATGAGGTCTACATGTGTACCAAATTTGTGTCAATTGGATGTACGGTTAAAGAATTAAAATTCACCAAAGCAGCAGCAAAAATCAAAATTTCAGATTTCTGGGCCACGGCCTAGGCCAGATTTTTGTAGGCAAAACCACGGCCGGGGCCGTGGTTTCTTAGGCCAAAAGCCGGCCGGGGCCATGGAGGACAGAGTTTAAAAAAATGATATTTTTGACCCGAAATGAAATGTTTTGATACTAAATGATAGAGATAATCTATGTAAACCCTAGATTGATAAAAAAAGACTATGTAAAGGGTGTTGCGGTATAATGAGATAATGAATGACATAATATAACATTCCTAAAGCCAAGCCAAAGCATGTTTAGGGTTGTGAAAAAAGATCGAAATCAAGTTAGGGTGTTTTATAAACCTATGTAAGGTATAATACATCAAATGTAATATGATTAGAGACGAATGGTCGTGTAATTATGAATTAGGTTTGACAAGTTAAATGAGTTTATGATCTTATAATGATGAATATAGATTGTGTGTTTACAGATAGCGCTCGAAGTAGCAACCCAATGCAATGAAGGATAGAAAGGCCAAGCGAGGCAATAAAGGTTAAGTATATAAAGGCATACATGCAAGTTTTTCAGACTTAAGTGTATTAGATATTCTATGTGAGCTACGTGATAGCATAAGAATTGAATGTGCCTTACGTGCAATTATGTGGTTAAGTGCTAAATGAGTTACGTGACACTAAGCATAGTACATTGAGATAAGGAAGCATGAAACATATATAAATTGTGAGCATGAAAGGTGTTAGCTGGATTACTTGCTGAGCCTATGTGTTCATTCTTGCTATGTACTAACTTTTCAGGTAAAACACAAGAAGACCGGAGGTTCCGGTGATGCTAAAGGTAAAGAATGTGAATAGGTGGACAAGCATAAAGGAAATTGGTTATATGTACCCGTGTCATATTTATGTAAAGTAGATGAACATAAAGTTATTTATGAGCAAGTTATGTACTAGTTGGTTAAGTTATGAATTGAGGCAAGATGATTGTAATAATGATGTAAGTCGAGTATGAGTATAATGAAACTCGCATGTATGGTATAGATGTATGAATCGGGCTATGCATGATATTGTTGAATGTATATAGATATATATGAATAGTATCAGGTGCACGACAGGTATATGCAAACGGGCCATGTATAGACGGATCATGGCGAAATTTTTATTACAGGTTATGTAAATCATAATATACTTGAATATGAATTGAAATAGACTCGGTCAAAATTGTTAACTTTTGACCTAAGTTTAATGAAAGGTAAAGTGAACGTTGCGATCCTGAGACATATAAGGAATGTAAGTTAAATAAGTTTCAAGATAAAAAAGAAAAAAAAAATGGACCGAATTTATGGTCAACTCAATGGTTTTAAAGGTCAAAGGCCAAGGTTTGACGCACGGGATCCCGGTTAATAAGGTGTTAAGTTAATCATTATGTAATCTAGATATAATTGGACTTAATTAAGGAAGGTGGGATCTCGGGGCGTCACAGTTACTCCACTCTTGACCTGGAGTTAGCAACGGTATTTTTCGCCCTGAAGATTTGGAGGCACTACATGTATGGCGAGAAGTGTGAGATATATACAAATCACAAAAGTCTGAAATATATGTTCACTTAGAAGGAGCTGAATATGAGGCAACGCCGATGGTTAAAATTGATTAAAGACTACGACTGTGAGATTCTATACTATCCGGGCAAGGCCAATGTAGTAGCAGATGCCTTGAGCAGAAAAGGCAGGGAGAAGCTACTGAAGCTAACAAATCAAGAAGATTTGGTAAGAGATTTTGAACGTTTGGAGTTGGAGATCAAATATCCGATAGAGATGGAAGAGAAGTTATTTACAGTCACAGCAAGCCCGACCTTATTAGAAAAGATCAAAGAGGCTCAGAAAAAGGATGAAGATTCTGATAGTATTAAGAAGCGAATTGTTGAAGGCGAGGAGCTTAAGTACAAGATTGATAGCACAGGGTTGTTAAGGTTCGAAGGGAGAGTCTGGGTACTATTGGATCTGGAGTTGCGGGAAGAAATTCTTCAGGTAACTCACAATACGAGGCACTCAGTACATCCCGGAAGCACGAAGATGTATCAAGATTTACGGCAATACTTTTGGTGGCCGAATATGAAGAGGGAAGTAGCAGAATGCATCAATCGATGTCTGACATGCCAGCGAGTTAAAGTAGAGCATCAATGGCCGAGCGGACTGCTTCAACCACTAGAGATTCCGGAGTGGAAGTGGGAGCACATCATAATGGACTTTGTGGTGGGTTTACCACTGACACATAAAGGTTTAGACGCCATCTGGGTAATAGTGGATCGTCTGACCAAGTCAACCCATTTTCTACCTATCAGAATACGGTACAATCTGTACCAATTAGCGAAGCTCTATGTGAAATGGATAGTGTCACGACATGGAGTGCCGATATCGATTGTGTCCGATAGGGATCTGCGTTTCATGTGAAATTTTTGGAGAAGTCTGCAAGCAAGGATGGGAACACAGTTGCGGTTAAGTACAACGTATCATCCTCAAACTGACGGCCAGAGCGAGCGAACGATTTAGACTCTGGAGGATATGCTTCGAGCAGTCGGGATGGACTTAAAGGGCAGCTGGGATGACCATTTGCCATTGGTAGAGTTCGATTACAACAACAACTATCACGCTAGTATCGGCATGCCACCGTACAAAGCGCTTTATGAAAGAAATTGTCGAACACCGTTATGTTGAGACGAGGTTGGTGAACGAAGACTGCTTGGACCTGAAATGGTGCAGCAGATTGCAGACATAGTACAACTTATCAGAATTCGACTGGTAGCAGCTCAAGATCGTCAAAAGAAGTACGCGGATTTGCATCGCAAAAAATGGGACTTCGACGTGGGCAGTTTCGTATTTCTGAATGTATCTCCCTGGAAGGGGAAGATCCATTTTGGCAAGAAGAGCAAGCTGAGCCCTAGGTTCATAGGACCGTTCGAAATCTTGAGGCGAGTCTGTGAAGTGGCATACGAGGTAGCATTACCTCCTGAACTTGAGCACATTCACAATGTGTTTTATGTGTCAGTGTTGCGGCCGTATAAACTAAACTACAAGCACGTTATCTCCTATGAACCAATTCAAGTCGAGAAGGACTTGTCATACGAAGAAGTTCCTGTCCAGATACTCGATAGGAAGGAACAGAAGCTGAGGAATAAGATAATTCATTTTGTCAAAGTACTTTGGAGAAATCACGCAATTGAAGAAGCTACGTGGGAACTAGAGGAGGAAATGAGAGCGAATTATCCGTTTTTATTTGAGTGGTCTTATTTTACAATTTCGAAGACGAAATTTTTATAAGGGGGGGGGGGGAGAGAGAAATGTAATGTCTTAGAATTTTCACATTAATTAAATTATTAATTTAAATTCTAACGAGTTGGTTTTAAAAGGTTATTTAAATCTTTTTGTGTGATTAATTAATTATGTGATTAATTAAAGAGGGTCACTAATATGTTAATTAAATTAGTGAACAAACCCTAAATTTGTTAATATCAAAATAATTGTTAAGTTACTTATTAATTAAATATTTAATTAAATTGAATATAATGAGTTAATTAAATTTGATAAATTAATTAATTTGAGGATTAATTAACAAGAACAAGGTGAAATATGGATAATAATAATTAATAGTTTAATTAGTAAGAAATTACTAGTTAACTAGCTTAATTAATTAATTAATCAAGTTACTCATTTAATTGATCATGAACTTGGATAATTAATGTGTAAACCTATTAAATTAGCCCAACATGGATCAATTAGTAGCTCAAGTGAAGAATAATAAAACTTGGACTACTAGTAGCCCAAATTAATTTGTAGCAAGCCCAAGTAGATTCTTATTAAAGTCCAATACTTGGTCCATTGGTAGAATAAATTTTATAACTTATTTATTAGATAAAGGCAATTAAAGTGACAATCTCTTTGGGACTAAAATCTCTCCATCAGCCGTGTATAGATGGAGAGAGTGCCTAGTGAGTTTTATTTTCTATTTATTTAAATGATGGTTGCTTGTTTGATTTTTATATTACATAAACACCATGCCTCTTTTCACCTAATGTGTCATTTAGCCCATTTCTTGTGTAAGCTTCCATCTAGGGGCATGGTCAATTATAGATATAATTATGTGTATCTATTAATTTTTTCAAGTATACTTGAAATGGTAGACATTGCACTTCATTTATTTTTCCAAGTTCCAAAAGAGAGAGTTTGAGAGAAATAGCTTGTGAGAGTAAATATTTTGAGAGAGCTTGGATTGTTTATGTCTTCAAATTTCACAACCTATTTTGGAATAAAAAGGAAGATAGTCATTAAAACAAGGTAATGGTTATTTTAAATCTAGCTTTGTTTTTAAATTAAATAAATCATCATGTTAGTATAAACATGTTAATATAGTTAGTAATGTTTATTAGTAATATTTATGTCATGCTTGAGTTTAAAATGCTTGGTTTGTATTTTGGTATTTTTTGTATGCTAAAAATATGTATTTGGTAGTGTGTAAACAAGTCTCAAAATAATGACCAAAAATATTTTTTATAATATTTAGATTTAATGTTCTAATATTACAGAACATTAAATCATGAGAAAAACAAAGTTTGAATCACTCAAAATGGAGTTATACACAAAAAGTTATGATTTATAGTAGTTTTTTTGGTAAAATAATTTTGATGAAAAATATGGAATTAAATCATGGAAAATTTAATTTTCATGTTATAAATTGATATTAAGCGATTGGTAAATTTTTTAGATTTTTATTGAAGAGTTAAAGCTTACTTGAAGGTATAATTTTTTTAAGTGGTGTATTAAAAGTTACTGTGGACAATCTGCTGGAAAGAAAAAAAAAAAAAGGGGGAACTATCTTGATTTTAAAAGTAAATTATTATAGTTCATAGTCTAGTTGACTATCTTGATTCTAAAGTCAACCTGCTATTGACTCTAGTGGATGTTTATAGTTCATAGTTTAGTTGACTATCTTGATTCTAAAAACAAATTATTATTCCTGCTTATGTTATTCATATTGTTGAATTGTTCAGCTATTCCTTTTCATTTATGATATATTGTTTCTTGTTGTTATTTAAACTTGTTGAGAAAACTAGTTGCTCACCCTTGCTATATCATGAAACCTTATTGTAGTGCAACCCGAGACTTCTGGGAAGAACAAAGGTAAGGGAAGGATGAAGTGATAGACTTCAGGATGCAGCCTTTCAGTTAACTAAATTACTTATTATGTAATATAAACCCTAAGTACTTTATTAAAGGTATTTGTGTACTTTTGTGTAGGGTTACTGTATCTTGGGACTAGTAACACCTTTTGAATGAACAACATATGTTTATTATTCCGCATTTAGTTATTGTATGTTGTTTAGAGGTGGATGTTTGTATTGGATCATGATGACCGAATCCGGGTATTTGAGACCCGAATTTGGGGGCGTCACACATCCCGTCTAGCTTACCGACGAGAGTCTCTCCGTAGTTGCCTGACTTCCTCAACTAAAGTGGCAATTGTGTTAGACAATGAAGCTGCATCATGTTTTGGCTCCGCTGCAAATAACTCATCGGTATCCGGAGAATGCGGAACATCCAAAAGAAATCCCGCTCCTCTTGGATCAGGAGGTGTTCCATTCCATTGCTTGAAGTTCTTAATAATTTTTGAATCTATGGGGACTTGAGGGTTTTGAGTTGGTTCACCTTCTTTCCATACCACTCCTGCCACTTCACAAAGCCCACAAATCAATGACAGATGAGGTAGACCCCGGATTGGTTTCCCTTTTATAGCATACTTGATTGAGCTATTGATGACTTGCCCCTTATCAATGGTTTTGTTATTGACTATACACTATACATGTGTGGTAGGCATGAGTTTAGCACATAGAAAGTAGTATCATGCATTTCCATATCGGCTCAAGTATGTATAATTGAAGGTTTTGGGTTCACCATCTTTATACTTCCAAACTGCATCCGGTTGGCACAATCCTCGAATAGCCTCCTCATAATTCACCGGCTCCTTAGCGTATGCTGAATACTCATCCGTTTCTAGGTGCAGTGAAAGACCATAGTACTCATTGATTTTAACAGGAGAAAAGGAGACCTTCTTACCCCGAACAACTACGTTATTATGTTTAACAACCTTGTCATTTGTATAAAATTCCTTGACGATTGAAATGACAACAGGTTTAGGTTGGTGAGGTAATGTACCCTAATGTTAGCACATCATTCTCCATAACTCACCATCCAAAGGTCCTGGATCCAGACCCCGCTCTGGTATAAGTTTCTTTGCATCTACATACTCCTCATGGAACTTAGCCGCTTCATAGCTACCAAACCGACTTGAATCATATGGAGGGGTGGACCTTGAGCTCTCTCCTCGGTGATGTTTTGGTGTCATTTGAATTCACAAGCTTTCCCAAGTGTTTATAACACCCAAAAATTACAAAAACACTTAGCTTTGCCTTTGAGAAAATTCAACAAACAGTGGGCGGGTACCCTTTGAAAACCCCAAAACTTATATCTTTGATTCTTCAACAATTCTCTAATAGCACCAAGAAAACCCACAAAGCAAAACCAAGTGTGTATTCTTATAAGAATTCAACACCATCCACAAGAATAGTGTTGTTAAAATTGACAATACAAAATCTTACTTGATAAAGTAGGAGAGGACCCCTAATTTGATATTTCCTTGAGAGATGGAATGATTGTGATTGCAATGTAGCCTTGAATACTCAATTTATATCCACCAAGATGCACAATGAATCCTTGAATGTATATATAACGAATGTATTTGGGGAGTGAAACGAAGGGGCATGAAGGAAAAAAAATAAAGTTGTTATAGAGGGCATAACAAAGAGCACACGTTTTGAACACTCAGCCATTTACTTTTTAAAAAATCTCCGTCACGCAGCTGCGTAAGGTTTTGACGCAGCTACGTCAAAACCTATTTTGTAATTCCCGTACATGTGACACAGGGGCGTGACTTCATACGCATGGGCGTCTATTATTACACAGTTGCGTAAGGATTCAATGCTGGTGCGTCTAGGCTTCAACCAATTTCCCAGCAATTGCAATGTAGTCTGACGCAGGGCCGTGACTTCAGACGCAGGGGCGTCACCCTTTTTTCCTTTCTTTTTTTCCAATTCCTTGTCTTCTTCCTTCAACGTTTAACAAGCTTGAAAGATCATACCTGACATACATTATTTCAATTTAGTCACGACAATAACTCTAAAATAAAAATACAACTAAACTCATCACATTATGCAAGCTACATTAAACAACTTAAATGAAATGAAACTTGGATTGCCTCCCAATTAGCGCTTGTTTTATTGTCATCAGCCTGACAAAACTCCCTGTTTAAGATGAGAAATTGACTGAGGACTTCATTCTATCGAATGTGCCTCCGTAGTAATACTTGAGTCTTTGATCGAGACCTTAAACGTGTTCTCCGAATTAATGCATTTTAATTTAACCGCTCCATACGGATAAACAACATGAATTTTAAAAGGGCCTGACCACCGCGATTTCAGCTTCCCTGGAAAGAGTTTGAGTCGAGAATTGAACAATAACACCGATTGACCTGGTTCAAACTTCCAGTCCACAATGTGTTTGTCATGCCAACGTTTGACTCGTTCCTTGTAAATTCTTGCATTTTCATAGGACTAAAGTCGAAACTCATCCATCTCATTGAGTTGTAACAAACGTTCCTCACCAGCTAGGTTAAAGTCCCAATTCAATTTTCTAGTTGCCCAATATGCATGATGTTCCAGTTCCACTGGCAAATTACAAGCTTTCCAAAACACTAACCGATAAGGCGACATTCCAAGTGGTGTCTTAAAAACTGTTCTATAAGCCCAAAGTGAATCATCGAGCTTAATGGACCAATCTTTACGATTCGGATTTATTGTCTTCTCCAAAATCCACTTCACTCCTCTATTTGAAATCTTTGTTTGTCCACTTGTTTGTGGGTGATAAGCGGTAGCAACTCTATGCGTGACTCCATATTTCGCAAGTCTATTGCAGAAGTGAGATCCTCCATCACTGATTATTTCCCTTGGTGTCCTAAATCTTGTGAAAATATTACGTTGCAAAAATTTAGTTACCACCTTAGCATCATTAGTGAGGGATGTAATTGCTTCCACCCACTTAAACACATAATCAACTGCTACAATGATATAATAATTATTAAAAGAAAAGGGAAAAGGTCCCATAAAATCAATACCTTATACATCAAACATTTTCACTTCTAAAATAGAAATAAGGGGCATCTCCTGTCTTTTAGAAATATTACATACCCTTTGACATTGATTACATTGCAGAACAAATGAATATGCATCCTTAAATAAAGTAGGCCAGAAAAACCTGATTGAAGAACCTTAGCAGCTGTTCTTTGTCCACCATAATGGCCTCCATAACTTGATACATGATATTGATGAAGAATGCCTCCCATTTCTTCTTGAGGAACACAACATCTCACTAACTAGTCAGCACAAATCTTGAACAAAAATGGTTTGTCCCACAGATATTGTAATGACCGAGAAAATTACGAACCCAATTTTTTATTTATTTAATTATATCCATAAGAAAATATGAGGCATGAAGTATGTGTATATGTGATAAGTGGTATGATGAGATGTATTAAATTAGTTAATTAAATTAATTAACTAAAGAAAGAAAAAGATTTCAAGAGAAGCTTATGTGATAAAATCACAAAGCTTGAATGTTGGCCTTGTATGACAATTAAGAAGATTTTTATTAAGCAAGTTAATTACTTGTATGAATAATGCGAAAGAAGAAGCAAATGAATTATTTGAGATAATCCAATGTGGGAATAATTGTTCGTGTACGGTTAACTATTTTATAAACCCAATTTGATGATAAGGGATAGTGAATGAATTTATTTAATCAAGTCAAATTACTTGTATTATTAAGTGTTAGGGTTTTATTAAAACAAACCCAAGGATTTGTAAGTGCTAGGGTTATGTAAGCTAATTTAATTGAGGAGTCCAATGGACTTATAATTAGCAAATCTAATTGGATTATATTTTAAATCCAAATGAGTTGTTAAACTAGGTCAATTAATTTTACCTAGTAGCTTATGTAATTAAATTAAACTTTAGTCCATGTAATTAATTAAATAAGCCCAATGCTTATTTTAATTAAATGTAGCATAGTTATTTAAATGCTAGCCCAATGTGTTAATTAAATTGAGCCCAACCAATTAATTGGATGAGCCCAATATATTATATCCTAGAGTCCAAAGTGGAGCCCAATAGCAAGTCAAAATGTTGGTCAAATATTATATATATGTATATATATAAATAAATGTATATATGTATAATAAATGTAATAAAAATAAAGCAAAAATGGGGGATTAAATCCCATTTTGCTGAGATTTATGGGGGGCCCACATGGGGTGGCTTGATTTTGCAAGGTAGCTTCTTCCACACTTCTTTCCATAGTTGGCCAACCACCCTAGTCATTCCAATTGGTCATTCATGCAATAGTAACCTCACTTAAGCTCCTAATTTCACCAACACAAGATGATTAGTAGATTGATGAGGGATTAGTAATGTGCTATATATAGAGTGCTACTCTTAGTTGTTATGTTGGTTAGATCATTTGTAGCATTTCTTAGAGAGAAAATGGAGAGCATTTTCAAGAGAGAAAGAAAGAATACACTTGTGAGTGTGAGAAATTTCTACAAGAAGGGCTTGGTGAATGTCAAGTAGCATCCTCACATACTTTGGTAGGAGAAGAAGAAGAGCACACAAATCTCAAAGGTTTAAAAGTACTCTAACCTTCTCATATTTCATTTTTGTAGCCTAGATCGATTTTGAACGGTTAAAATCTATTTTTAACCGATCAAAACTTGTTTTGATGGTCTAGAAGTCTTAAACTATGTTATATATGTATATTCATAGTTTGATGTGTTTATATCATGATTTGGTATGTGTGGTATGCTTAAAAAAAAGGTAGAAATGTTCATATCGAACTTTACCGGTAAAATCCTATGTAGCTATGTAATATATTTTGTGTAATTTCAAAGTGTACAAGTTAAATACTTGATTTATATGGGTAGAAAGTTTTATGTATGAGTTTATAAGAAAACCCAACTTGAATCTCAAAAAAATATGAAATAACAAAGAAGTTATAATTTTTACCGCAAGGTAGGTCGTTTTGAAACCCTAAGTGGTTCGATCTTTAATTTTGTGTCAAAACGATTTCAAAAATGCGATCGAACTATGAAATGTTGTAAGACAAGAGGTTAGAAAGACAACGACACTAAGTTGGTGTCATTTGGATGAATAGATTTCATTTTATTCAAGTTTGAACCTTTAAAACCAAGGATTTGTGATTTTAGTTTTCACTTTGTCCTTGTAAGCCGTTTTTAGTCCAGTTCCGTTCGGAATTTGGATTTGTGATGTACAGTGAAATTGTAGATCATGAAATTCTAATGAATTCAGACTCAAGAAGCACCTCAAAATGTTTCCGTATGACAAAGTTATGACCAAATGAGTAAGAGAGGTTCCGGCAGCCAAAAAAATGGTCCGGCGTCTAGACGCCCTAGTGTACGCCCTTGCTTCTGTCCATGGGCGTCTTGACGCCCCAAAAATTCCTTGGAGTGGCGTCATGACGCCCGGGCTTGATAAAAAAATTATTTTATTATTTTTTTATTATTTTTAAATGAATAAATGTATTTTTAATGATAAATAATTGATTAATTATATTAGATAATAAATAAAATATTATTAAATAATTAATAATATTAGATAATGATTAAAATATTATTAAATGACTAATAATATTACTAAGATAATAAAATATTATTAAATGATTAATAATATTAGATAATGAATAAAATATTATTAAATGAATAATAATAATATTAAGAGATTAAAATGTTATTAAATGGTTAATAATATTAGTAAGTTAATAAAATATTATTAAATGATTAATAATATTAGTAAGTTAATAAAATATTATTAAATGGTTAATAATATTAGATAATGAATAAAATATTATTAAATGGTTAATAATATTAGTAAGTTAATAAAATATTATTAAATGATTAATAATATTAATAAAGGATTAAAATATTATTAAATGGTTAATAATATTACAATATGAATAAAATATTATTAAATAGTTAATAATATTAGATAATGAGTAGAATATTAATAAATGATTAATAATATTAATAAATGATTAAAATATTATTAAATGGTTAATAATATTAGTATGAGGATAAAATATTATTAAATGGTTAATAATATTAATGAGATGAGAAGATATTATTAAAGGATTAATAATATTAGTAAGATGATAAAATATTATTAAATGGTTAATAATATTTATAAATGATTAAGATATTATTTGATAAATAATATCCTTGGGAATAGTGTAAAACATTATTTAGTTATTAATAATGTTAATAAGTGTTGAGATAATGAAGAGATTAAGATGATTATTAAATGGTTAATAATATTGAGGAACTAGATGATTTATTATTGAAATAATAAATGGTTAAAATATTATTATACGATTAATAATATTATTTGTGGTATTTATATATTATCAACGGTGATAATATTATAAAGCAATGAAGTGATAGTTATGTGATTTAAAATATTATCAAGGGATTGATAATATTATTATGAGATTTAAGGTTATGATTAAGTGATAGATGATTAAGACATATATGGTAAGGTTATTAATGTTAAACAAACCTATATGTGTTATGCTAATTGGAGGATCAATGTTGTTGAATATTAGGTCACCCAAAGGAAGTAATTTTAAGTTGAATAGCAGTAGTCAGCGGAACAGGCAAGTTTCTCTGAACCTTAACTTGTATTTATTTCGCAAGTTATTTATGTAGAAATTGGAATTTATTTCTAATGCATGATGAAATAATTATTAAGAATTATTTCATATCTATATTGTTATTGACAATCGCACTTAGGTGCATTTACATGATCGTTCACATTATGAACTGTTTAAAGAGAAATATCTATGCTATTTGTTTCAGCTAGATATTACATGTGATATTATGACTGCTCTTGTTATGAACTGTTCTAAGTGAGGGTTCTATGCCAATTGTTTTGGCTAGACCATGTACGTTTTAAATTCATTAATCTGAATATTATTGAAGTTAGTCCAAACCATATTGTTGTGGTGCGGAATCTGATGGGATAAGCTGAAATGAACAGAGCAAAGTAAGCAGATAAGCTTACGGTCGGATGGAACATTCCCGATCAAAACGAACTAGATGGTTATATTGTGCACTCTATAAACGTACGATAGGCTGATCACCTAAAGTACCCATCACCGGATATGTCAATCGAAATGATTGTTAATATTCAAAACGAATTGACAGTCTACTGTCAACAGGGTATTGTAAATACTCAAGACGTGTGTTCATGGTCTTGTGACCCTTTCAGCTTGATGAAGCAGTATGTTATGTCAATTGAATTATATTATTCAAAGTTGCATGTCTTCATAATTATTGTATATTGTTGAAGTTTCCAGAGCTAAATTTTTTTCATTCATGATATATCTTTTATTGTTTAATTAAACTTGCTGAGCAAAGTAGTTGCTCACCCTTGCTATATCATGACCTATTTTTCAGTTAAGCCGACGAATATAAGAAGTGCAACGACAAAGTAAAGCTGAACGAGTAGATGTAATTAGATGTTATTTCTAAGTGGTAAACCTTTTGTATTATAAGGTAATGTTTATGTATTAAGGTTAGTGGAACCTGGGATTGATGGTACGAATTGTGATACAATTATGTATATTTTCCGCGAGATATTGAAGATGTATTTTATGAATGTTTGACAAGTGTTGAATAGTGAGCACCAAACCCGAGGTTCAAGGGACCCGGATTTGGGGGCGTCACAGGTTGGTATCAGAGCTGTAGGTTATAAACCTTAGGTGGGGGAAAAACCTTAGGATTATGACCGTAGAGAAGACAAGAAAACTCATAAAGAGTTAGGAGATGAATTGTGGAAAATTCATCAAGTAAGAAAAGTTATGTGTAAGTAAGAACAGATCTGTTATTAGATCGGAAGAGTATGAGGATTCGGAAGATGATCCGAATGTTAGAGTTAAGCAATGATGAAGAAAAGAGAGTAAGGATTGAGAGATACTTAATCTATGGAGAATAGATAAGAAGAAGTGATCAGATGTAAATGTGGCTAAGTAAAATAGAAGGAAGTGATGTTAAGGAATGATTCGAGGACATTGATGATATCTTGAGAAGATTGATCTATATGGATCGGTGGTAATAAAGATGATCAGAGTAAATAGAGATGAAATGATGGGTTAAACACATAAGTTGTGGAAGAGTTAAATGAATGATAGTAGAATGAGCAGATTTTTGGAGTCAATCATAAAAGCAGATAATGATGAAGTGATTGAGAAAAAATAGAGTGATGGTAGGAAGAGATAAGCATGATAAAGAATTACATAAGAATGATAATTGTGTATGTTGAGGAGTCTAACTTTGGAAGTATATATCTTTGGGAGTTTGACTTTAGAGAATATGTTTGAAGAATTACGTTTTGGAAGTTATTTTAGAAGATTTAAAAATCGGATGATTTTCTAATCTGTAAGATTGAATTTGATCTATGCAAATGATGAAAGAAGTTATAAAATTTTGAAAATCCCAACTTTGGAGTTAAGAAGCGGGATATGTTATTAGCATGGTGCTGAGAACAAGTATAGTACTAAGTACTAATGTGATGCATATTAAGATGTTTATTAAATATGCAATTGGATGATAGAAAGACAAGGTGACGATAAGATTAAAGTTTGAAGAATGTGGGTTGAATGTGAAGATCGAGATATAGCGGTTAGGCTATCAAACGATCTGAAGATAGGTGACTGATAATTGTGTGTATGATTAATAAGCAAAAGAATGCTTAAAAGTGTGTAGCTGTATAAATGATAGGGTACTACGTACCAAGGAAGGATATGTTAACAAATTTTAAGTGATGGATTATGTGTTGGCATTAAAGGTATATGCCTAAAATCTATAGAGAGGTAATAATACTACCGTATTATGCAAACATTAATGTCAAGAGAAAGTTCTAAAGAAAGAATGCTCTAGACAATAGGGAAGAAAGTTAAGGAATTAGACCATAATTCCTTACAGACAATTGATGAGTCTAATAGTAGACGCTTTTGAGGAATGAATCAATGAAATTGGAGAAAATCCCGAGACAAGGAATAAATATCTGAAAGAAGATATCAAAGAAGTGATAGAAGACATCTTATAATAAGATTGTTGTGTAGTAGAAAAAACAATAATAAGATCGTGAAATGATCTACGAAGTTGACCTCGTGAGGAGTTATGTGTTAAAGTATGGATTAAGAAAATTCATACTAAGTTAATAAGAAAATTAGAGGTTGTAGATTTTATTTGAGGACTCATATTAGTGGTTGAGTTGTGCAATTCCTTGTATGGGCGGGGAATTAGTGCTTAGTTTTAGAACCGCTTAGCTTCCTATAGTAATATAGTGGCCGAGTTGACCAATTTCTTGTATGGGCAGGAGATTGTGTTTGGTTCGACAACCACTTAGCTTCCTAATTATGATAATCATTGGAATCTTGGGTCGCGCTATTCGATGTATATATGGTAAGAAGGTGAGTCTTTTCTCATAATATATCGGATAGGTAGAGAATGTTGAGATTAGGTGCGTGTTCTTAAAACTCACACGTATGGTAAGTTCGTGACTCATAATTGTATGGTGGAGCCCCTCAGCGAATGGACGATTAAGGTCTGACTAGGATAAGCTCCTCAAGCCACGCGATTGTGGTAAGTTCCTGAACTCATACTGGGTGGTAAGTTCGATGAACAATTTGTAATGTAGGATAGAACAAGGTCATAGATAAGGATTTAGTTATCAGTGAATTGAGAATTGTGTGAGGACAGTATTGTTCTTCTGAATACTACTGGTAGGTTGTGTTATATAGTGAAGTCTTGCATCAAGGAGCAAGCTATGATTTGAAGAAGGATAAGGTGGGTAATCACGTTTGTGGCACCACAGTTACTTAGATTTAAAGGGAATCATTATCAGAGAAGGTGTGAGTATTTGTTTTAAAGATACAGAGACTTCATAAAGAGGAAGAAAGGAAGAAGCTGATAAACAGCATGAGAAATTTTCAAGAATACGATGTTGGGTATAAGACTAATGAAGGATATAATGAGGAATAAATGACAATGTTTAGCATGATAGTGAAGTTTTTCTGGATGAGGAGAAATTAAAGAAGAATAGTGATACACTACTTAGCAATCAAGTACGTGTAAGAAACATAATAAGAAGAAGGCATTTGAGTTATTAAGATCCTTGGTAAGGAATGTAAAATATGTATATAAAAGGAAGAAGAAGTGAATAAGAGGACTAAGAGACAACAGATAATAGTAAATCCCAAACTCTAGGAGTATGTGGGATATGTGGTTGAGTTAAATCCCGACTTTTGGTGGTCAGTATGGGATATGATCATTTATGTATAAATGTTTCAGAATGTAATGTGCCAAGGCACTACTGTTTGCGTATAAATAGAAAATGCATAATGTTTATATGCTTTGAAGTAATTAATGTGAGCATTAAATAGTAAATGCTATAAGAATTATTGTAATAGTCAAAAACTATGATAATAACGTAAGTTTTGTGTTAAAAACAGGCAATGCCGCCACGTAGACAACCCCGAAACCCGAGAGCAGAAGGATCAGTTAATAATGAAGGAGGTCAGGTAGACCCGATGCAAACTTTTGTTAATATGTTAGCAGAAGCAATTCAAAATCAAACCCCAGCAGTTGGAAGTTCGCTGGTAAATCAATTGGCGAACTTTAAGGATTTTAAAATAGTAGGACCACCGGAGTTTCGAGGAACAATAGATCTGATCGAAGCTCAGACGTGGATAGAAGAGATGGAGAAAGTGTTTGAAGTTACGCGTGTTGCGGAAGAACAGAAAACAACATTTGCCACCTTCATGATGAAGGGAGAGGCTAATTATTGGTGGAAGGCTAATAAAAATCGAGTAGGAGAAGGAATTGTTGCGTGGACTCGATTTAAGGAGTTATTCTTTGAAAACTATTTTTCAAATAGTACTCAAACAAGGATGGAAGTAAAATTTTTAGAACTCAAACAGGGGAACATGATGGTAGCAGAATATGCCGCCAAGTTCAATGAACTAGCGAGATTTGCGCCACATCAAGTGGACACGGAAGAACGAAAGGCAAGAAGGTTTGAACAAGGATTAAGTCCATGGATCTACAGTAAGGTTTCAATTCTTCAGATTAATACATTTTCAACAATGCTGGAGAAAGCAATCATAGCAGAAGGCGGGAGAGAATCGTTGTCAACATATAATCAAGAGATGAAAGGAAATAATAGTGAGGAAGAAAATGGTAAAGATAGTAAAGATAGTAGCGAAGATTGTAACGCTCAGAAACGAAAGAGGAGCCATAAAAATGGTAAGAATGGTCAAAGAAAAGGCAAACGAAAAATTGAAAGTTGTGAAAGTTGTGGAAAGAACCACATAGATGTATGTCTAAAAGGGACATATAGTTGCTATAGATGTGGAGGGAAAGGACACGGTGCTTCAAACTGTCCTGGTCCAAGGAAAAATAGAAAGTGTTTTATTTGTGAGGGAATGGGTCATCCATTTAAGGACTGCCCGAAGAAGGAAAGCAAGGCGAGAAGTAATATCAAGAAAGTCAAGAGGCATGGTGACAGGTATTTTTCGATCAATAATATAATCGTTTAGGTATTATTTGATTCGAATACTATCTGTCCGAGAATTTCACTAAATAAATAGAATTTCTCGAAGAAAATAGAATACTTTATTAAATTAAAATGCCTTTAAATCAAAGGATTATGTTGGTTAGATAAAGAGTAAGTTATCCGTAAAATGAATCCGGATATACGAGGAAAAGAGTCAGGAAAAGATCAGATGATAAGAAAATTTTAAGTAATCTTATAACGGTGATTCTGGGGACAGAATCCTTATAAGGAGGGGTGAATGTAATGACCGAGAAAATTACGAACCCAATTTTTTTTTTATTTAATTATATCCATAAGAAAATATGAGGTATGAAGTATGTGTATATGTGATAAGTGGTATGATGAGATGTATTAAATTAGTTAATTAAATTAATTAACTAAAGAAAGAAAAAGATTTCAAGAGAAGCTTATGTGATAAAATCACAAAGCTTGAATGTTGGCCTTGTATGACAATTAAGAATATTTTTATTAAGCAAGTTAATTACTTGTATGAATAATGCGAAAGAAGAAGCAAATGAATTATTTGAGATAATCCAATGTGGGAATAATTGTTCGTGTACGGTTAACTATTTTATAAACCCAATTTGATGATAAGGGATAGTGAATGAATTTATTTAATCAAGTCAAATTACTTGTATTATTAAGTGTTAGGGTTTTATTAAAACAAACCCAAGGATTTGTAAGTGCTAGGGTTATGTAAGCTAATTTAATTGAGGAGTCCAATGGACTTATAATTAGCAAATCTAATTGGATTATATTTTAAATCCAAATGAGTTGTTAAACTAGGTCAATTAATTTTACCTAGTAGCTTATGTAATTAAATTAAACTTTAGTCCATGTAATTAATTAAATAAGCCCAATGCTTATTTTAATTAAATGTAGCATAGTTATTTAAATGCTAGCCCAATGTGTTAATTAAATTGAGCCCAACCAATTAATTGGATGAGCCCAATATATTATATCCTAGAGTCCAAAGTGGAGCCCAATAGCAAGTCAAAATGTTGGTCAAATATTATATATATGTATATATATAAATAAATGTATATATGTATAATAAATGTAATAAAAATAAAGCAAAAATGGGGGATTAAATCCCATTTTGCTGAGATTTATGGGGGGCCCACATGGGGTGGCTTGATTTTGCAAGGTAGCTTCTTCCACACTTCTTTCCATAGTTGGCCAACCACCCTAGTCATTCCAATTGGTCATTCATGCAATAGTAACCTCACTTAAGCTCCTAATTTCACCAACACAAGATGATTAGTAGATTGATGAGGGATTAGTAATGTGCTATAGATAGAGTGCTACTCTTAGTTGTTATGTTGGTTAGATCATTTGTAGCATTTCTTAGAGAGAAAATGGAGAGCATTTTCAAGAGAGAAAGAAAGAATACACTTGTGAGTGTGAGAAATTTCTACAAGAAGGGCTTGGTGAATGTCAAGTAGCATCCTCACATACTTTGGTAGGAGAAGAAGAAGAGCACACAAATCTCAAAGGTTTAAAAGTACTCTAACCTTCTCATATTTCATTTTTGTAGCCTAGATCGATTTTGAACGGTTAAAATCTATTTTTAACCGATCAAAACTTGTTTTGATGGTCTAGAAGTCTTAAACTATGTTATATATGTATATTCATAGTTTGATGTGTTTATATCATGATTTGGTATGTGTGGTATGCTTAAAAAAAAGGTAGAAATGTTCATATCGAACTTTACCGGTAAAATCCTATGTAGCTATGTAATATATTTTGTGTAATTTCAAAGTGTACAAGTTAAATACTTGATTTATATGGGTAGAAAGTTTTATGTATGAGTTTATAAGAAAACCCAACTTGAATCTCAAAAAAATATGAAATAACAAAGAAGTTATAATTTTTACCGCAAGGTAGGTCGTTTTGAAACCCTAAGTGGTTCAATCTTTAATTTTGTGTCAAAACGATTTCAAAAATGCGATCGAACTATGAAATGTTGTAAGACAAGAGGTTAGAAAGACAACGACACTAAGTTGGTGTCATTTGGATGAATAGATTTCATTTTATTCAAGTTTGAACCTTTAAAACCAAGGATTTGTGATTTTAGTTTTCACTTTGTCCTTGTAAGCCGTTTTTAGTCCAGTTCCGTTCGGAATTTGGATTTGTGATGTACAGTGAAATTGTAGATCATGAAATTCTAATGAATTCAGACTCAAGAAGCACCTCAAAATGTTTCCGTATGACAAAGTTATGACCAAATGAGTAAGAGAGGTTCCGGCAGCCAAAAAAATGGTCCGGCGTCTAGACGCCCTAGTGTACGCCCTTGCTTCTGTCCATGGGCGTCTTGACGCCCCAAAAATTCCTTGGAGTGGCGTCATGACGCCCGGGCTTGATAAAAAAATTATTTTATTATTTTTTTATTATTTTTAAATGAATAAATGTATTTTTAATGATAAATAATTGATTAATTATATTAGATAATAAATAAAATATTATTAAATAATTAATAATATTAGATAATGATTAAAATATTATTAAATGACTAATAATATTACTAAGATAATAAAATATTATTAAATGATTAATAATATTAGATAATGAATAAAATATTATTAAATGAATAATAATAATATTAAGAGATTAAAATGTTATTAAATGGTTAATAATATTAGTAAGTTAATAAAATATTATTAAATGATTAATAATATTAGTAAGTTAATAAAATATTATTAAATGGTTAATAATATTAGATAATGAATAAAATATTATTAAATGGTTAATAATATTAGTAAGTTAATAAAATATTATTAAATGATTAATAATATTAATAAAGGATTAAAATATTATTAAATGGTTAATAATATTACAATATGAATAAAATATTATTAAATAGTTAATAATATTAGATAATGAGTAGAATATTAATAAATGATTAATAATATTAATAAATGATTAAAATATTATTAAATGGTTAATAATATTAGTATGAGGATAAAATATTATTAAATGGTTAATAATATTAATGAGATGAGAAGATATTATTAAAGGATTAATAATATTAGTAAGATGATAAAATATTATTAAATGGTTAATAATATTTATAAATGATTAAGATATTATTTGATAAATAATATCCTTGGGAATAGTGTAAAACATTATTTAGTTATTAATAATGTTAATAAGTGTTGAGATAATGAAGAGATTAAGATGATTATTAAATGGTTAATAATATTGAGGAACTAGATGATTTATTATTGAAATAATAAATGGTTAAAATATTATTATACGATTAATAATATTATTTGTGGTATTTATATATTATCAACGGTGATAATATTATAAAGCAATGAAGTGATAGTTATGTGATTTAAAATATTATCAAGGGATTGATAATATTATTATGAGATTTAAGGTTATGATTAAGTGATAGATGATTAAGACATATATGGTAAGGTTATTAATGTTAAATAAACCTATATGTGTTATGCTAATTGGAGGATCAATGTTGTTGAATATTAGGTCACCCAAAGGAAGTAATTTTAAGTTGAATAGCAGTAGTCAGCGGAACAGGCAAGTTTCTCTGAACCTTAACTTGTATTTATTTCGCAAGTTATTTATGTAGAAATTGGAATTTATTTCTAATGCATGATGAAATAATTATTAAGAATTATTTCATATCTATATTGTTATTGACAATCGCACTTAGGTGCATTTGCATGACCGTTCACATTATGAACTGTTTAAAGAGAAATATCTATGCTATTTGTTTCAGCTAGATATTACATGTGATATTATGACTGCTCTTGTTATGAACTGTTCTAAGTGAGGGTTCTATGCCAATTGTTTTGGCTAGACCATGTACGTTTTAAATTCATTAATCTGAATATTATTGAAGTTAGTCCAAACCATATTGTTGTGGTGCGGAATCTGATGGGATAAGCTGAAATGAACAGAGCAAAGTAAGCAGATAAGCTTACGGTCGGATGGAACATTCCCGATCAAAACGAACTAGATGGTTATATTGTGCACTCTATAAACGTACGATAGGCTGATCACCTAAAGTACCCATCACCGGATATGTCAATCGAAATGATTGTTAATATTCAAAACGAACTGACAGTCTACTGTCAACAGGGTATTGTAAATACTCAAAACGTGTGTTCATGGTCTTGTGACCCTTTCAGCTTGATGAAGCAGTATGTTATGTCAATTGAATTATATTATTCAAAGTTGCATGTCTTCATAATTATTGTATATTGTTGAAGTTTCCAGAGCTAAATCTTTTTCATTCATGATATATCTTTTATTGTTTAATTAAACTTGCTGAGCAAAGTAGTTGCTCA
This sequence comes from Hedera helix, assembly GCA_947179155.2. Taxonomy (NCBI): domain Eukaryota; kingdom Viridiplantae; phylum Streptophyta; class Magnoliopsida; order Apiales; family Araliaceae; genus Hedera; species Hedera helix. The sequence goes on along the minus strand of OX359266.1, from coordinate 21,190,180 downwards.
CCCTTGCTATATCATGACCTATTTTTCAGTTAAGCCGACGAATATAAGAAGTGCAACGACAAAGTAAAGCTGAACGAGTAGATGTAATTAGATGTTATTTCTAAGTGGTAAACCTTTTGTATTATAAGGTAATGTTTATGTATTAAGGTTAGTGGAACCTGGGATTGATGGTACGAATTGTGATACAATTATGTATATTTGCCGCGAGATATTGAAGATGTATTTTATGAATGTTTGACAAGTGTTGAATAGTGAGCACCGAACCCGAGGTTCAAGGGACCCGGATTTGGGGGCGTCACAGATATTGACGTACATCACGCAGAAACTTCCTCCTTTGTTGACTTGACAACTCTGGAGGTAGGACATTCCCAACAATATAATTGACCAAATTTGCATACCACGGTACCTCAGACGTAATTGCAAACAACTGTTCATCTGGGAAGTTATCATTGACTACCACATCGTTGTTCCTGGGCTGCTCCATTCTAGACAAATGATCTGTTACCTGATTTTCAGTTCTTTTTCTATCACAAATCTCAAGATCGAACTCTTGAAGCGATAAAACCCAACGGATCAATCTAGGCTTTGCATCTTTCTTCGCAACAAGGTACGTTGTTGCTGAATGGTCCGTGTAAACAATTACCTTTGTCCCAATGAGATATGGACGGAACTTATCAAAGGCAAATACTATAGCTAACAACTCCTTCTCTGTGGTAGTATAATTCAGTTGAGCATCAGTCAAAGTCTTACTGGCATAATAAATAGCTTGAAATACCTTGTCCTTACGCTGGCCCAAAACTGCCCCAATTGCAAAGTCACTTGCATCACACATTAACTCAAATGGACGACCCCAATCTGGAGCTACTATCACCGGAGCTGTAATCAATTTCTGCTTCAAAATGCCAAATGTTGTGAGGCATGCTTCATCAAACTCAAACGGGACCTCTTTCTCTAATAAACTGCACAACGACTTTGTGATCTTAGAGAAATCTTTAATGAACTTTCGGTAAAACCCTGCATGTCCCAAGAAACTACGAATACCCTTCACTGAATTTGGTGGAGGCAATTTCTCAATGGTTTCAATCTTTGCTTTATCAACTTTAATGCCCTTCATTGACACCCAATGCCCCAGAATAATCCCTTCTTGAACCATGAAGTGACATTTTTCCCAATTTAATACCAAATTTGTTTCCATACATCTTCTCAGCACCAAAGTTAGATTAGCTAGACAGGCAACAAATGTATCACAAAACACCGAAAAATCATCCATAAAGACTTCCAAATTTCGCTCAACCATATCTGAGAATATCACCGTCATGCACCGTTGAAAAGTTGCTGGTGCATTACACAATTCAAAAGACATTCTCCTGAAAGCGAACGTTCCATATGGGTATGTAAATGTCATTTTCTCTTGATCTTCTGGTGCAATGGCTATCTGATTGTACCCCGAGTACCCTTCTAACAAAAAGTAATATCCATGTCCCGCAAGTCGATCCAACATCTGATCAATGAATGACAATGGGAAATGATCCTTACGTGTGGCTTTATTCAACTTCCTATAATCCAAACAAACTCGTCACCCCGTAACGGTTCTCGTCGAAATCAACTCATTATTCTCGTTAGGAACAATTGTCATACCACCTTTCTTCGGAACACAATGAACCGGGCTTACCCAAGCACTATCTGAAATTGGGTAGATAATCCCAACATCTAGCCACTGAATTATTTCTTTCCTCACCACCTCCTTCATAATTAGGTTTAGTCTTCTCTGTTGATTAACTACTGGCTTTGCATTATCCTCCATTAAAATTTTATGAATGCAAAATGAAGGACTAATGCCTTTAATATCCGCTAACACCCATCCAATAGCTGATTTACACTCCCGAAGTACCCGTAATAATTTTTGTTCTTGAACCTCGTCCAACGATTGTAGACACCCAAATTTTGCACTTCTCTACTAACCCTAGCAGAAGGGCAGAGTCGTCACTTGACTCGACATGCGAAAAGGAAGGTGGACCCCAACACGAAGCCACCCCAACGACTTACGGTTAAAGCCGCCACAACGAACAACGAGCATCAGGTTACTTGAGTCAAGGCAAACAGTTGATCCAGAAGATCCTGATTTGATCACAAAAGACGACTAATGGCCACTACGCTTACGAAGCCAAGCACAAAGAGCAATTTATACGTCAGGTAACAGCCATCCAAAATAATACAGTAGAAATTGATGATTTAAGACTGCGTGGCACGAAAATCGAGAAAGGCAAGCTGGACAGCCGCAGGTTCACCTGCGGCCACCGACAAAGGGAACAGTGCGCGGCTCGAGGAGACAACCCGGCAGCCGAGGATTCGGCGCGGGCGGCTAGCAAGCCCAGTCGCAGATGCACCTGCGGCTGCCTGTGAAGGCTATACATCGCCATTTCCACCCGAGAGAAGAAGAAGAGAAGAAAGAAAATAGAAAAGAGAGAGAGAAAGTGAGGTTTTAGAGAGAGAAAGCTTCGGGTTAGGCATATAATGGCTTGATTTTGTCTTCCTTTTACTGCAATCCCTCCCATATCTTTGTGTATTGCCTTGTTATTGAAATATCAAAGAGTTCTTGAGAGCTTTGCAAGTTTGAAATCCCATCTTTGTAGCATTTTATTATGTTTTTCTTAATATTGATTTTGTTGCTATTGGATAGATTAAATGTAGTTCTCTTAGCGGGTTTGCATAGATCCTTGGATTAGGGTGATTAACGAGGGTTCCTAATGAACGATGTTCCCTCATAATCACCCGATGATGTCCATTTTGCGTTATTTGGGATCTATTGTTAGTTTGAATTTCCATTATCATTTATTATCATTTTGGGTGTTGAACTAGTTTATTATGTTTTCCTGTTAGATTTATTGTTATTGCTTGCCTTGTGACGTTTTTTTGTTATGAGCCTAGGAGAGAGATCATTTCGATCAAATTCCGAAGATGGACGATTTTGAGCTTATGTAGTCATGACGATGCATTTGTATTGTAAATATGTAACTTTAGGGCCTTAAAACAATGTCGAATCGAAGTCGGGTTAAGGCCCTGTAATAGTGAAGTACGTGATTGTGGGCGTTTGGGGTTATTTGGATGGCTCACATGCCCATGAATAGCCTCAACGTCATTTTAATGCTTGATTTTCCCTTTCGACACGGAAAAAGAATTTTGGAATGAAAAAATGAAGATTTTTCATAAAATCAATCAAACTAGGATATTAGATCATCCGTAGGCTAAAATAAAATTGTAAGTGTCGGATGAGCTCTATTCCTATTTGGCGAAGGATTTGAAAAAAATATGTTTTACAAAATATCATCGGTTTTATTATCGAAACAAAAACAATAAAAAATGAACTCTTCGATTAAATCAAATCCTTCGTGCATAGGGTCAACGAAATTTTTGAAACACTTTCAAAATAAAGTATTCCAACAACATTCATTTGGGCACACACGCACACGCATACACACACACACACACATGTTTTAGGATTTAAAAGGATAGAAAAATATCGAGATTGCGGTAACCGTGTTTCACGGAAGTCGGGGGGTGCCTAACACCTTCCCCTCGCTTAAGCAAGCCCCCGAACTCTATGAATCTCGGTTTGCGGACCAATTAACTCGGAGTCACACATGAGCCAGCGATTACGGAAATAAAATTCGAATGAGTTGGTATATCCATTTTAAATATACCAACTGGCGACTCTGGTCAATTGGCTCATTATAAAATCGACCTTTCGAAACGCCGACGACACTTAAGCCGACCCTTTTCAAAAATCACATCTTAAATCCAAAGGCTAAAATTGGAAAGGGCATAATTAAAAAACGAAACGACTAAAATCTCGGCGTCGACAACGATGCTGAAATAATAACAGGCAAAGTACACGCCTCACCCAAATAAGCATACCTGAGGTGGTTAGGCAATTGCTTCAACTCCAAAGTTGGTGGCACCTCAAATGAGGACTTTCCATTTGCCTTTGAATTTTTAGAGTAATCAAGTTCCTCAAAGTGTTACTTGGACTCACAATCTGAAATTTCCTCTATACTAATTGACTTCTCCAGTGGATCACAGATACTGTTTCCCAAAAACATCTCGTTCACAATATTCTCAACAATATTAACTCTTAAACACCCAGCAACCTCACTAGGAAATTTCATTGCTTACAACACATCAAACGTCACTTCCTGGTCCTGCACTCTCATAGCCAATTGCCCCTTCTGAACGTCTATCGAAGTTCTCCCAGTAACAAGAAATGGCCATCCTAAGATGATAGGAATATCTCGGTCCTCCTCAAAATCCAAAATAATAAAGTCCGCCGAAAATATGAACTTATCGACCTTAACTAACACATCCTCCACTATACCTCATGGATATGTAAGAGATATGTCTGCTAACTGGAGTGTTACGTTTGTAGGAGACGCTTCCTTAAGACCCAATTGTTGATAAATCAAAAATGGCATGAGATTTATACTTGCACCCAAATCACATAAGCAGCGACTGAAATGTTGACTTCCAATTGTATATGGTATGGTAAAACTTCTCGAATCCTTCAATTTCGAAGGCAACTTCTTTTATAAAATGGCGCTGCACTCTTTAGTTAATGCAACGGTCTCATAATCTCCCAATCTCCTCTTCTTGGACAAGATGTCCTTCATAAATTTAACATAGCTTGGCATCTGTTCCAATGCATCTGCAAAAGGAATGTTAATTTGTAGCTTCTTGAACACCTCTAAAAACTTTGAAAACTGCTTATCGAACTTCTGTTTCTGTAATCTCTATGGAAACGGGACATTAGGTACCTCCGTAGATTTCTTGTCCACTTTAAACTTCTCTGTGATTTGAGATTTTGACTTACCCCCATCTTCCTTCTCTTCTTTAGCAGCTACACCATGCTTTTCCTCAGCACCCTGCAATTCTCTTCCACTTCTGAGTTCAACAACCTTACATTGCTCCTTACCATCTCACTTTGGATTTACCTCTGTATCACTTGGAAATGAACCTTGAGGTCTACTGTTCAATGCACTCGCTATTTGTCCCATTTGGTTCTCCAGATTCCTTATAGCCACCGCCCGATTCTTTACTGTCGAATCAAACTGATTAACCAACTTAGCTAGTACATCTTCCATCTGAACTAACTTATCCAGCTGTTAAGGTTGTTGATTATGAAACCCAGGTAGATATGTATTTCTTGAAGACTGTCCTTGGGGTTAGGATTGGTTGTTACTCCAAGAAAAGTTTGGATGATTTCGCCACCCCGGATTATAACTGTTAGAATTTCCCCCTTGTTGTCGATTGTAATTGGACACAAATTGCACCGACTCTGGATTAATTACACACTGCTCACTTAAATGACTCCCTGCACATAGTTCACAAATTACTTCCACCTGTTGTACCTTCTAACTTCCCATAACATCTATCTTCTTAGTAAGAGCTGAGATCTATGCTGACAATGCTATAACAGAATCCAACTCAATAACTCCAGCTGTCCTATGTGGATTCAATCTTAGTGTTGACCATTGGTAGTTATTGCAGCCATTGTTTCCAGTAAAGCATATGCCTCTTCACAACTCTTCGTCATTAGATCACCTCCCGCTGCTGCATCTATACTTGATCTCACTGATTGTCCCAGCCCATTGTAGAATGTATGAACTTGAAGCCATTTTGGAATCCCATGATGTGGACATTTTCTCGATAACTCCTTGAATCTTTCCCATGCTTCGTATAATGACTCTGAATCATGCTGGGCAAATGTAGTGATCTTGTACCTTATCTTCACCGTCTTTGCATAAGGGAAAGATTTTGCCAAAAACATCTGCATCAAATTATCCCATGTACTAAATTGATCCCGACGGGAATGAATGAAACCAACTCTTTGCCTTATCTCTCAAAGTGAACGGGAATAGCCTCAAGCGAATGGTATCATCTGAAACCCTTGAATATTTGAAAGTATCACAAATCTCCAAGAAACTCCCCAAATGCATGCTAGGATCATCATTTGATAACCCACCAAACTGTACAGAATTTTGGATCATTTGAATTGTTCCCGACTTTATCTCAAATTGTGCTGCAGTGATTGTCGGTCTTGTAAAACTCTACCGTATCTCGGCCATCTGCGGAGTAGCATAGTCCCGTAGGGACTTTTGCTCTTCTCCCCCTGCCATTCCTTCTTGAATCGGATCTCGGTGTTGCGTTGTTTCTTGAATATACTTCCGAATCGGACGTATCTTTTTTTCAATCTCGTCTTCAAAAGGAACTGTATCTTTACCTTGTGAACGTGTTTGCATATACAATCAAGATTACCTGAACATGAAGGGTAATAAACTAAACTTTATCAAACTTCAAAATAAAATAAAATACTTCAATTACAACTAATATCTACACTTCACTTAAAATAATTCCCCGACAACGATGCCAAAAACTTGTTCGCCTTTTTCCATTTCAGAAAATACTCCACGCAAGTGTACGTGGTATAATCGTAGTACAAGGCTAGCAAGGTATCGTTCCCATGAGGATTTGCAAATATAGTGTGGAACTACTAGTTAATAATTGATATAACATCACTTGAATCTTTTGACTTGAAAATATTGTTAAGTTCCAAAATTAATATCAAAGATTAAATTATTCCAAACTAATATCTCTATGTTAAACAACGTTTAGGGTTTACAATTCAACTATATGTCATCAACTGAACCTAATTATTACAGTTAAGTTAAAATACAAGCAATGAGTTGCTAATTAAGAACTCTTCATCATCTGAATTAATATCTCTCAATTATTATACAACAAATCTTCCCCAATCCTACCTATCATGGACTAGACTGAAGAAGAACATCCTAATTAAACCAATAATCTATATTTCTATGAATGCTGAATTTAAAAAGATCATAAGCTCAGGTTCTCTACCAATTACATGTGGCAATTAAGTATATTTCTATCTCAATCACAAATTATGTTAACAACTATAATCACATGCTATCATACATCGGTTTATTTTCATACTCCTCTCTCGATTTCATATGAAAAACCAAATTAATCACTAGCCAGGTAATTAAAATAATTGAAACTAGTATGATAGTCAACCTTCACATGAATCCAATACTAACAAGTAATAACTCTATTCAGGTCAAACAAATAATTTCATTGCAAACCCTAAACAAAAGTAATTAGTTCATACTAAAATTTAGATGAAATACAGATGAATAAGTTCTAGCCATAGCAAGTGACAATATATAACGTACAAGGATTAAAGATAAACTAATAATACCTTGTTGCTCTTCTCTGCACCAAGCTTCCAGTTTCTCTCCAACGTTGAACCTGTTTCCTTCCCTTCTTCCGATCTCTCTCCTCTCTGTCCTTTCTCCCCTGGTTTTCGCTCCTTTTCTGGCTCTTTTTATTCCCAACACTTGAGTAACTCAACTGACCATCAAAAGTGACTCAAAAACTGCTCAACGACGTGGGAGAACCACTCGCTCACCCTTTGATGCGGCTGCTTCACATCTCACGCAGCTGCGTTGAATTTTCTAACGCAGGTGCTTCACATCTCACGTAGCTGCGTCTGGCCTTACTAGAATTAATGCTGCTTGTGACGCAGGTGCGTCACTTCGTGATGCAGCTGCGTCACTTCGTGATGCAACTGCGTCACCCTTGTCCTCAAATCACCAAAATGCCCTTGCAAGCTTCTTTTTCTACAAACATGAAACAAATACACAAAAATGCATAAAATTGAAATAGAAATGCCTAAGAACTAACAATAAACGAGTTAAGAAGTAATTACTTTACAAGTATAACACCGACCCAACACTCACCCACCAACTTTTCTTATTATTCTAACTTTCTTTCTCTCTCCTTTCACCAGTTCCATCCTCATCACACGCTTCTCTTACCTCCAACCTTCTCTCTCCTCTTTCTTCACCAACTCACCCACTTCTGAGCACCACACACCAGTTGTCGAGGACCAAGCACTGATACAAATCGTTGACCCACCCACACCAAACACCATCACAAACCGCCGAGCTATAGAGCTACCAAGCCACCCTACTGTCGCCGCCGAGCTCCAAGCTCCAACCCACGCTGCCAAACACACCCCATCCAACCACCAAGACCGAGCAACAACCTCCAAGCTCTGAGCACCTACCACCGAGCTCCAACCAACGCCGAGCACTACCCACCAAGACCCAACCCAGTCGACACCAAGCCCAGACAGCCGAGTAACTCCCAACCGCTGAGCTAGACCAAAGAACCACCGAGCTTGACCAATGAGCTGCCAATCCTGACCAACTGCCAGCCGACTCCAACCAAACCTTCGCTCAAGCCACCCCACTGTCTGTCGTCAAACACACCACGGACTGCCGAGTCGTCGAGCATCACCCAAGCTGCTGAGGTGGAGCCACAGCCGAGTTGCTGCTGCCTAGCTCCACCCTTCCCTCAAGCCTCGGACGCCAACCCCCTCTGTCGTCCAGACCTCTCAAATTGCCGATCTGAACCCAGAACACCAAGCCCACACCACCAACCTGAACCTAGACCGTCGAGCTCACACCACCAAACTGCCAACTAGAGCGAAAACATCTACCTGACCCCACCTCGCCTCATCCGACTGACCTCGCCTGCATACTTTTTGAACAGAACAATGAAGATTGGAATGCCACTTGTGCATGGGCTCATCATGAACTTCTCTTTACATATAAAATAACTCTTGTCAGCAGAACACTCCTTACTTGGAATAATATTCAAAGTAAACAAGCATATATCTATCAAGATATAAATATTATAATATTTAATAAATAGAAACAATTTAGCTTTTGGATGTAATATACTCCTTCGATCGGATAATTAATTCGCCATAAAAATTATTTATAAAAAATTTGGTGATTTAAAATTATGTAGTTGTGACCCTCTTTTTAGCACCAATGTTAACATCTAATTTTACACCTAACAAAATCACCAAAAGAGCAGGTCAAAAAGTATGTCAATACATACTGAAAATATAAATTATACAATCAAACTCATAATATAAGAACACAAGAATTAACGTGGAAACCCAAATTGAAAACAAACCATGGGAGAAAGATCTCTCAAATCCACTAAAAAGATATTGGAAGCGTTACAAAGTTCTCATTGAAAAAATATTCATTTGTACACGAACCAACGTATACCGATATATGTCGACATATAATGATTTGTAACGAATCACAACAATATTTCTTCATACACGTTGTGTATATTACTACCCTTCGATATACACACGGTGTATATCATTACTCTTTGATGTTTACGGATATGTATAAATGGTGCTTGTTGTTCACGTTGTATATCACTATAACTTTGTGTATATCGGTGTGTGTCGGAGAGTGATCAAGATGGAGTATTTGGGTTGAACTGTATCTTCTGAGTTTAGTATTTGTGTATTGTTTGTGGTGGTGCATGTTCAGCTCTCTCTTCTAACAATAGATCCTTGTATATAAAGTATATATTTTGACCGCCTCTCAGAAATATAATACTATTTATGAAAATATTCTTGGCGGTGCTTCACTGCCCCCAAAAACCCATAAAGTAAATATGTCCTTATCCCTCTAGTAGTGTAATTTTATCAAATATTTAAATAGTGAATCATCACTCAGAATATTTACATCTCAACAGTCCCAATTCACATTCAACACGAAATTAATAAGACATAATGTCATTTACCTTTTAATCATAATTACAAGAAAACCTTGAAAATCATTTACATTTGAACGCGACTGCTATTAAAGACGTGCAACTTCGTGCTTTGGAGTTTCTGGTAACTAATTAGTCATTCAGCAGAATATAATTTTTTTTACCATATTAGGGAAGATATTCTCTTTAAGATATTATATGAGTGAGATTTATAGACTAATTATCGCAAATTGATTCAGGATTCTATTTTATTATATCGATGATTCCTTTAATTACAGATCAATAATTGCGGAACAAAGCCATATACAGTAGATAAGTAGTACAAGAATCCATATATGGTATTTGGCAGAAAACAACAATGTAGCAAAAAAATCACATAAAAACATAAATTTACATAATTCACCTTAATATTGGGTTAAATTTACAGCCAGTGACAAATCAACTTTACTATATTACGAAAAATGTACATCATACAATACAAGATTCCCTTATTATATAATAAAATATAAAAAATATTAATATACATCGAAAGTGCAATCTACTCACTAGAAACAAGCTTAATTGTTTTTTTGGATAATTTTACAATCATAACTGAAATAAAGTGAAATCAAACTTCAACAAGAGTAATTTTATTGCACAATTAATTGAAGTAGTTACTAGTAACAAGACATTTATTGGTTATTGTCAGTATTGTGTTTGTATCCTAATGCTAGTCATAATCTTAATTAAAATGTGATATATGGCTCCAAGTACCATTATCAAAGATGGGATCATGTATATGGGACACGTTATCTGTCCTAACTAAATAATTAATTAACAAAGCCAAAAATTAAAGAACCCAAATTTTTTTCCTCAAGCAACATGATTAAAAGTCATTAACTAATATAAAATAATCCTAATTAACATCTAGATCTCACTAGTTTAAGATTTAATGGACCCTAAATGGGTGGAAGCAAGGCCATTGCTCCTAAACATAAGAAGAAGAACTACACAATTCGGCACTTAGATTTGTGAGAACCCACCTGACCAAAAAGATGAAAGGAATCTCAAAATTGTTTCTTTAATGGATTCTAAAACTTTTAATAGTATTACTTTAATCTATGTTACAAAGACATTTTATTTTAAAGTATCCGTGTTTAATACTTAACAGTCGACACTTAAACAAGAGTATATGTACTGAATATTTTATTTTAATATAAAAAATTGATAAAATTAAAAAAATCCCGTGTTGAACTTTTTAAAATATAATGTTCAATAGAACACTCCATCTAAATCCGTGTAACATGGACTATGATATTGGCAATGTATTTTTTTCCCTTTCTTTCTAATAAGGTTACATGTTGAAACGGAAATCCACTTCCAAGCTAGAAATTTTGATGAACTAAGGCCATCTCCAGAAATACATTTTTAGACTAAATATAGTTAAAGATTTATCTTCTCTCTCCAACAGATAGGCTAAATATAGTCTCGGACTATATTTGAAGCTCCTAAGAGTATCTCCAGCATTGAATTCCTAAACTAAATATAGTTTAAGATTTAACTTTCCTTTATAGCAGATAGACTAAATATAGTCACGAACTATATTTGAAACTCTTAAAAGATTAAATCTAAGAACTAGATAGTCCATGAACTATAAATTTAATTATATTTAAATGGGAGAGTAGAAGGATGATATGATTTTTTTTGAATTTATTGATTATTTTAATTTTTTTATATTATAGTCCACGTAATAGTCCATCTACTGGAATGATTGAAGACTAAAGGATATTTGCTGATGTTATATGGACTAAATATAGTCTATGAGATGGTCTATCTGTTGTAGATGCTCTAAAAGACTAAATCAAGGAACTTAATAGTCCATGAATTATAAATTTAATTATATTTAAATGAGAAAGTAGAAGAATGATAATAGTTTTTTTGAATTTATTGATTATTTTAATCTTTTTATATTATAGTTCACGATAGTCCATCTGCTACAAAAATTAAAAACTAAAGAACACTTAATAATATCATATGAACTAAAAATAATCTATAAAATAATCTAACTATTAAATATGCTCTTAGAATTGGACTCCACTTAAAAGTTTTGTGTGCTTGGTGTCAAGAACACATATATGCATACTTAATTATGGGACACCTCTGTATGATTCCAAGCCTTCAAAAAGCAACTTTTCACTTCGAACGTGTAAAGAAGAGTTCCACTAGATCCAAACCCATTATTGGTGCTTTCAACTGAAATAAACTAACTCATTTGGAGCTCCAATTATTGGTGAAACAACTTAAATATTCCACTCAAATCATTCACGAATAGGATATGTAATAATTGATATAGAAACCTTGCACCTAGAAGTATGAACTTTGACAATTATTCGAAATAGTTAGAACAATAACATGAAAAGATGTGAGAGTTAACATCCTCAGTCTGAAAATGTGCCAGTATTTTTTGACTTATTTGACTCTCTTTTTTTATGCATATATTAAGGTTATTATATTCCCTTAACATAAATTTTCTTTTAATACAAATCAGTTTGAAAAAATATGAGTCATTTTTTACTAATTTGATGTTTTTTATATTTGTATTAAGATTTATTCTTCCGTTATCTTTTTTATTCAATACACATTTAATAACACAAATATATTTATAACAACAAATTTATTTCGTCACTTAATATAACATTTGTATAGTTAAATATATATTAAGAGAAACATAACATTAAAAAATAATAAATTGCAAACGTAACATTTAAATTTTAGTCTTAACATGACATTTTCTATTTTTCAAATAATTTTAGTCCTTAAATTTAATATTGAAAAAAAATCATTCAAAAACTTAAGTCTAATACTTGTTCTCGTTTATCAATTTATTAAACAGACACATTTTATTTAATTTACAAACGCAATATTTAAAATTCAAAAACATCGCACAATTTTAGTTGCGTGTCAAACACACCAAAGAGTATAGTTTTAAACCGCGTAAACACTAATACCCAAATGTAATCCAACTGTGTTCAAGACTAATGTTAAGAAAAAATAACTCAATTAGTCGAATGACTTATTACTTGGAGTATTTTGAAATCGTGTAAACAAGCATGGTAATTTGGACTGAATTATGGAAGCATTCATTTCAAAAGTGTATTGGTGCCCACATAGACCGTCGAGCTTTCAGTGAATTCCTAAAGAAGTGAAAAAGATTTGTGTAATTGAGGTGGTCGGTCTCTGACGAAGCCTGACTGCCGAGAATTTTGTAGCCATGTGATTCAGATGACCTTGTTGGAGGGAGCAAGAAAATGATTTTTTCATATTCGTTAGGGAGCAAGAAAATGATTTTTTCATATTCATATTTATAAATGGAAGAACAGAATAATGAATATTCTCTAGCCAATAAGTAAGAAGAGAAAGCGAGTTTAAGTACTGGGCTAAAGCTGCTAATCCATTGGCCACAGAATTTCTAATACGACGAAACAAAACTATAAGAAATTAACGCAAAACTACTAGCGAGTGGAAGGCAGTCCCTATATATCAGATCTTGATACGAGAAAGGGAAGAAAGATAATTAATAACTGTTTGATTATCACTTTTAACAACTAGCCTCAAGAAATCAGCATTTTTAGCAAACTGTAGCCCCTTCATCACAACCAAGATTTCTGCAGATTCCACCTCATAAACCACCTATATTAACATTCACACCAGCACCCAAAACTTTCCTATTGAAATCCCGTATAATAAAGCCAAAACCACTCAGCCCATTACCTTTAACACTAGCGTCACAATTCAATTTAAAAACTGACTTTGGAGGTTTTTTTTGCATTTAGAGAGATCACGCGGATCAGAAAGAATACCAGAATTATGAATCAAAGAACTAGCCTCCTTAAAATCATGAAAAAATCTTAGCGAATGTACCACAACATCATTTGAAGGGGAAGCTTTTCCATGGACTATATCATTTCTCTGGCTCTGAATACTCCATAGTCATTCCCACCAAACTTAAATGATCTAAGTCCAAGCATCTGGCCAGTGTCTCAATCCAATCCAAGAATGTACCCTAAACACAAAACTCTCAACATTGATCCTCAAGTGTGTTTGTCATAAGGACGAGACAAAACTGCTTTATCCAACAACTATTTGAGCAAGGAATACATGTCTGCTACTACACCACTTAGTACTACTGAAAACGACCTGTAGTAGGTCTCAACGAACAACAATTTAAAGTCAAAATTGATAAGTGTCCAGGACAAATTGGAGTAACTATAACAATTTAATGTGTAAATCTCAAGGAGATAGTATAAAAGGATTGATGCCTCAAACACTGCAAAAAAGCGATCAATCAAGTTCTGAAACTTCAAGTACTAAAAAACTACACTCTACGATTTTTGAGAAAAACCAATTTGTTGCTAAGTCAATTGAAGAAGGGCTAAATTAAAAGCAACTGAGCATCAACTCAAATATCAACCATTTTCTTACTGATTTGTTGATCTTGGCGGTCATTTATATAGTCTAGCCTTAGTGACTATCTTGATTCTTAGGGAATGGTTCTAAGTAAACCTATGTTTCTGTAACCTCTATTATTAGTGAATCATCCTTACTCACAAAGTAGAAGAGAGGACTAGAAGATTTTTGTGCTCCAAATCTCTTAAAATTTTCTGTATTGTTTATTTTCTACACTTTAATTACATTTCTGTTACACTACTTTTCTATTTATGACTAGTTTTGCAGATAGTACTAAATTCAAAACTTGAGATTTTCATTTAATCTTCGAAGGGCTTTCTAAAATTCATACTCCGCTGTGCAAACTAAGTAAAATTAACTTGCTTAATTATTTGGTAATCAATCATTAAAAAAATTAAAGAATCTATTCAACCCCCCTTCTAAAAAAATTTCAGTGCATTTGAGTATAACAAGTGGTATCAAAATTGTATTTTGTTTTGAATTAGCTTTACAACTTGAGTATATCCATGACACTTACCAAAACTAGTTCTGAGCTTGGTGGTGAAAATAAGCCACCATTGTACAATAAAGATAAATTTGTTAATTGAAAAGTTTGTATACAGGCCTACTTGGATTCTATTGATGACGAGCTCTTTAATATTGTGGTCAATGACCTATATATACCAACCAAGTTCGCTTTTACTCCTGAATATCCAAATAAGGTGGTAATCAAGCAAAGAGTGGAGTGGAGTAATAGTGAGAAGAAACTGGCGGCACTTGATAAAAGGCTTAAGAACATCATGTTGATGAATATTGAAGATGAATTATTCGAGAATGTGGTCAATTGAAAGACTGCAAAAGAAGTATGAGAAGCTCTCTTAGTCATGCATGACGGCACTGAAGAAGTGAGAAAAAATAAGCAATCACCCCTCACTCAATAATATGAAATATTTTCTCACATTCCTAGAGAAGACATCACCACCACATATGAGATATTTAACATCTTGCTTAATTCACTCAGAGCATTTGGGAAGATCTACCACAATAAGGATGTAAATATCAAATTTATGAGAGTCCTATAAGGAAAGTGGGATGCAAATACCACTTCTATTAAAGAGTCAAAGGATCTTCTTGAAATGATAGTTTAAAAGCTTTATGGCAACTTGCTGACTTAAGAGTTAGAATTAAACCAGAAGGTTAGAACAACTACAAAAACAAGAAAAATGGACAAGGGTGTAGCCCTTAAAGCTGTCGAGACCTCCTCCACAATCACCGTGGAGGATAAAACTGATATTAAAGATGATGATGAAGATCTGGCATTCCTAACCAGAAGATTAAAGAAGTTTATGAGGAATGGAAGAAATAACAACTTCAGAAGATATAATAACAACAGCAACAAGAGACTCCTCCAAAAACTTATGCTACAACTGTAAAAAGTTAGGTTATTATATTATTAACTGCAACAAACCTTTAAGAGAGGAGCTCAAGAAGGACAAGAAGAATGAATATTCAAAGAAAGATAACAAGGCCTATAAGAAGTTCAACAAGAAAGATAAAGGCCTTGTTGCCAAGGGATCATGGAGTGATAATGATAATTACTTAGATTATGAGTCAAGCGATGATGAAGAACCCCAAATGGCTAATCTCTGCCTCATGGTTATGGAAGCATTAGCTGACAATACCACTGATCATCAAGAGATTGATATCAGTAAGGAGCACCACTAATTCAATAAAGTACTTATATAATGGATGCTTAAGGCATATGACAGGCAACAAAGAACTTCTATCAAATTTTAAAGAAAAATGGAAGTCGTTTAAGCAGGAGGTGGCAACTATTGAGCTATGTCATGATTCCATTATTTTTTTTAAACTCAGACGAACTACGCTCAGGCACGGTGTTCCTTCTTTGGAACTGCGTCCCGCTGCTATTCCTTTGTCCCAAAAAGAAAGTCACAATACAGCGCCCTGGTGCTATTGGCTGAACAAAAGTTATATTTTAAATAATTTATTTTTCCAAATTAATTTGCACACCTAATAATATTGTCCAATTAATTTAAATTTCTTTATTTCCCTAAATTGTTTCCAAATAATTTATTTATATATTAAAAATATAAATTTAATATTACCACCATAAAAACTTTCATCATTCGACCTGCTTCATCTTATAATAAAAACTTTATATATTATTATTATTAAATTCTTATTTAATTTATTAAAAATGGTTCCCAAAAAATCCAAGCTATCACAGTTCCCATAGACTTAAAAAGCTCCTTCTAAAAAGTGCTAACAAATATTTTTTCTCCGTCTGATATAATTGTATGAGGGGACCATGCAACTTGATGACTGAATCCAACATAATTTGTGCTACTTGGGTGGCTGAAAAAGGATGAGTGAGTGACATAAGGTGAAAACCCTTAGTTAACTCGTCAACTACTACCATGATAGTGTATTTCCCGTAGATTTTGGTAGTCCCTCCATATAGTCCATGGTTATAACCTCCCAAGCTTGGTTGGGAATAGGTATAAGTTGTAATAGACCAGGTGTAGGCACATGCTCCCCTTTGTTTCTTTGACAAATTTCACAGTACTTGATTAACTAAGTCATTTCTTTTTTGAGAGTAGGCCAGTAAAACAACATCTCAGCCCTTTTGATAGAGACTGTAATTCCTGAATGTCCCCCTTCAGTGTCACTGTGAATTTGTTCTAGGATTCTCTTCTTTAAATCTCCATTACTGCCTAAGTATATCCTGCCTTCTTTTCTGAAGAGCCCTTCTTGTAGTCTATAATTAGAGCAACTATTAGGATCCAATAGAAGTTGTGCCTTCACTTCCTATGCTTCTGTATCATTGAGGAAGCTGTCACCAACCTTAGTCCTCCAGCTAGGACTAACTTCTTGTAACACTGTGCTTAAGCATTTAGACTCATTATTCCTGTAATGTCCCAGATATTTACAAAAATCATAGATAAGATTTTAAATATTAATTAAAGGTTATGGTTTAAAACCTAGAGTTGGAGAAGTGAGTTGTATAGAAAATGGGTAAACATTTTTTTTAACATAATTTATTTGTTCAAAATTAAATGTGAGAATATTTTAATGATGCATGCAGAGAATTTATTAAGAAAATAAATTCAATTGAGAAGTGAATGTGGTTATATATATATATATACACCAAGAGTGGTGTTTGTTAGCCAAATAAGAATATGAGTAAATTAATTAGTTAAATATGAAGTAAGAAGGAAAGTCATGAAATATAATTAATTATGTTCATTATATTAGTTATGAGTTAAAGTTATAGAAAAACTAGAATGTTTGTCTAGAATGACAATATTAAGAAGTAATTAATTAAATAATGAACTTAATTATTAAGTTGTTGTATAGAGTCCATTAATGGATTAAAGCAAGCCCAATATTTTAATTGATGTAAGTCTTGTTGGTAATTAAATAGAGGTCCAAATAAATTTAAGAATCTAGCCTCATGAAGAGTTCAAGTAATTTAATTACTACTAATGGACTAGCCCAAAAGAATTATAGATGTTAGCCCAATATGAGAATATTTGCATAAGATGGGTAATTAAATAATAAGCCCAAATATTATAGTCCAAAAGTTAATTAATATAAGTCCAATTAAATTATGTTGGCAAATATTATATATAATGTGGTTGTAGTCTAATTAAATAAATTACCTAGCCTAAGTTATGGAAGTTGTGAGAGTTGTGTTGGGTAGCCTAGGTAATTAAATAAGAGAGCTCATTGCAAAGTAAACTATGTAGCCCAAGCATTCAAAAGTCAAATGATGGTCAAAGTGTTGGAAAAATATTTTCAAGTATTGTTAAGTGTAGAGAATTAACTAATGTAAGGTTAATTGAATAACCCTAGTTGGTAGAAAAGAGAGAGAATTAACCAAACATTGGTTAATTGCTAGAGGAAGGAATGTAGTGATGAGAATTAACTATGAGTGAGTTAATTAAGTAACTCAATGTGGTAGAATACTTTAAAATAAATCTAATTGGATTATAATATAGGTTTAAATGAGGTATTAAACTAGGTCAAATTAATTAACCTAGTAGTCCATATAATTTAATTTAACCTTGATCCATGTAATAATTAAAAAAGTCTAATGCTTATTTTAATTAAATATAACATAGGGTATTTAATATAGTAGCTTAAATGAATTAAATTGTTTAGCCAAATAATGGTAATTCAAGGTCCAATTGAAATTTATTTCAATGTCCAAAGTGGAGCTCAATGTGCATGTATAGGTGAATATATATATATATATATATATATATATATATATATATATTGGTGTATTTATATATGAATGCTTATATAATGATATAGGACATACACATAAAGCCAAATTGAAGTAATAAATTGCAAATCCCGAATTTTGGGGCCCACATAGATGTGAAACTTGCTTGTTGGATGATTTTTGAGTGCAAAATAGTTCAACAACTCCCCAACCACCCAAGTCATTCATATGGTAAATCAAAGTGTCTATCAAATGGTCATTCACGTAATAGTAAGCAAGATTAGAGTCTTAAATTGACCAATGCTAGTTGATTAGTGGATGTTAATGATGATTAAAGGAGTGTTATATATAGAGTGTTGCACCAAGGGTTTGTGTTGGTTAGTCATTTTACCAGGAATGCTAGAGAGAAAAGATAGTTTTTTTTGATAAAAAGCAAACAAACTATTATGAGCTGAGTATCCACCAAGGAGATTGCTAGAGGATAGTCAATGAGGAGTCACAAGCCAAGTTCATATCAAGAGAAAGAAGAGCATCTATGTAAAAGAGGTTCAAAAGTGTTCTAAACTTTCTTTAATTCATTTTTATAGTCTATATATGTTTTAAAAGGTTAAAATGTATTTTTAACCGATCAAAGTTATTTTGATGCTCTAGAGGTTTAAAACTATGATATATAGCTATATTCATAGTTTGATATAGTTAATACAAGTATTGGTATGTGTATTACGCAATTAAAGGGAAGAAAAACTCATATAGTGATATACCGGTAAAACCCTAGATGGTTCAATCTTAAATTTCTTGTCAAAACATTTTCAAAAATATGATCGAACTATGAAATATTGTAAAAAAAAAAGTTAGGAAGACGACAATACTTAGTTGTTTGTCGGACATCTTAAGAGTTAATAATTTGAAGTTAGAGTCTTATATAAAGACTAATTAATAGTCATTATATTTAATAATTATGTCAATTTTTTTTATATAAATTGTAGGTTGAACGAAAGACGCAAAATAAGCATAAATGGTAGAAGCGAACCTGACAAGTTTTTCAAAACTTGCTCATATGTGCATTTCTATGCAACAATATGTTTTTAAATTATTGATATGAAAATATATTGATGATATTTGTGTTATGTGAAATGCATGAAGTATGATTATATGCGAAGTATGTACAGAATAAGAAGCATGACTTGATATATGCTAGATGTGTATTATATGTGATGCATAAAAAGTATGAAGTATTCATAAAATGAAAAGTATGAAAAACATGATATACGTATAACATGTAGAGTATGTTTAATATGTGAAGCATACAATGTGTTATGTGTAACTGTTAAATTTGTTGAACCGTCGTGTTCACTCTTGCTTAAAACCAATATTTTCAGATAGTGCAAGTTATTCGAAGTTTTTGATAAAGCTCAAGAAACAAGAATGCATATTACATTCACTGAAGGTCTAGCATGACCATTGTAGATATCAGTTTGAATTGGACAGGTAAAATGATTATGTAGTATAAGAATTGATTGGTATGTAATATGAGTGTTAAATACTCAAATTAATTATAATATAATGTTGTATCATATATGATATTGAGACATACTAGGAATATTTAAAGATTTCGATTCTGAAATATAAAGAGATGTTGTAAAATTGTAAATAAATGATTATTTAGCAATTATAATGTTATTGTAATTCATGAACAATAAGGAAAATGTTGTACTCGTGTTGAACTGGATCCGAGGTTCAAGGGACCCGAATTCGGGGTCGTCCCAAGTTGGTATCAGAGCTGATAGGTTAAAAGTCTTAGGTAAGAGTACCTTAGGCTATAACCGTAGTAGAAGATACGTAAAATGGTAAAGAAATAAACTCAGGTAAAGTTTAAGTAATAAAATATGAATTTAGAAAATTCATATATAGAAGATTATCCAAAGGTGGATTTGAGGAGATGTAAGGGAAATAAAAAGGGTCATGTTGTACCTAATTCAAGAAAATTATAGAAGATATCTTATACATAAGATTTTGAGAAGTAGAAAGAAAATGCTAATAAGGTCATGCAATGATCTAGAGAGATGAACTCGTAATGAGTCATATGTGCTAAAATATGGATTGAGAGAATTCGTATTCAGTTAAGGAAATGATAGGGGATGTGGGATTTTTCATTGAAGACACGTGGTAGTGGTTGAGTTGTACAATTCCTTGTATGGGCAGCGATTTGTGCTTGGTTTCACGACCACTTAGCTTCCTATAGTGATAATCAGTGGAGATCCAGCGGCACGGTATTGGTTATATATTTTGATAAGGTGATTCTTTTCTTCTATATATACACCTGATATGTAGGAAGTGATAAAGATTGAGGTTAGGTGCGTGTTCTTAAAACTCATACGTATGGTAAGTTCGTGACTCATAATTGTATGGTGGAACCCCTCAGCGAATGGATGATTTTGGTCTGACTAGGATAAGTTCCTCAACCCATATGATTGTGGCAAGTTCCTGAACTCCTAAAGTGTGGTAAGTTTGATGAACAATTAGTATGGGTAGAGTTAAGTAGCAAGATTAAAGCTATACTAGATGTAGTTTAAGCTGAAAAAAAATGGGGAGGAAAAATTTGAGGTGTTTGAAGTTTTAGGATATTCCAAATCTTCTAGCTATGCTAGACTTTAAAATTCTTAAAATCGTGTCAAATTCGCAATTTTGTGCTTTTGAAAAGACAAATGAATTTTCTTGTTTTATTATTAAGTCGCAGTAATAGAAAAGGTGGATAAAGTCCATCGTTACCTGTGATGATATGATAAAACCATAAAATAATTTTTAGTATTTTGAAATATTTAAAAAAGAGTCTCTGTTAATTATTTCGGCTAGAGAAAATGATTTAAAAATATCAAAAATGTATTTATAAAATCATCGCACGCCATTAAAGCCATGGTGTGGTGATGAAAAGGACGGAATCCTTAACGTACTGTCAAGATATGCAGTATCATGAAGTCATGAAGTAATGACAGAATCCTCAACGCACTGTTAAGATGATGCGGTATCATGAAGTCCTATAAATGAATTTTAGTTATTTTCACTAATCTAAAATGATTTTCAGTTCGTAATTTATGAACAGTTCAATGATGTGAGTCTATATCATTTATTTTCACTGGACACTTTTGGTCAGAAATGACTTAAATTTTATTATCCAATCCAAATTATTCAGGAGCAGAATTTTGTAGTAAGTCTGAGGTGAACAATCCTATAATGGGGGATATATCAGAGCTATGAATAAAGAACCCACGAGGGGGCACCCAAGAGTGGTGGCTTGCTGATATAACAAATTATGGGTTGATAAATCCAAAGAGTTCAACCCTAAGTGAAGTCATTGTGCATAGCGCTAGAGTACGATAGATTGATCACCTAGCGTACAATACAATGGTGGAATGTTTTCAGTCTTTGTGATTGATAAACATTCTCACAAATGTTCTCGGTTTTTATGACTTCTCAGCATAATATGAAAGTTTTAATGAATATTTTAATTTTTAATTTATTCTTTTGCAAGATATTGATTTTTAATTTATTCTTCTATAATATATTCCAATGTTCTGGAATTGTGAGTTTAGAAGTATGAACTTCATAGGAAAGGGTGGTCATAGAATTTGATAAAGAAAGATAAATTTTCAGAGATGAAAAATTGTTAAAAATTAGTATGATAAAATTTTGGAGATGAAATTCTTATACGAATGGATAAATGTGATATCCCAGATATTTACAAAAATTATAGATAAGATTTTAATTATTAATTAAAGGTTATTGTTTAAAATCTAGAGTTGGAGAAGTGAGTTGTGTAAAAAATAGGTAAACATTTTTTTAACATAATTTATTTGTTAGAAGTTAAATATGAGAATATTTTAATGATGTATATAGAGAATTTATTAAGAAAATAAATTCAATTGAGAAGTGAAGGTGGTTATATATATGTATATACCAAGAGTGGTGTTTGTTAGCCAAATAAGAAAATGAGTAAATTAATACTCAACCAAAATTAATAAATTAATTAGTTAAATATGAAGTAAGAAGGAAAGTCAAGAAATAAAATTAATTATGTTAATTATATTAGTTATGAGTTAAAGTTATAAAAAAAACTAAAATATTTGTCTAGAATGACAATATTAAGAAGTAATTAATTAAATAATTAACTTAATTATTAAGTTGTTGTATAAAGTCTATTAATGGATTAAAGCAAGCCCAATATTTTAATTGATGTAAGTCTTGTTGGTAATTAAATAGAGGTCTAAATAAATTTAAGGATCTAGCCCTATAAAGAGTCCAAGTAATTTAATTACTACTAGTGGACTATCCCAAAAGGATTGTAGATGTTAGCCCAATATGGGAATACTTGCATAAAGGTAGGTGTAATGACCACGAATTTCATTAGTCATTGTAAATATACTTAATAAATATTTAGCAATGAATTTAAACTTTTCGCATTAATTTATTGTGCATTAGATAATTAAATAAATGTACTTATGTGCTTGTATATTTATTTAAAGGATTAAAGCAAAGTGTATAATTAATTAAAGCAAATCTAATTGGATTATATTTTAAATCCAAATAAGTTGATAAAGTAGGTTAAAGATATTAACTTAGTAGCTCATGTAATTAATTTGATTACTAGCCCATGTAATTAATTAAACAAGCCCAATGCTTGATTTAATTAAATGTAACCTAGACAATTTAATATAAGCTCAATGTGTTATTTAAATTGAGCCCAAACAATTTAATTGAATGAGTCCAATAGAAGTTATTCCCAAGCCCAATGTAAAGTCCAATACAAGTCAAAACTTTGGTCAATATATATATATATATATGTATATATATATATAGATGTATATATGCACATTTTAGCATTAAAAATAAAGGAAAAATGGCTTGGAAAAGCCATTTTGCTGAATTTTTGGAGGGCCCCACTTAGATAGCTTGATTTCCATGTTGCTTCTAATTCACTCTATGACAAGGTTGACCAACCACCCTAGTCAATCACCTAGTCAATCACCTAGTCATTCCATGCAATAGTAATTGTAATTAAGCACTAATTTCACCAACATGGGTGAATTAGCAAGCTAATGAGGAGTTAGTTGATGGCTATAAATAGAATGCTCCACACTTGGTTCAAGTTTGTTAGTCATTCGCTAGACATTTTCTAGAGAAAAGAGAGAGAGCTTTTGTGAGTTAAAAGAGAGATACACTTGTGTTTGTGTGAGGAAAAGGTAGAGGAAGCCTTGGTGTATGTCCACTAGCTACACAACTTACTTTGGTAGAAGGAGAAGAAGAGCATCCAAGACCTCAAGGTTTAAAAGTGCTCTCAACTTCATCTTATTTCATTTTTGTAGTCTAGAAAGCTTTTGATCGGTTAAAATCTATTTTTAACCGATCAAAACTCGTTTTGATGATCTAGAAGTATTTAACTATGTAATATATGTATATTCATAGATCTATGTGTTTATAACATGTTTTGGTATGTTAGAAATACATAAAAATGGTAGAAAAGTTCATAACACAATCTTACCGGTAAACCCTAACTATGCATGCTAGGTTTATGGTTGTATTTTGAAATGTACAAATCAGAAAGTAGATTTTTATGGCTAGAAAGCTAGATCTATGAGTTTTAAAGATAAAACCTTTTTGAACTTTTCAAAAATAATGAATAACAAAGAAGTTATAGCTTTTACCAAAAAGGATGTCATTTTTAAATCCTAGGTGGTTCGATTTGTAAATTTCGTGTAAAACGTTTTCAAAAATGTGATTGAACCATGGAATATTGTAAAATAAGAAGTTAGGGAGACAACAACACTGAGTTGGTGTCATATGAATGTATAGATGTTATTTTGTTCAAGTTTGAACCAATAAAACCAAGGATTTGTGAAGTTAGATATCACTTTGTCCTTGTGAGCCATTTTTAGCCCAGTTCCGTTTGGAATTTGGATTTGTGATCTAACGAGAAGTTGTAGAGGGGGAAATTCTGATGAGAATGGACTCAAGAATCGCCTTAAAATGTTTTGAAATGAATATGTTATGGCAGTTTGAGTAAAAGAGGTCCGGACAGCCAAAACGAGCGCCGCTAGCGCTCGGACCTTCTGCTTTGAGCGCCGCCGGCACTATAATAAGCCTATGGCCAGCGCCGCCAGCGCTGACCCAGTTTTAAAAAGTCAAAATTTTGATATTTTAAAGTTTTACCAAGTTAGAACTTCGGTTTAACTTGTCGGTTAATAAAAAGTCTAAACGAAACACCGTTAGGGACTTAAAACCCAAGATAAACTTGTAAAATGAATGTGTATATGGAGTTTATTAATAACTAATGGGTAGCTAAATGTTTAAAATAAAGACTAAAGATAACACAATTAAAAAGTTAACCATTGGTATTATTTCTAATAAAATATTATTAAGTGATAAATAATATTAATATGTGATTAAAAGGTTATTAAATGTTATAACATTTGTATATGATTAAATATTACTACATGGGTAATAATATTAATAAATTAATAAAATATTAGATAATAAATAAAATATTATTAAATGATTAATAATATTAGTTAATGAATAAAATATTATTAAATAATTAATAATATTAGATAATTAATAAAATATTATTAAATGATTAATAATATTAGATAATGAATATAATATTATTAAATGATTAATAATAATAGAAGGTTAATAAAATATTATTAAATTATTAATAATATTAGATAAGAGTTTAAACTATATTAAATAATTAATATAGGTTTAATGTGATTGAAATATTACCAAGTAGTGATAATATTTTTCTAAGTGTTTAATTACCCATAATTAATCAATTATGTGGTTCGTAAAGTTTATAAAGATCATTATACTTACAAGTATATGATACTAATTTAAGATCAAATTGATTTAATTGTTAGGTTCGTTCAAAGATTGTTAGATTAATTTGGTTAGCAGTAAACGACGCACGAGACAAGTTTTCTAACTTTAGCTTGTAATTTCTATTGCAAGTCTTCTACCCTTAACTTGTACTTATTGTTGCAATTATTATTCAACTTTAATTACTTTGAGCAATTCAATTATTGTTGAGCAAGTATCTACACTCGTAGATATTTGACAGACCTTTGAGTGAATTAATTATCGAAAATTACTTCACATCGTTATTGATTATTGTATTCGCACATAGTGCTTTTGCAAACTGTTTAAGAACGTCTAAGCTAATTGTTTCGGCTAGACAAATGCATGTTAAATTCATTTAGTTGAATATTATAAAAGCTTATCCAAACCATTGGCTGGTGCGGATTCTTACAGTAAGACTGAGATAGAACAACCTTAGTTAAAGGGGATTTTTATTTGTCGAAGACCCGACAGCGCGCAAGAAAACTAAATGTGATGCATATACATAGGACATGAGAGGACTGATCCCCTCAAGTGTCCCGTTATTTTAACAAGGAGTCAGACATTGTATGTCTGTTCTACCTTAGTAGCAGTTCATGGTCATTAAAGACCACTCAGCAGTAAAGAGTCAATTCCTTTTTTTATTGAACATTGATTCTTGTTATCTTTCACAATTGCTATTGTTGAAACCTTGAAGTTATTTCCCTTCATCATGATAAATCGTATGATTGTTGTTTATAAACTTGCTGAGCCATTTAGTTGCTCATTCTTGCTATATCATGACTATATTTCAACCATTCCCGAAAGCTCTAAATCGGACAAAGGCAAGGGGAAAGCGAATGTTTAGTTTTAGTAATTGCATGCTAGTTTATATTACTGTTATGTAATTACTGTTGTAAATCTTTTGTATTTCCCTTAAGATATGTAATGTTAAGATTAAGGTAATAGACATTGGGAAGTGTAACCTTTTGTTAAGGATCCTTTTGTATTATTCCGCGAAGTTTGAATACAATATATGTATTTCATTGTTGTTATGTATTTGTACAGTGAGAACCAAACCCGAAGTTAAAGAACCCGGATTTGGGGTCGTTACAGTAGGTAATTAAATAATAAGCACAAATGTTATAATCCAAGAGGTAATTAATATAAGCTCAATTAAATTATGTTGGCAAGTATTGTATATAATGTGATGGTAATCCAATTAAATAAATTACCTAGCACAAGTTATGAAAGATGTGAGAGTTGTGTTGGGTAGCCCATGTAATTAAATAAGAGAACCCAATGCAAAGTAAACTATGTAGCCCAAACATTTAAAAGTCAAATGATGGTCAAAGTGTTGGAAAAATATTTTCAAGTATTGTTGAGTGTAGAGAATTAACTAATGTAAGATTAATTGAACAACCCTAGTTGGTAGAAAAGAGAGAAAATTAACCAAATATTAGTTAATTGTTAGAAGAATGAATGTAGTGATGAGAATTAACTATGGGTGAGTTAATTGAGTAACCTAATGTGGTAGAATAATTTAAAACAAATCTAATTGAATTATAATATAAGTTCAAATGGGGTATTAAACTAGGTCAAATTAATTAACCTAGTAGTCCATGTAATTTAATTTAACCTTGATCCATGTAATAATTAAACAAACTCAATGCTTATTTTAATTAAATGTAACATAGGGTATTTAATATAGTAGCCCAAATGAATTAAATTGTTGAGCCAAACAATGGTAATTCAAGGTCTAATTGCAATTAATTTCAATGTTCAAAATGGAGCCCAATGTGCATGTATATATATATATATATATATATATATATATATATATATTCGTGTATATATATATGGATGCTTATATAATAATATAGGACATAAAAATAAAGCCAAATTGGAGTAATAAATTACAAATTCCAAATTTTTGGGTCCACATGGATGTGAAGCTTGTTTGTTGGATATTTTTTAGTGCAAAATGGTTCAACAACTCCCCAACCACCCTAGTCATTCATATGGTCAATCAAAGTGTCTACCAAGTGGTCATTCATGTAATAGTAAGCAAGATTAGAGTCTTAAATTGACCAATACTGTTGATTAGTGGATGTTAATGATGATTATAGTAGTGCTATATATAGAGTGTTGCACCCAGGGTTTGTGTTGGTTAGTCATTTTACTAGGAATGCTGGAGCGAAAAGAGAGCTTCTTTGAGAGAAAAGCAAGCAAACTCTTGTGAGTTGATTATCCATCAAGTAGATTGCTAGAGGATAGTCAATGAGGAGTCACAAGCCAAGTTCATATCTTGAGGTAGAAGATCATCTATGTAAAAGAGGTTCAAAAGTGTTCTAAACCTTCTTTAGTTCATTTGTATAGTCTATATATGTTTTAAACGGTTAAAATTTATTTTTAACCGTTCAAAAGTTATTTTGATGCTCTAGAGGTCTAAAACTATGATATATAGGTATATTCATAGTTTTATACAGTTAATACAAGTATTGGTATGTGTATTACGCAATTAAAGGGAAGAAAAACCTATATAGTGATTTACCGGTAAAACCCTAGATGGTTCGATCTTAAATTTCTTGTCAAAACATTTTCAAAAACGTGATCGAACCATGAAATGTTGTAAAACATGAAGTTAGGAAGACAAAAACATTGAGTTGGTGTCATTTGAATGTGTAGATGTTATTTTGTTCAAGTTTAAACAAACTGAACCAAGGATTTGTGAAGTTAGTTTTCACTTTATCCTTGTGAGCCGTTTTGAGTCTAGTTACGGTTGGAATTTGATTTTGTGATCTAAATAGAAGTTGTAGATGGGAAAATTCTAATGAATATTTTAAAATGAAGAAGTTATGTAAGTTTTAATCAAAGGAGTAAAAGTTGGAAAATCTGAAATGGCAAATTAGCAGATTCTGCTAACTAGGGGTCGGGTCCTAATAACTATTAATGGCAGTGTATTTTTCGTTTCGGATCGGGTCGGGTCATTTAAGTCCAAATTGGATAAAGATGTTTAAAATTTTATATAATTAATTTGGGACACAAGTTTAATAATTATTTATTATTTATATAATAAATAATAAATAAAGTAAATAAAGCCATTATTATAATTAATTAATTGATAGTAAATAATAATTAAAGAAAATAAATTTAATAGCTAATTATTTATTATTAAATAATAAATAAAGAAGGATATAAAGTTAATAAATAATTATTTATTATTTAATTAATATTAAAATAATAAATAAGGATGATTAGATAATTAATTATTATTTAAAGGATATTAAATAGTAATTAAAGAAAGATAAAGTTTATAAGGTAATTATTTATTATTTTAATAAATAAGGATAATTAGTTAATTAATTATTATTTAAAGGATATTAAATAATAATTAAAAGGAGATGAAGTGAATAAAATGATCATTTGTTATTTAATGAATATTAAATGGGGTTAATTAATTAAGGGATTATTATTTAAATAATCAGTAAAGGATTTGAGTATAATTAATTAATTGATTATTATTTTAATGATATTAAATAATAATTAAAAAGAAATAAGGTTATGTAAATAATTGTTTATGCAAAGATAAATAAATAATTAAGTTTAATTAGATTAATTAATTATTTAATTAATATTAAATAAATTAAAGGAATAAATTAAAGGAATAAGAAAGTGATAAAACAATTTTCATTTAATTGTTTAAATATTAAATATTGCAAAATGAGTAAATTATTTATATTTAATAATATTAGTAAGTGATTAAAATATTATTAAATAATTAATAATATTAATAAGTGATTAAAATATTATTAAATAGTTAATAATATTAATAAGTGATTAAAATATTATTAAATAGTTAATAATATTTGTAAGAGATTAAAATATTATTAAATGGTTAATAATATTAGTAAGAGATTAAAATATTATTAAATGGTTAATAATATTAATAAGTGAGTAAAATATTATTAAATGGTTAATAATATTTGAATTTAGTTTTATATTATCAATGTAGATTATATTTTGAGATGTTTGGTACATTATTGAATGTCCAAATAATTAAGTTATGTAAAGGAAGAAAGTTTAATTGAATTAAATCAGTGTAAATAGTCTGTTTATGACTAATTTAGACAACTTATTAAAAAGTGGGTCATGCGGAGAACGTGTAGTGAAGACGTAAGTTAGTTAAGCGTACCCGATATGTCCGAACTGTATTTGGACTAGGGTTTTTGTCCGAAACTTAAAGTTCATTTGTCGGACATCTTAAGAGTTAATGATTTGCAGTTAAAGTCTTATATAAAGACTAATTAATAGTCATTGTATTTAATAATTATGTCAATTTTATATATAAATTGTAGGTTGAACGAAAAACGCAAAATAAGCGTAAATAGTAGAATAAACCAGACAAGTTTTTTAGAACTTGCTCATATATGCATTTC
Organism: Hedera helix; assembly: GCA_947179155.2. Taxonomy (NCBI): domain Eukaryota; kingdom Viridiplantae; phylum Streptophyta; class Magnoliopsida; order Apiales; family Araliaceae; genus Hedera; species Hedera helix. The sequence continues at coordinate 21,160,534 of OX359266.1, read as the reverse complement.
TATGTAACCATATGTTATTAAATTATTGATATGAAAATATATTGATGATATTTGTGTTATGTGAAACGCATGAAGTATGATTATATGCGAAGTATGTACAGAATAACAAGCATGACTTGATATATGCTAGATATGTATTATATGTGATGCATAAGAAGTATGAAGCATTCATAAAATGAAAAACATGATATACATATAATATGTAGAGTATGTTTAATATGTGAAACATGCAATGTGTTATGTGTAGCTGTTACACTTGTTGAGCCGTCGTGCTCACTTTTGCTTAAAACCAATATTTTTCAGATAGTGCAAGTTATTCGAAGTTTTTGATAAAGATCAAGAAACAAGAATGCATATTACATTCACTGAAGTTCTAGCACGACCATTGTAGATATCAGTCCGAATTGGACAGGTAAAATGATTATGTAGTATAAGAATTGGTTGGTATGTAATATGAGTGTTAAATACTCAAATTAATTATAATAGAATGTCGTATCATGTATGGTATTGAGACATACTAGGAATGTTTATAGATTTCAATTCTGGAATATAAATAGATGTTGTAAAATTATAAATAAATGATTATTTAGCAATTATAATATTATTGTAATTCATGAACAATAAGGAAAATGTTGTACTCGTATTGAACCGAATCTGAGGTTCAAGGGACCCGGATTCGGGGTCGTCACAATTCTTGGACAAGGCATTAGCCACTAAGTTCTCTTTACCCTTCTTATATTGTATGGTATAGCCAAACTCCAACATCTTTGAGACCCGTTTTTTATGCATTAATGTTGTTAGTTTTTGTTCCAGGAAATACTTGAGTGTTTCATGGTCTATTTTAATGGTGAAGAGTTGCCCCAACAGGTGTGTCCTCCATTTTTGTACTGCCAAGATGATTGCCAATAACTTTTTTTTTTCATAAATTGACATTCCTAGGTGTTTAGCAAATAATGCCTTGCTTAGAAAGGTTATAGGTCTACCCTCATTCATTAGAACAACTCATATGCCATTATAGCATGCATCTATTTCAACCACAAATGTTTTAGAGAAGTTAGGGAGAGCTAGGGCTGGGTCAGTGGCTAGTGTTGTTTTAAGTTTATCAAATGCCTTATCAGCTTCATCATCCCACTTAAAAACCCTCTTTTTGAACAAATGGGCTAGGGGTTTACTAATAATCCCATAATTTTGGAAAAATCTTATGTAATACCCAGTGAGGCCAAGAAATCCTCTTAGGGACTTTAAGGATGTAGGTTTCAGCCATTGCTTCATTTCTTAAACCTTCTTCTCATCTGCATGAAAGTAGTATGCAGACAAGCCAATCATATTTGATGATATTGCATATACTTTATAATCTTATTTATTTATTAATAAAATTTTATTTATATAAATGCATTTTATTTATCCATATTTAATTGATGATATTAATTGTGATAAAACCATAGTTTTTTAGTAATATTTTTAGAATTATGATGATGATCATGCCATTGAGATCTAAATTCAAGATAGTTAAAAACTAAAATTGTTCCTAATCGTGGGATCACTTAAAAGGGGATTAGTGAATCTGGACAGATTAGTACATACTATGCTAACTCTTATGAAGATGGTAATTGATCTTATAATCATTTTTATAGAGACACTAAAGCAAGTATATTGGTGCTGGTTAAAGAATAATTTTACTGAACGTGACTCGCTAAAGGAATGCCTAATGGAGTTTTACTCGCCTGTCAATATGTATTCTAAATGTGATAGTAGTACAAGTGATTCTTGAACTTGAGACAATCATAGTATCTTGTGTATGATAAATTATACTTTGACATATTCTTAAGACATTTAAGGTATATCATAGGGTATGCTTGGGTATACTAAGTTGTACATAGAGATATGTGAATGATCAATAAAGAATTTACCACTTCTAGTAAAATGTTAGAATGTTCTATGCGATTCGATAAATGACAACTCAGTAGTCATTGGTCAAGGCATAATAGAAATTAGAAAGAAGTTTCCAATTTATATTAAATAGGAGTTGTGCATTTCATAATCAAAATGCATAGGATCAAATAAAATAAGACTTGATAGCAAATTCATGTCTTATATTTGATTGTGACATTATATGGTAGAATGATTGAATTGTATGACAGCTATTCACTGAAAGGTTCATTTATAATTAAATGTTAAAATTTATATTATCTGGAAAGTCGTTGATCACTAAGGCGCTTACCCTTATAGTGGAATAAATATTATTTATTTAAATATATTAAATATTTTAATTTATTTATTTAAATAAGATTAGAATTGTTCTAATTGATTTATTCTACAATCAGTTTAATATGGAGAACCTATAGGGCCACACCGCAAAAAAAAAAAAATAAAAAAAAAAATATATATATATAAGAAGTAAATGACATAATCATAATAATATATTAAGTATATTTAATTTATACTATGGTGATATATTAAATTAAATAGTTTAATATTTATTATTTAGTATTTTGAAAATAATAATTATAAATTAATAAGAGGAGTCTTATTATTATTATTACTATTATTATTATTTAGTTCCTAAATGGTTTAGGAATTAATTAATAAGAGTACTCTCATATAAGTTCTTAATAAGATTAGGAGTTTAATTTAAAATTTTATTCCTAAAAGTGTTAGGAGGGTTGACTATATATATAAATAAGAGGAGTTTTATTAAGAATCAGGGTTACATATATTTCTATAAGTTTTGGAAGAGTACTTACAAGTTCTCTAAATCTAAGAAATTAGAAGAGAGAAAACTAGGGTTTGTCATCACCTACTTCTTGAATCTTTATTCTTCCTTGGTGGATCACATCTAGAGGACAAACACTTGGGTGGCTAACGTTGATCAAATGAATCTAATCGGTGGAATTCAAGGAAAACCCAAAGGAATTAGAGTAAAACATGTACATGTGGAAGCTAGTGTCTGCAAGGGTATAATTCTTTATCTCCTTCTTGTTAATTAATAATTGTGCATAAAGGTTGATCTTGGTTATGGTTTATGAAATTTTAAATTCTAATTTTACCATGCTTTCGCTGCTATTGTGCAATTTGATTATATGTTCATGGATATTAAAAATCAACATTGCAGCCTCTTTTATTTCATTTATGATATGGCCCAGGTATTTCACCTGAGTTTGAGCAAATGTACATTTGGTCTTTTTAATGATAAACTTTTTCACCCTCAGTATATCAAAGGCTTTCTGTAGGCGCTCTTTATGACTTTCTAATGAAGGACTATAAACTAGGATGTCATCAAAGAACACTAACACAAACTTTCTTAGGTAGGGAGCAAATACCTCATTTATGATACATTGAAATGTGGCAGGGGCATTGGTCAAACCAAACGACATAACTAAGAATTCATAGTGCTATTGATGAGTCTTGAAGGCTGTTGTATAGGTGTCTTCCTATTTAACTTTGATTTAGTGATAACCACTTCTCAGGTCCAGTTTAGTGTTGAATTTGCTCCCTTTTAGCTCATTCAGTAACTCTTAAATGATAGGTATGGGAAACTTGTTCTTGATAGTGATATTGTTTAAGGCTCTATAGTCAACACAGAATCTTTAAGTGTTATCTTTCTTTTTAACCAGCAAGACAGTAGAGGCATATAGGGATGTATTGTTCTTTATTATCCCACTAGCAAGCATCTCTTTCACCATCTTTTCTATCTCAGCCTTCTATATGTAAGGGTATCTGTAAGGGTTAAAATTTATAGGATTACACCCAGGCATTATTGTAACGACCCCGAAATTCGACCCACTTTCTTCCCTTAAATTTTGTATTTATGATACATTATCTTCCTTACGTCCAAATTTCGGTCCGTTAATAAATCTTTAACCTCCTTCTTTAATCCATTAATTGATTTTAAAATCATCAATTATAAAAAATTCTCATATAAATTTTTTCTTTTTCTCGATTCAATCATTGTATTAAAATATTTGGATATTTAAAATCCTTACATCTCGATCCTAGTCCCTGGATCGCAACCTTTACTTATTCTTTTTTTTCTGTAACCCGTATCATAAAGGTCAACATTCAACATTTAATGTCATTTATATCCATACAATATTCTTATGTCGTAATTCATAGTCAACCATATAATAGTCTCTATCATAATATTCATGTTGAACAATTACAGTTCACAATTTAAACTATACTCGTCATATTCGGATCCAACTTATCTGTACATACAACATATCAATATAACTTTGACAAATTATCCACCTTGAATCATAATATAAACATATAATAATAACGTTCACCACCTTTTAGGAAAACCCGTCTCTATATAATCCAATATTCTTGAAATTCATTTCTTTCCTGGAAAAATATTTATTAAGCAAGTAATGAGCACAACGGCTCAGCAAGTTCAACAGTTTATGCTTCACATAGCACATACCTTAATATGTTCGGTGTGTGTCATACATCACGTGCTTGTGCTTCTACTATAGCAATATATCCCATATTATTACACAAAGTACACATTGTGGTCATATTAATCACGTATCACATAGCACATAATTTTTTTATGCATTTAAAACAAGAATTACATATCATAACAGTCCAACATTTAATATAAAAGGGACTGAAGAACTTGCCTGTCGTCCAATTATTTAAATTGATAGCTCAAACCTTTAACTCGATCAACCTATGATCATAAAATAATCAAATAATAATTATTTATCTCTTTATGATATTAATTTACTTAATTAATATCATATCTGGGCCAATTATTAATTTATATGGCCAACTATAATAACCTCATTCCTTAAAATATTAGCATAACTTAATATTTAATACCTTCACTACGGAGAACCCGGCTCATTGGATAAAATTTAGCATTTTCGGTTGTCCGAAAACTTTATTTAATCATTTTCTAACTTGTAACCTTATTAGATTAATATTTAAATATTTAAATATTAATCCCCAATATTTAATATTAAATCAAAAATATTAAATTTAAAGCCCAAATATCATTTCTATTTTTTTAGTATTTTTCTATAATTTTCTATAATTTTTAAACAATTTTTAAACATTTATTTCAATTAAAATCAATTCTGGGGGCATTTTAGTAATTTCCGCGCCCTTAGGGACACAACCGGCATTTCCCGGAAAGTTCAGGGACATTTTTGTAATTTTCGCAACGTTAGGGACAAATCCGGAATTTTTCGGAAAGTCGATGGGCAATTCTGTAATTTTCGTGCCTCTAGGGACACGGTCGGTATAATCTGAAAAGGGCAGGGGCACGCTGGTAATTTTCAGCGTTGTCGGTCGCCCGCGCAATGCGCGGCGACTGTTTCTGCCGACGCCAAAACGGCGTCGTTTCATAGCCGTTTCTTGGACCCTCGCGCATGGAGCGACTCTTACTCTCGCACGCCCCAAAACGACGTCGTTTTGGGCGCGCCTCAGCGAAATACGGCCGCGCAATACGCGGCCAGCTCTTATCTTCTTCAGTTTTCCTCGCAGAACAGTGTACCAACTTAACAATATAATTCCATTTTTGCTCCAAATTTTTCACACAAAACTACTCCAAAAATTATGAAATTCATAGATAAACATCCAATAATTATTTGGAATAATTATTCTAATTATTTACTAATTTTTCACACAATTATTTTATCACCATAATTACACAAAATACATTAATTAAATTCATTTTTATACCTTCCAAGCTTGATTCCTTTCCTTGAAAGCACCAAAAATTCCCTCTTGGTGGTGGCCATGGAGTTTCCGGGCGGCAAGGGGATGGTGGTGGTTTTCGGATGGCAACATAGAAAAAGATAAAGTGTTTTGTTTTGTTTTTTTTTCTTGCTCTTTGCTTTTCTTTTCCTTTTATAATATTAATACTTAAACACTTTGGAAACCATTTACAATTCCACCGCCTTAGCCACGCTGCAAGCTTAGAAGTTTCCGGAATTTCATGCAAAATTTAAAATTTAAAAGCATTATGTAATTATTTCGTGTAATAAATATTTTATATAATAAATACAAAATATTTATTTTAATTTACCAAAATTCATAATATAATTTATGAATAATATTTAGACCCTTTTTGGGTACTTTACTTGAAAATTTTTGTACACGCATAATACCATGCATGTAATTATTTGAGGTAATTTATACCTCCAAAAATCATAAAATAATTCATATAGCTTATAAAAATTATTTTTCATAATTTTTCACTTCGTTTCTTGCACAACATGTTACATTAACATGTTCACAATTCTAAAATATTATTCTTCATAAAAATCATAATAATTTAATTATGCATAAACATAATTTTTAATGAATTAAAACATTCATTTTTCCTCATTTAATTTCATTTCTTTACATTTCACATTACTTTTCTTATATAAATTATATAATTTATTATTATATAATTTATATAATTAAATTATCCCTTTTTATAATTTCCATTTCACACAAAATATAATTTATAAAATTTCTTCCATCCTCATTCAATTTAATCACCTTATATAAATTATATAATTATTCTTATATAATTTATATAATTATTATTTTTCTCATATTTCACTTTAATTTCCTTATATAAATTATATAATTTATTATTATATAATTTATATAATTACATCTCTTCTTTATAAATTCTAAATTTCTTCACCATTCTTGATAACATCTAAAACCCATAATTATACTATTACAATTCCTTCATTAACGTTCCATTTAAAATTAGATTAATTGGATTAATTTAATTATTAATCCATTAATTTCTATAATTAATGAACTTTATAATTATCAATTAAACATTCATATATATATAAATATATATATTTAAATCTTACTTCTCACATTACCATATAATTTCCTTTAAATCTAAATTTTCACATTTTCATAACAATTTAACTGTACAAATTAATGTACATTTATCTGAAATTTCTCTTATTCTTAATAAATTATTTTTTTTAAACAATTTATTTACTTTTCAATTACTTAAATTCAATACAATTTATCATAATCTATGCACAGATTTAATTTACTAATTAAATCTCATCACATACCATAAACCACATAAAATAATAATTAATTTAACAACCTTGATAATTTTTATCAATTAAATTCTTATTTAATTTTATTAAGAAAATTCTGAAAGTTCGGATCCTCACAATTATTAGTATGTGATGGTCCTGCAGCCTCATTGGAGGTAAACCTTGTGATTCTCTGAATATGTCTTCATATTTTACAACTAGTTGCTCTATCACTGTTGGCACCATGTCAACTAATTTTGTAGGATTTTTTGTAGTAGTGAATTGAACCAAGAAATAAGTCTCCTCTTTTGGCTTCCACTGGAACTTATTTGTTACTTGAACTGAGTAGAAGTATTTTGGATCCCCTTGGTCCCCTAAGATCACCTTCTTGCATTTTTGGTGAATAGTAATTGTTCTATTTTCAAAGTCAAGGCTAATAGGGCTTATAGTTTGCATCCATTGAACCCCTAGGATTGTATCATATCCTCCTAAGGGAGTCATATACATTGAAGTTTAAAATTCCCCTTGGGTCAGCTTCCAGTTGAAGTGAACAATTATTTTATCGCATTGAATGCTTAAACCATTTTCTATTGTCACCTTAATAGGGTTGTAAGGCTCAGTAGGTAACTGAAGTTTTTTAACCAAGGATTGTGATATTAAGTTATGAGTGGAACCACTATTAAGCAACATAGTGACTGAGTGGTTTTTAACTTGCCCATGTAACTTAATTATATGAATCCCATATGTTCCTGTTTAGCATGTAGTGACACTATTAGAATCTATATGTATGATTTGATAATACAAAAGTAATTAATGTATATTTGTTTAGTAACTTTTGTTAAGTCCTTATCTGAGATTTATTGTACTAGGACTTAGAATAGATTAATCAAACTTGTTAGGTTGATCTTTGAGTTGATGTTGTATAGATTGATAGGATCAGAACTATCGTAGAGTTACTCTACTTGTTCGTAAAGTCTTTATTGTTCGTAGAGTATCTTGAGCTCGTAAAGCAGCAGTCAGAATTGTCAAGCAAATGCATAAGCTATATAAGCAATAGTAGAATAAGTTATAGAGCTGACTAAGTAATACTGAAACATCGTAGAGTACCTCTGACTGAATCATAATATGAAAGTTGTTAGCATGGCACTCTTGTAGTTCGTAAAGTAGTAAAAACATCTAAGTATTAAAGTTAGAAATAGTCTACTACTATCAGGAACGTAGAGTTGTATTCAAAATCGTAAAGCTGCTATCAGAGTCGACACCAAAGTTTAAAAAGCTGTTTAAAAGAAGAAGTTCGCAGAGTCTGCTTTAGCATCGTAAAGCACAGTTCATAGAGCAGATCGTAGAATATCTTACTGACTCGAATAAAGGCATTCGTAGAGTTGAGAATGTTGAGTATCCCATATCAGACTCTACGTTCTTCATAAAACTCAACGATCAAGCCAAGCCTGAAGATAGTGTCAAAGCAGTTATAAGTCTGACAAGTATAGAGTATTACAGAGCATCAGAGTAAAGACTTCAAGGATGTTTCTTACCATATTCAATTTAGAAAGGAAAATCGTAAAGACTGTTTTGCAGAAGGTCCGTCACCTCACTTCAGAGGTAGGTGAGAACTACTGACTGATGGGATATACTAGGACCAAAAGTAATCCTACTTTCTACCCCAAAGTCAGAAGATCATTAAATGCACTATCAGAACATCAAATGCTCCAACGAAACTCTTTAACAAAATAATTTTTGAAGAGATATAAAAATGTATGAACATTCAAATTCAAAATATAGATCACATAAGTGCAAAGCTGAACCTTTACAGAAGCCAAAACGAAGAAATCTACTATACAAAAACAAGAAAAAAAGTACTTGTTAAACACTGCTAACTACCAAAAGAATTCAAGCATCATTGCAAAGTTTAGTAGCACCTTAAATTTAATCAACAATTAGTTATGATTCACTTGATATGTGTGATCATTATACCAAGTCAGAGTAACTTGAAGAGGTCTAAGTGTCCTAGACTAAGTGACTCGAAGGAATCAAAGTGATTCAGTTATAAAAGATCTTTGTGATCTGGTCAGTGTGACCCATCTTTAGTGGATATCACACTTGTTGAAGTATAAGAATCAACTAGGAGCGTTGATACTCCGAACCACTTAAAACATCTTATGTTATTTATTTTTAGCATTTATATTATGTCATTAATTTTTATAAACTATTATATCTATCAGTAACTCATCTTCACATACACCAAAGCTAAAATCAAGATTTCATTAAATCTTTAAGGGAATTTTCATACTAATATTCCGATATGCTAAATTAATTATTTGATAATTGATCCATTAAATGAATAAAAAAAATTAACGACCTATTCAACCCCCCCCCCTTCCATTTTAGATCTTTATTGTGCCTCTGGGAAATAAGAAGTGGCATTAGAGCTTGTTCTCACAAATATAAAGTTTAAACACTTTGAGTTGATCACATGGCACACACTAAAAATGGTTCTAAGCTTGGCAATGGGAATAAGCCACCTCTGTTGAATAAAGAAAAATTTGCTAACTGGAAAGTTTGTCTACATGCTTATATAGATGCTATAGATGAAGAGCTGTTCGATTCTATTTTAAATGGTCCATACATTCCAAAGTAATTGACTCCCACAAATAATGATCGAGACAAAATGGTAATCAAGCACAAAACAGAATGGACTGACAATGAGAAGAAGTTGGAACAGTTGAACAGGAAAGCTAAGAACACTTTGTTCATGGCCCTAGAAGATGAATTGTTTAAAAATGTTGTGAACTGCACAACTGCAAAATAAGTTTATGAAGCTTTATTAATCATGCATGAAAGAACAGAAGAAGTCAGAGAGGATAAGCAATCTCTCTTAATATAGTAATATGAGATGTTCTCTCATATCCTTGGAGAGAATATCACTTCAACTTATGAGTGGTTCAATGTGCTCCTTAACTCTTTGAGATCCTATGACAAGGTCTATCCTAACAAAGACCTGCATATAAAGTTCATGAAGGCTTTCCCTAGCAAATGGGATGCCAAAACCACTGCTATTCATGAACCCAAGAATCTACACGAAATGACTGTATAGAAGCTTTATAGTAATCTTCTTACCTATGAGCTAAAGCTAAATCAGAGAGCAGATACTTCATCAGAAAGCAAGAAGAAAGATAAGGGGATTGCATTAAAGGCTTCAGAAGCAACAAATTTCAAAGCTCTAGTCAAAGAAGATATTGATGGTGATGAAACAGATGATAATGGAGATCTAACATTACATGTTCGAAGGCTGAAAATGTTTATGTGAGAAACAATGGCAACTGGAGGCCAATAAAGAACTACAACAAGAGTGAAAATAACAAGAAACAAGATCTATGCTATAATTATAAAAAGCCATGTCATTTTATCGTATAATGCACCAAACCTCTGCGAGGAGATCTCAAGAAGGATAAAAAAAATTACTATTTAAAGAGGAACTCTTATCCAAAGAAAAATTTTGAAGGCTACAAAAAGCAACAAACAAAAGATAAAGGATTTATAGCTAGAGGATAATGGAATGATTTTGTAACGCCCCCAAAATCCCCGTACAACGGACTTTGTGTGTTAAAACTTACATACGTCTACCAACTTAACTAATTATTCCATAATCATATTTGTTTAATTAGTATATTTTAGACTATTTTTTAAAAGATTTTTTTTAACTTCATCCCTGGATCTTAACTTGGTCTCGATCTAATACTTTTCTACAAGTATCAACTTATAGTTCATCTGTATATATGGATAACACCATATATACCGGTCAATTTTTAACCTTAAGATTTAGACATTTTATGCTTCTATATATCTAAGGTTCACAACATTAATAATAGGATGGTCTTGGACAGAAGAAACTTGCGATAAATGTTTGTATCTTTATCTGTGGCAAGATTTCTTTTCTTACAGAATATATCAAATTATTCAATACCCTCACTTGAATAAATATCTTTATAGAGATATCTCCTTATATCTATATTTCTTATCAATCTGAAATTAAGAATATTAGTAACACATTTATACTTATAACTGAGGAATCTTACAATGAATTTGCCTTCTTCATCAGTGATTCTGTCACGAATTCTTACAGCACACGTAATGTTATTCAGTATCCTCATTCAAATTTATAGTTATTTATCAACATTATTTTAATGTTTAACAATTACATGTTATATCCAATTTAAAGATATAACACTCACTCTTTTGATGATAATAACATGATATTATTCATATAAGATTCGGTTACATGATTTACTTGTTCGTATTACAACAGTCATTATGACTTTATACAAATACAAGTAAATAAAGCATGAAACATATTCTACGCCTCTTCTTTACATTCACGGTCTTCTTATCATTCTTCTTTAACTGCAATTAAAGTTTTACTCGCAAGAATGAGCACGACAGCTCAACAAGTCTAACAAATAACACATACACAGTTTATGCTTTTATATATATTTGACATGTTTTGACTTAACTTATCTCTCAATTCAATATCACAAATAACTTTTATTTCAATAATTTATATCACACTGTCACATAAAACGTATAAAACATGTATATAACTTATAAACATAGCACATACGAGTTAGAAAATTTGCAAACATAAATTGAAGGCTTCACATATATATAAGGGATAGAAGACTTGCCTTGATTTGATAATACAATTTAAGTTAATTTCTGCATTTAATCATATGCCTTACAAGGTATGTGAGGTTGACATAACCATTAGTCCTATTACGACTCCATATTCTAATTAATAATAACTAGTTTATTTATATTTTTCTTGCTTCACTAACATATGAACATAAACTAGGCATTTAAGACTAGTTTCATTGTTCAATGTTTTGATTAATTACAACTTGATGTCACAATCATATCAGGCTAAGACATCATGTTTTACTTAAGAATATTCAAATTAAATTGAACATAATAACTGCGACATCCCAGATTTTTATTAGATTGCTAAATAAGAATTTTGGCTATTTATGTAAAGGTTAATAGTTAAAAACCTAGTTATGAATGATTGAGGCACTAAGAACAATTAAATGTGAATTATTATGTGATCAATGTGTTATAAATGACTTATGTGGTTGAATTGGTAAAGATGGACTCTTAATATAAATAAGGGTCTATAGAATGAAAAAGAAGAAGGACCAACTATCAATTGGAAGTGCTTTAATGATGTAACAAATTTTGAAATCGAAACGAAGATGAATTTTGATGGTTAATGGTAATGTAAAGGATTGATTGTAATGCCCACAATAAGGTAATTTGAAAGGAATTATGGTAAGACACGATGTTATGTGTCAGCAGGTAATAGATTGAATTTGTGTGTGTATATGTATATATATATATATATATGTGTGTGTGTGTGTGTGTGAATAAAGAATTTAAAGTTTGAAAATAATGGAATGAGAAAAGAGTATGCAAAATTGAGCTTAAGCTATAAAAGTTAATAGCGAGCTTAATGAATAGGCCTGGTGAGGCGAGGATATGAAAATGGCAAGGTAAGATGCATGTATGTACAGTGGAAAATGAACCGTATAACCTAATCGGTCTATTAAGGATTAAAGGAATGATACGACTAACGATCGTGGAACGTTTAAAATTACTAAGGAATTGATATTGAATAATTGAAATAAGATAATCATGATACGATGTGTAAATATAGAATGTATTACTCCCGAGAATGAGTAGAAAGAAAGTTGTATACATGTATGGTTTAAATTGGCATTTAAGTGTTATGTAAATATGTAAAAGGATGTAAAAGTCGTAGAAAATGTATTATGAGTTTAAATGGTTAAATGATGATGGATTTTGATAATCCGATCAAGGTTCGCTTCTTTAGGAAGTGGTTTATAGACAATTGAGCAATTCGACTATATTGAGATGTCGAAAAGTGAAATAGTGATATGTGAAACCGAAAAGGTTTATAGCTATAATGGTATGCAAATTGGAAGATATTGTGATTATTAGAATTAATTAATGAAAATCAATCTTCTAAGTGTGACAAGTGTTATGGGACAAGCAAGTTATGGAGTATTTGATTGAGAAATAAAATTCAAGCATGATAAAGCAAGTTTGGTTCAAAATGGATTTGAAATGAATTGAAAATAAATAATTTATGGATTATTGGGAATTAAAATTCTATAAGAAATGAAAAAAAGACCAAAATGTCATTGACAATTTAAATAATGACCATGGTATCCCAAAATGGAGAAACGTCCATCTTGTCCTTGTTTAGAAATGTGAAATGCCTTGTTTAGCCTTGACCATGCTTGAGTTAAACTAACCTTACATGGTTAGTTGTTGGAGGAAAAATATAAGTTAAGCATGTGAATGTTATTTCTCTTTTATAAGATTTGATGATGTGCTCAATTGAAAGATAAATGAATCAATATGCAAATATGTCTGCATTGATGAAAGCTGTAAAGTCCTTAATAGATGTTAGACATTATGTTCAAAGGACTTAGATTGAAAAAGATCCAGATTGTTAGGTTGATCCAATATGAATGAGTAGCTTTGTAAAGTCCTTTAAAAGATCACAATGTATAAGGACTATGAATAGAAAGATCAAGCTTGTTATGTTGATCTTAAGCTGTAAATAGATAAGCCTGAACGATCAAAAAGAACAGCATCAAAGAACAAGAAATCTGGCAAGAAAGTCAAAGCAAGGATCGTAGACTACACTCAGGATCGTAGTGTCTGCAAGTCATCAACATAATCATTCATGCACTTACATTTATAAAGGAAGAATCATAGAGCAGTTTATCTAAAGATTATCAGAATAAATTCTCTGAATGGTCTGCAAGCAAGTTAAAGATCCAAGCACTAACTTCATCAGCAAGACTGATTGAGGAAGTGAAGAGCCATTCAGAAAGAAATCTCATGTAAACACTCAGAGGAAGATCGTAGAGTCTTCTAGGAAGTTAGTAGAATCTGCCAATCATACGCAGAATAAGGCTCAACAGATCATAAAGTCCTATCGGCAGTTCGTAGAGTTATCTTGGCATCATAAAGCTAACTATCGGGTTCGTAGAGTCAGTATAGTGGGTCACTATACGATTTCCATAAGACAGTCTACGAACCAAGCAGTTTCAAAGAGCAATCTCTACATGAGCATTTAGAATCAAGACAACAATCCTTATGAAGATTATCCAGAAGGCTGTCAAATAAAATGAATGAATATCTCTAAATATATCTAAAGCATCCAATCCTAACAGAGATCGCAGAGTAGTTCAAACCTTCACTCTACGATTACTCTACGACCTACATCATAAGCAAAGTCGTAGAGTGGCAAAGCAAGCGAAGAAATACAACGTTCAAACAATCGTAAAGTTAAGCCGAAGATGGTCAAACGCTACCAGACATAAACGACCTTTAAATATGCAGCAGAGAAAGCAACTGAATTTCGTAGAGCAATCCTCTACGATAGAAGAGCTAGCACCTGAAGATCATAGAGCAGTCCTGTATGACATATAAGCTAAGCAGAGCTAGCACCTGAAGTTCGTAGAGCAATCCTCTACGATAGAAGAGCTAGCACCTGAAGATCATAGAGCAGTTCTCTATGACATATAAGCCAAGTAGATCTAGCACCTGAAGTTCACAGAGCAGTCCTCTACAATAAGAAAGCATATAGAAAAGCTTAATCAGATCATAAACCTAAGCTCTAAAAGCATAAAGCTCAATGAAGATCACAGAGCATGAGAAACACATCTTTAGGACAGCAAGGCTCAGATAATGTCGTAGAGTTTATACAGTCAAACCACTCTACGATCTCCAGAGTAGTCTACGTCAAGCAAGATTCTAGAGCTACATAGTAGAGAAAACATTTTGGTTCTACGATCAAAAGTAAAAGGCTACAACTAAATCGATCGCATAGTACTTAAGTGCCAACAAGGAATGAAGACATCAAAGCACTTAAGTTAGTAATCCCAAGATGAACGGCTGATTACTTGAAAACATCTACATTAACCCATCTAAAAGCCTCTGTTAAAGTAGAAGTCAGAAATGTTAGTTTACTGACTTATGAATGCTGAGTGCCAGGGCAAAGACTTCAAGTATCATGCATCAGGATCAAGCAAACAGGAGACTGTATCCAAACAGTCATATTCTTTGAAAGACCACTCTCCTCTATAAAGGTTGGTAAGAACCCAAGACTGAAATGTCCCTTCCTAGAGAAAAAGAAGGAAACTCAAGTCAAGGTCAGCAAAGCATTAAATACTCTGACTAAATGAATAAAATATTCATAAAGAAGTCTGCAACAAAACAGGTTCCAACGAAAAGATTTGCAACAAGAAGATTATTCAAAATCTACAAAAGAGCAAATCTGAAAAGAAAGAAAAGAGCGTGAAGAAAAAAAAAGCAAGAAGAAGATACAACCTAACGGTTAAAAAAAAGCTTCACTAAAAACACAAGAAGGAATGCCGAAATGCTGGCATATGAGCTAAGAGTCGAACGACCAAAGAAGCTAAGATCGAGAGTCATAATGAGCTGAAGGCAAATCTAGAAGAACAACTCTGTGATCAATCAAGAACACTCTGAGCTGAAATAATGAAGAACATACTAAGAGTGTTTGAAGGGACTGCTGAGCACAAAGCTTATTTAAAGAACCCGGCAGTACATCAAAGGTGATCATGGGTCGCTGCTGAATACTAAAAGGAGAAGAACTTCAATGATAAACATCAGCAGCATCCAGAGGTTGATCACAAACAGCTGCTAAGCATATAGAGATAAAGGAGATCAAAGTTCATCTTAGCAGCATAACCCAACAAACATACAACTCATGTCTGCTGGACTTGAGGAGGGTCAAAGGATCCTTGCTTGAGTAGCTAAAAACAACTTATGTGTACTAGACTTGAGGAGGGTCAAATGATCCTTGCCTGAGTGGCTAAAAATAACTCATGTCTACTGGACTTGAGGAGGGTCAAAGGATCCTTGCCTGAGGGGCTAAAAATAACTCAAGTCTGCTGGACTTGTGGAGGGAAAAGTGTCCTTGTTTTAGTGACTAAATTAGTGGATTTCCTACTTGTTGGAGTAGAAGAGTGGAGTAGGAGTTGTTCAGTCTCTGAACCACTTAAAACTCTTTTGTCATTTATTTTACGTCTTTTACATTATGCTCAATAACTGCTATATCTGCTATTACCCATACTGTAGATTAAAACACTGAATTGAGATCATGCATACATCTTGAAGGGGTTCTTAAATGTATACTCCACTATACTTGAATTGATTCTATTAAATCATAACTAATATGCTTTCATAATAGAAAGGCAAAAGTTTCAAAAGGATCTATTCAACCCCCCCCCCCCTTCTAGATCATTATTGTGTCCACAGGACTAACAATTGGTATCAGAGCGAGTTCTCACGAATTTGAAAAAGCTTATGCTTTGAGTGGATCCATGACACAAATTTAGATTATTTTTAAATCTCAGTATTGGGTATAAAGAAAAAATAAATATGAGCTCACAAGTTCAAAATTGTATGTGCAGGAAATCCAATGAACAAGCTACCTGAAGCTATCTATATTGGACTACGTGCTTAAAAAGAAATATCTTCATCAGGCATAATGAGCAAAGGACAATCAGTAGATCAAAATTTGAAGGAAGAACACAGATGCAGCAAGAGCTACGAAATTATCCATTCAAAGGAATCTGTATTAAAAGTGTTTAAGAAGGTCTACGAATGATGATCTAGGATATTCCCTACATCATCATACTCCACAATGACTGAATCCATGGACTTCTCAACTATGTATGGCGTGACTCTACTCAACAATCTGAACTATGAGGTTCATTCAAGCTTATCCAGGAATAAGGGGTGTCAAAATCTACTCTGTCCACATCACAAATAATTTGCTCTATACATCAGTCAATGCCAGTGTTATGAAGAAAATAATGGTGATATTGGTGGTAACCGAAAAGATTGCAAACCACTAAGAAGCAACTAGATACATCATCAAAATCAGAACCACTGACTGTTAAGTGATTAACATCAGTAAGGTAGTTAATTCCGTCTCCTCGAATTACTGTCATTATTATTTAATAGCATATATTGCATTTCCATATATCTCAGAGTCCCTTAAAGGAATCATTCTCAAATAAAGAAGGAGAAGAAATACTTTGAAGAGCTTAAAACTAGTTTTCTCTCTATTCACATTCATTTTAGAAAAATGAGCTCTTAAAGATATCTAAAATACATTTGTTAAACCAAGTAATAATCTTTACTAAATAAATTACTTATACTATTGTGTGGGCTAGCTGATCAATTGATAAAGAATAGTATGTAATAAAAAAGAATTATGTTTAGCAAAATTCACCTTCTTTCATTAATTCTGTTGGTTATGAAAATCATGAAGGTAACTATGCTTGGTATTCATCCTACCTTAATTTTCTAATCTTGCTATCGACTCATTCATTAATGATCTGAGTTTTTGATGAATTGTAAAGTGTAGTCATATCTACTGTTGTACTCTGAAGGAACATAGTGACTGATTAACTCTACGAGCCATCGAATCACAATACTTAGAACTGATAACCACTCCACTAAAATTCAAAAACTTAGTAAGTAATGAAAGTTCTCTTTCTAAGAAAAAGGTTTAAGAATCCTCAATAGTCTAATTCAATTTTATCCTATCTGACACACACTCTCATAGAGCATAAACTAACTGTCATAACTGCCTTGCTCGTTGCAAATCAATAGGATGAAAGACTTGTTTTTAAAAGTATTAACCTTATAGGACCCAAATAATTGTGGGTACCATGTTAGAAACTTATTTAACCTGCAGGTATCATGGTTGATCTATCCTCACTAAAGATCATTCAAAGGGAAAACTAGAAATCCACAATCTTCATTAATAATTTTCTGTCAAAATTGAAAAGGGATGACTTTCTTCCAGAAGACCTGTATTTATCAATACTGGCAGCTAAATCAAAGAGGAATGCAAGAACGAGGTTCAAATCAAGTACAAGTCAACTCTACAATCACAGCATTAGTCAAGGAATTGTAGAGTAGCCAGTGCTAAGGAAAGTACTCTACGAACCAAAGGTGAATGTTCACTAGAAGACCATCTACCTCAGAGATGAAAGCATTGACCATGGGGCTCAATTATCAGCTTAGTCTAGCAAACAGTGAAGAAGTTATCAGAACCCATTAAATCTTCATTTCCAAATCATAGAGTCTCTAAAACTCTACGATTGATAACCACGTCAGCCATATCACTCCGAATCATAGAGTCACTATGATCAACATCCAGATTGTAGAGCATACTGACTCTACGACTGCACTTCTTAAAAATATCATTCCCATAAACTTATCACAGCAAATTACCAGCCTACAGTTCATGTCATACAGTGATTGTCATTCCCTCTTCCATAACAATCTTTCCTTAGATAAAGCACCTCAAAGACAAACCAAGCCCTAAGTTTCAAACTAAGAGGCATGCCCTTCCTGAGCTTCTTCAACTCTAATAAAAGACTGAATGATATGCATCACATGTATTCCTTCTGAGCTCAAAATGTTAAAGGAAAAGGAATTCACTCCAACCAAACTCTACCTCCGTCAAATTATGTGACACCTACTGTTTAAACAGGAGAAGAGAAATGAGCAAAGAAATCTCAAGGAAACTATGTCTTCAGAAATCACACAGTGACCAAAGTCATCTCTCAAAAAGGATGATCGTAGAGTGAAAAACAAGTCACTCTACGAACTGAACAAGTTAACTGTCAAGCAGGAGAAGTGATGTTTACGCTCTCCAAACATAAGTGGGTCATGAGAACTGATGTGCGTCAGTTATGGAAGATGCAAAAGTTAAGACCACATTCTGCAAATGAGTTTCCGACACGTGTCCGCTGCAAAAATAAGAGGGAACTGGTTTAGGTCAAAATTCAAATTGATGATTGTCCTTTCCCATCAGTTATCAGAACTCATTTCCCAAAACCGTGCAAATCCCATAAAACCCATCCTGTATCAAAAACCATTGTTGTAACCCAAAACTCTTCAAACCCTAAACACGAAACAAACCCAAAAACCTTCATTTGACCAAAAACACATTTTTTTAATATGGAAAATTGTCAAGTTGTTTCAGGCATCCAACTTGGTTTCGACAAGTTTGAGTTCTCAGAAAAGAAATTCAAGGATATTCTTACAAGCGTACGGGAAGCGGGGTTCTCAGAATGTTTGGAGGCAAACACCAAGGTCTACTCAAATCTGGTGAAAGAGTTCTATCAGGACGTAGTACTAAACGATGATGAGTTGATTACAAAAGTTAGAGGAGAAAAACTCAGGATAGATGATACTAAAATCAATAAATGTCTGGGAATAACGATTAAAGATTCATCATCTCTTGAAGAAATAGATACAGTTGAAGGTATTAGGTTGATGAGGTATGTAAAGAATCCTCATCTCAAAGGAATGAAGAAAAAGGAATTTCTAGAGAAGTTTGAGTTCCTGATAGAGGTAGTAGGTAAATGTATCTTATGCAAAGATACCTCTCATGACAATGTAAGTGATCTTCAACTAAAACTCATGACTGCCATTGTCATGAAAAAAAAGATAAACTTTGGTGCTATACTATATGACTAGTTAGTCAAGGAGGTTGGGAGAATAAAGGCTCCAGGGAAGTCAATCTCAAAGGTATTCTATGGAAGATTCTTGAGCATCATCTTGAAGAGGAAACTGCAAAACAAGATTTGGGTCGATGAGGGAGAAGCCTTAAATGTCCACAAGATTATGTCTCCCAAACTGTTTGACAACTGGAAAAAGAATCCTATGGATAATAAGAGATTAAGGATGTTTAACAGAAACAACAAGAGTAAGAAAGTTTCCAACGAAATCAAAGGAAAAAGGAAAGCATATACAAGGGAAGATGATTCATCACAATCTGATAAGTCTCAACCCTTGGGATTCGTTCCTTCAAAATCATCCAACAAGAAATTGAAAGTTGAGAAGTTCAAGCCAGCAAAAAGACAAAGTGCTCGTCTTAGACAAATGGTGAAATTCCTAGGAAATAAAAATGAAGGAAGTGCTCCACCTAAGATCATTGATCTTAGTGATGAAAGTAAGGATGTGTCTATTGAAGAAGATGTGACTCTAAGTAAGTCTAAATCAGGAAGTGAAGAGTCTAAATCAGGAAGTGAAGAGATGTCTACTAAAGAAACTTTTAATGACTTAACAGAAGATGATGTTATTGCAACAATGAGAAATGAAGAACAGTTAGAAGAAACAACTGCTGGGCCAGTTAAAGCTTCAAAGGAAGGAACTATGAAGGAACCAGGTCCTAAGGCAAAAGAGATTGACCATGGGAAAGGAATGAAAGTAGTAGATGAGGATGAGGCACAAAAGGGCTCTAGCTCTGAAAATACTGAGTCAGAAAGCAATTATTATCCTAATCCAACAACCTCATCATCAAGTATTCAAAGGAGGATTATACTGGAAGCAATTGAAAAGCCAGGTGCTGTGTTGCCAAAGAAATGGATAGATCATGGCAATGGACAAATCAAAGTAGCTTTAATAACCATGGAAGAACTACATAGCAATTTGCAAGACATAGAACTAGATCGAACTACAGTTCTATATGACCATGAAGGTCAGGAGTTAACAAAGGTTCTACCCATGGATGCCCTGGTTAAAAGTTATTCATCTTAGAGATACAAGCTTCATCAACTGGTGTTACTCATACTTTCCAAATCTAAAGATGATTTCTCAGAACTTCCCAAGAGGTCAATCATTTCAACTTTGCTGATCAAAAATTTCCAACACTTCGAAGTCTACCGACATGCAGAAAGCATATTTATTCCATATTATCTGTTAGAGAATCAAGATAAAGGTCAGAAGAAAACCAGGCTCGCAGAGTCAATGGACGTAGAGCATCCTGACTCTACGACTGCAGCAAACCAGTCTCTGCCAAATATCCCAACTAAAATACCCCCTGATATTCCTTCTTCATCGAACAACGATTTCTTCGACATAGTCACTGCTCTTAAAAACATCTACAAGACTACTTCTGCAACAAAGACTATCTCTGGAGGAGAAGAATTCTACAAGGAAATGCAAGCATCATTTATAGACATGTCTATCAAGCTGCATCAACGAGATCAGATATATAAGAAGTCATTAGAGAGTCAACATAAAGAAATCCTGGAACTTCAGAAGAACAATGAAGAATATATTGCATCTCTTTATGAGAAAATAGATAATCTCAATCAATTTCTGTCCCAGACGCTAGAGCTCAGCCAACAGGATATGAAGATTGAAGTTGAAAACTCATCCTACCTAATTGAGCAGCTCATGGTAAATGTACAACAACTCTCCCAGATGATTGATGACAAAAAGGGGGAGAAAAAGAGAAAGAGGCTCAACCAGAGACGAATGAAGTTAAAAGAAAAGAGCAAGAAGAAGAAAAAGAAGAAAGGAGAACAAGAAAATGAAGCCTTGGAGGCAAGAACTAAGGGGGAGTCAGAACAAGAAGATGAAGCCTTGGAGGCAAGAACTGAGGGGGAGCCAGAAGAAGAGAAAGTCATAAAGTCATCAGCTGAGGAGGAGCAAGAACTAACAGAACAAACAGATGAATAGCAATAGCATGCAGATAATCCAGAAGACGTACAATTGCAAAAGAAGGTACAACTCAAAACTGTAACAGTATGTTCTAGATCCAGAATTTAGAATGTTGTGTCATTTGTAATTAAATATTCATCAATGACATTCATATTATCTGTTCTAGTAATACAACATCTCAGTGTATCTTAAGACTCATTCATCTCTTGCATATCCATCTAGTATTTTTGTCATCATCAAATAGGGGGAGATTGTTTGGAATAAGCATGTGAATGTTATTTCTCTTTTATAAGATTTGATGATGTACTTAATTGAAAGATAAATGAATCAATATGCAAATATGTCTGCATTGATGAAAGCTATAAAGTCCTTAATAGATGTTAGACATTATGTTCAAAGGACTTAGATTGAAAAAGATCAAGATTGTTAGGTTGATCCAATATGAATGAGTAGCTTTGTAAAGTCTTTTAAAAGATCACAATGTATAACGACTATGAAAAGAAAGATCAAACTTGTTAGGTTGATCTTAAGCTGTAAATAGATAGGCCTGATCGATCAAAAAGAACAGCATCAAAGAACAAGAAATCTGGCAAGAAAATTAAAGCAAGGATCGTAGACTACACTCAGGATCGTAGTGTCTATAAGTCATCAACATAATCGTTCATGCGCTTACATTTATAAAGGAAGAATCATAGAGCAGTCAATCTGAAGATTATCAGGATAAATTCTCTGAATGGTCTGAAAGCAAGCTGAAGATCCAAGCACCAACTTCATCAGCAAGACTGATTGAGGAAGTGAAGAGCCATTCAGAAAGAAGTCTCATGTAAACACTCAGAGGAAGATCGTTGAGTCTTCCAGGAAGTTCGTAGAATCTGCCAGTCATACACAGAATAAGGCTCGACATATCAAAAAGTCCTCTCGGCAGTTCATAGAGTTATCTCGGCATCATAAAGCTAACTATCGAGTTCGTAAAGTTAGTATAGTCAGTCACTATACGATTTCCATAAGATAGTCTACGAACCAAGCGGATTCAAAGAGCAACCTCAACATAAGCATTTAGAATCAAGTCAGAAATCCTCATGAAGACTATCAAGAAGGCTGTCAAACAAAATGAACGAATATCTCTGAATACATCTAAAGCATCCAATCCTAACAGAGATCGCAGAGTAGTTTAAACCTTCACTCTATGATTACTCTATGACTTACATCATAAGCAAAGTCATAGAGTGGCAAAGCAAGCGAAGAAATACAACGTTTAAACAATCGTAGAGTTGAGCCGAAGATGGTCAAATGCTACCAGACATAAACAACCTTTAAATATGCAGCAGTGAAAGCAATTGAATTTCATAGAGCAATAATCTACGATAGAAGAGCTAGCACCTGAAGATCATAGAGAAGTCCTCTGTGACATATAAGCCAAGCAGAGCTAGCACCTGAAGTTCGTAGAGCAATCCTCTATGATAGAAGAGCTGGCACCTGATGATCATAGGGCAGTCCTCTATGACATATAAGCCAAGTAGATCTAGCACCTGAAGTTCACAAAGCATTCCTTTACTATAAGAAAGCATATGCAAAAGCTTAACCATATCATAAACCTATGCTCTAAAAGCATAAAGCTCAATGAAGATCACAGAGCATGAGAAACACATCTTCAGGATAGCAAGGCTCAGATAAGATTGTAGAGATAGTACAGTCAAACCACTCTACGATCTCTAGAGTAGTCTACGTCAAGCAAGATTCTAGAGCTACATAGTAGAGCCAGTAGATCACTCTACGATCAAAAGTAAAAGGCTACAACTGAATCGATCACAGAGTACTTAAGTGCCAACAAAGATTGAAGACATCAAAGCACTTAAGTTAGTAATCCCAAGATGAGCGGCTGATTACTTCAGAAACATCTACATCAACCCATCTAAAAGCCTCTATTAAAGTAGAAGTCAGAAATGTCAGTTTACTGACTTATGCGTGCTGAGTGTCAAGGCAAAGACTTCAAGTATCACGCATCAAGCTTAATAAAATAGGAGACTGTGTCCAAATAGTCATATTCTTTAAAAGACCTCTCTCCTCTATAATGGTTAGTAAGAACCCAAGACTGAAATGTCCCTTCCTAGAGAAAAAGATGGAAACTCAAGTCAGAGTCAGCAGAGCATTAAATACTCTGACTAAATGAATAAAATATTCATAAAAAAGTCTGCAACAAAACAGGTTCAAACGAAAATATTTGTAACAGGAAGATTATTCAAAATCTACAAAAGAGCAAATCTGAAAAGAAAGAAAAGAGGGTGAAGAAAAACAAGCAAGAAGAAAATACAACCTAACGGTTAAGAAAAAAGCTTCACCAAAAATATAAGAAAGAATGCTGAAATGCTGGCATATGAGCTAAGAGTCGAACGACCGAGGAAGCCAAGATCAAGAGTCATAATGAGCTGAAGGCAAATCTAGAAGAACAACTCTGTGATCAATCAATAACACTCTGAGCTGAAATAATGAAGAACATACTGAGAGTGGTCGAAGGGACTGCTGAGCACAAAGCCTATTTAAAGAACCCAGCAGTACATCAAAGGTGATCATGGGTCGCTGCTGAATATTAAAAGGAGAAGAACTTCAACGAAAAAAGCAACAGCATCCAGAGGTTGATCACAAGCAGCTGCTAAGCATTTAAAGATGAAGGAAATCAATGTTCATCTTAGCAGCATAACCCAACAAACATACAACTCATGTCTGCTGGACTTGAGGAGGGTTAAAGGATCCTTGCCTGAGTGGCTAAAAACAACTCATGTCTGCTGGACTTGAGGAGGGTTAACGGGTCCTTGCCTGAGTGGCTAAAAATAACTCATGTCTACTGGACTTGAGGAGGGTCAAAGGATCCTTGTCTGGTGGGCTAAAAACAACTCATGTCCGCTGGACTTGTGGAGGGCAAAGTGTCCTTATCTTAGTGACTAAATTTGTGGATTTTCTACTTGTCGAAGTAGAAGAGTGGAGTAGGAGTTGTTCAGTCTCCAAGCCACTTAAAACTCTTGTGTCATTTATTTTACGTCTTTTACATTATGCTCAATAACTACTATATCTGCTATTACCCATACTGTAGATTAAAACACTGAATTGAGATAATGCATACATCTTGAAGGGGTTCTTAAAAGTATATTCTGTTGTACTTGAATTGATTTTATTAAATCAAAACTAATATGCTTTCATAATAAAAAGACAAAAATTTTAAAAGGATCTATTCAACCTCCCCCCCCCCCCTTCTAGATCATTATTGTGTCCACGGGAAGTAACACCATGTATCAAACAAAGCTAAGTTCATTTTATTTCGAAGTTTCCACTAAAGTTAGCTAAGAGAGAAGAAAACTAGGGTTTCAAGGGAAGCTCAAGAAATCCCAAGGTGATCAAAAGAAGGATCATAAGCTATCAAAGTGAATATTACAAGACTAGCAAGCATTATAGCTAGAAAGAAGAAAGCTCAAAGATGGTATAAAAAGTTCTAACCTTGAAAGTTTAGCATTTATGTATTTAAATTCAAGAATATGTGAAGCCATGTATGAATCTTAGTATATATGTGTTGGTTATGTGAGATTACATATCAAAAGTGTGTTTCATGTGAAACCCTAAGTGTTGAAGATGTAGAACAAATGTGGTGAATTATTCATGCATGTTTACAAGCTAGAAACCATGATTCAAAGGATGATCATGTGTTATATGTTGTTAGTTTTGATGAAAACGTAGATGAGAAGGTTGAACATGAAGAAATCCTATGTATTTTTATTCTAGATAGCATCAAAGGGTCATAAATGGTTTAAAAGCATGATTTTTGTAAAAAAATTACAATATTAGGTTATGCTTTGCAATTAAACCAAATTGCAATCTGTAAAGTGCATTCGAATGTCCATATAGAAGCGATATGGACTTACAAAGTTGTTATACAACGGCGCCAAAAACTTATTGGTCGAAATCGAAACTCTTTATTTATATCTTATTTATTTGTTAGATTTCGATCTCAAATTCGTTTGAATGAATAACGTGCAAGCATACACGATCAACAAGTAATAAAGTGAAAGTAAAAGTCGATCCCACAAGGAATTAGTTCTAATGAGTTCCGAATATCGAATCCATTGAGCCAATCTTAGTTTGAACGTTTAATTGAATGAAGAAGTGAAATGTAAATTGACATAATGCAAATTAACTATTAAACTAAAAAGCATTTAAAGATAGGTGAATCTAAGTCTGTAATTTTCCCCAATACGTCGTTATCATCTCCTAACTCTCTTCTTAAGCATACGGTCACGACGAATTGTCAACTGAGAATACGATAGTACTTATACGCCTCTATTGATAGCAATACAAGCATATCCTACCCAAACCTATCCCATTCGACATAGTTCAGATAAGACAACCTTACGCACAAATTCTCACACGGCTACACGCGGCACATACGTATATGTCTATCCTACGCATAAATTAGGAATTCAATCCTAAGACCAAACAACCTAACACGTGTTA
Organism: Hedera helix; assembly: GCA_947179155.2. Lineage (NCBI taxonomy): Eukaryota > Viridiplantae > Streptophyta > Magnoliopsida > Apiales > Araliaceae > Hedera > Hedera helix. The sequence goes on along the minus strand of OX359266.1, from coordinate 21,134,435 downwards.
ACATACTCAGGCCCAAACTCATAATCCATCTTCCGATTTCATACAAGTTACCCAAGTGATTGCAAAGCTAAACAATTAACAATAAGCACAAACATGACAACCCATTCATATAGTCGTAGCCCACGAATGGTCAACCAAGAACACAATAGTACTTATATGCCTCTTCTGATAGCAATACAAGCAAATCCTAACCCAAACCTATCCCATTCGACCAAGCTCAGGCAGGAACAACCCAAGACAAGAAAGGGTTTGAAGCACAAGTTCTCTATTAGTTGCACATGGCATACAGGTATATTCCTATTCAATACGCAAATCATGCATCCCAACAATGTAGAATAGCACGAACACATGTTGTCACATTAAGGTCAATCTATAATCCATTCGTTAATTTCATATAGGAATCCAAACTAATCATTAAGCCAAACAATCAATACATATGAAGAACAAAATATGTTAAGCCAATTCAGATGGTGTCAATCAAGAGAGAGAAAATCAACCCAAACAACCATTTGGATTCTAAACAATACTTAGATTCCAATGTAAGAACCATAGCTAATATTCATTACATAATGCACAATAAAACCAATACAATGAAATACAAAGACGAATAAGAGATAAGGTAAGAAAACTAGTTGTCATCTAAGTTCCAAACTTCCTCCTCTATCCAACCAAAACTCCATTGATAGCTCTTTGCTTGCTCTTCATCTTCTTCATTGTTAATATTCAAAAAATTAGGGATCTAAGGTTCAAGAATCAAAGCTTAGGTAGTTCCCCATGAAGGAAACCACATTCCCTTCTCTTCTCTCTCCTTAGAATCGCCACTCTCTCGCCCCAAATCAAAAGGAAAATGAGAGGATATGAAATTAGGGCATGAAAAATAACTTAAAAAGCTGAATCTGCGCGTAGGAACAGTGCACCGCCGCAGTGGTAGTAAGGGAATGCCGTGGCGATAGTGTTAACTTTCAGTTGCAGAAACTTTGGGTGCCGCGGCGGTGGTATTGAGCACCGTGGCGGTGAAGCCTGCTGCTTTATTCTGAATTTGTACTACTGCCGCGGCGGTAACAAGGGAGCGCCTCGACGATGGTCTCTGTGCAGATTTACCAAAATGCCCTTCCAGCATGAATTTCCTACAAAAATTAAATTAGAATAATTAAAATATATATAAATAATATAAATAACCTAAAATACAAATAACACACATAATAATAATATTAAATCATATTTTACAATAATAATATAGAAACATATAAAACAACCAAAATGCTAAAGAATTCACAACGTAATAAAGTTAAAAGGTATTAAATACATAGGTATAAAATTCAGTCATCAATAGCCTATGTTGTGTATGGAGTCCAAGGATTTAAGTTAAGTTAAGGTTGGAAATTATAAAGTTGGCAAAAATACCACCCGTGTGAATTTTAGCCATTATGTGTAATTGGAGATCAAATGAGACCAAATAGCTAAGTTGTATGTAAATACATGTGTTTGAGTTGATTTAGGAGTTGTTTGGCGTTTATGGTGACAATTGAGAAGTTTAAACGTTTTAAAATGTTCGTCGACGCCTAAATTGAATCATTTGGAAAAATGAATTTAAATAAAAAGTTTTAAACATTTTGAAGGCCCATACAAGTCATATATGTGCTATATGTGTTAAAGGATGTGTTATAATCAAGTTTTACAAAAGGGGCCAAGAATAGTATGGATTTTGGAAATGAAAAAGTTTGTGAAAGTTAACGAAAATCCAACCTAAAGGTGATTGTTGGCAATTTTGAGGAATTAAAAGTGAAATGAAGTCAAACGGCTTAGTTTTATTCTATTACAAGTGTTTAGGTTGATTTGGTAATCAACGAACGGAAGTTTGAACGAAATGGCGAGTCGAACGATCGAAATCAATCGTTTCGACTCGAAATGGATTTTTATAGACAAATATCGCCTCGTGCGATGTTTTATGGTTTTAAAAGTGTGTACATGTTATATATGACCTGAGTTTTCACCAATGGTAACTCCAAACTCACCTATTCATTAAGTAGTCCAGAAAAGGATTATTGAGTCTATTGTTACTGATATTATGGTGGAGCAGAGTCCATTTATTTTTTAGCACATCAATGCACAAATTGAGGGGGAACAACTAGAAAAAATAAATTTAATCTCTTTAATATCTCAGGAAGCTGAAGCTCAAGGACAAAGCATAGAGCTCGTTGATGAGACTTATGATGAGTAACTTGAAGTGGAAATTCTCAGTGAGACTCATCAAGAGCAAAGGGAGAACACTACGAACAGTCACACTCTTGTTTATAATGAACAGGGTGACCAATTATATTTCTTGCTTGCTGTGATACCCCTGTTTCAAGCACTACTTCACGATGATCTAAGTTTCATCTCACAGACGTTCAATGACAATCCAAATATAAAGCTAATATCTCATAATTACCCTCCATCCTTCAAATATGCCAGAAAGACAATTTCAGATGATAAATTCTTATCAGGTTCTTATAATAAGGTAACCTGCATTCCTCCATCTATTATTTTATCCTTTAATTCATTTTTGTCTTATAGTAATTGGTTTGACGCATCTTCTAAGATTACTGAATAATCATCTACTTCAAGTTCGCCAGTTGAAGAATCTCAGCATTCTTCTGACCATGAAACTTCATCACCTTCTCAATTCGTAAAGTCCCAACACTCTATGGATGCTGTAAATAACTACTCGAAAGACACTATGAATAATAACTCTCCAATCGTAAAGTTCCAAAACCCTGCGATTAATGCTAAAAACACTAGCTCTCCTATACACACACACCTACTCAACCACATTCAAACTCTTCTTCATCAATAAATGTTTTAAATTTTATCTCAACTCCTGTTCATTCACCACTCAATCCCCCATCTCCTGTAAAATCTTTACATAGTACCAAAGTACAATCTACTCTATTAGAAACATCACCTCTCACTCAAAGAGATACACCCTCTAACAATAAGTATTTTGACTTATGGCATGCCTTGATTATTGCTCTTCCTTCTGGCACTCCCACTCCAGAACCTCTTCTCAATCAAATCTTATAACGAGTTTTTAAGATACCTTTAAATAGGCAAATGGTTGATCTCATGGCTCTTATGTCTGTGGATATTTCTGAAGATCTTGATGAAAATTCTAGAGACATCAAGGGAAATCAAGACACAATCACATCTGCTGCGAAAAAAGTTCCAGTATAAATGGGCAAAGAGTTTGCCAAGCACATGATAAAAAAAAATTAGATATATGGCTGATAGTCTTCATGAAAGGGATAAATTTTTATTGGACTTGATCAATATATAGAAGACCGCTATCTTGGAATATCAAAAAGTAAATGACGTTAGCATCAAACTTCTGAATGATAAAATTCTTCAGTTGAGTTCTTCTCACATTGAGCTAAACTTGGAGGTCATAAAGCAAATACTGCAAACTGACACAGTCCTAGCAACCATAAAAATGTTATGGCCATGGTACATCAGCAATAAATAAACGCTGAGAAAAGATTATAGGAAAACAGACAAGATGTTGAAGCTACTAAACAACAGCTGAATGAGCTTGTCACTGGTGTTGCCTTTCTCTTAAATGATAAAAAGAGAGAGAGAGAGAAGAAATGCACTCAAAGGATAAGATCTACCACTTAGGGGGAGCAGGGATGAAAAAGAAGTTAAGGACAAAGATCTTTCACTCAGGGGGAGCAAGGTGAAAGAAACGAATTTTTAAGACATCCATCTCCAACTACTGCTCAAGCTTTACCATTGGAAGGCCAGTCATCTTCTCAAAGAGAGTCATTGCAACCAATTATTGATACTGGAATGAGATAACCAAGTGATGATCTAATGTTCGTTAACAGAATGTCTCAAGGTGTCTATATTCTGGGATAACAACAATTCAACACGCTTAATCTAGGCCCTATGGATACAATTGAAGAAATCTATGAATTGAGAAAAAGAGAAGCAGAATAAATGAAAGACTATAATCGTTTGAGAGAAACTGAAAGATGAGATCCTTCAAGCAAAAAGAGAGGTAGAAGATAATTGAATTATAATTGGAAAAAAGTAATTTTGAAAACTTCAAAATTAATGAATTCATATTTTTGATCTATTAATATAGTTTCTCACTGTATTCTAAGTTAAGCTTAATTTCGTATAGCACTACATATTCATATTATGCACCGTAGAGCATATCGTAGAACATCTTACTAACTCGAATAAAGTCATTCAAAGAGTTGAGAACGTTTAGCATCTCATATCAAACTCTACGTTCTTCATCAAACTCAATGATCAAGCCAAGCCTGAAGATAGTGTTAGAACGATTATAAGTCTGACAGGTACAGAGTATTATAGAGCATTAGAGTAAATATTTTAAGGATTTTCTCACCATCTTCGAATTCAGAAACGAAGATCAGAAAGATTGTTTTGTAGAAGGTTTGTTACTTCACTTCAGAGGTAAGCGAGAACTACTGACTGGTGGGATATACTACGACAAAAAAACAAGCCTACTTTCTACCCCAAAGTCAGAAGAGCATTAAATGCACTATTAGTAGAATAATGTAATATAATACGAGAATTATACAAAAGATTATATGAGATTAATACGAGATAATACGATGTATAATACCAGTAGAATACGAATATTATAAAATATATTATACGAAAGAAATACGTATAAATACTAATGTATTATATGGAAAAAATACATATAAATACTAATATATTATAATACTATTTAATTAATTAGTTGAAATCAAACTAGGTTATATGTAACTAAGTTAGTGTAACCAAACTAAGGAAAACTAGCACGATTACACTAACTAGAAAAGAACTAGCACGATTTGTTTGGAACTAAATCCAAGTGAAAATGAATCGACTAATCAGGGGAAGGGTGATGTAAGCGATGATGCAAGAACTAGGGTGCAAAGTGTAATAAGCCGGGGTAAAAATGCGATTAATGAAACTTGGTTTTTCTATAAATAGGAAGCTAACCTCTTCATTTTTCTCATCATTTTCTAAAGCAAAAATTCAAGTATCAAACATATACATATATTGAGAGAGAGTTCTAGTGAGTTACTACCCTGGAAATTGCAAAGAAATAGTTAAAGCTTGCAAACACCAAAGGTACAATCTCTAGTAGTTATTATATTCATTTTTTTCTTTCGTTTTTAATTTTTCAAAAGGTAAAGAACGCGAGTCGTAGCCATATACGATTGTCATTCTCCATGTTCTTCACGTGTTCTTGAGTCTTTCTACATTTTGTAGTAGTTATAATGTTGAATTTCAATTCGTAGTTTAAAGCTCAATGAACATACGTCGTTACCATGTACGGTTTATCCGTTCTCCGTGGTCTTCGTATCTTCTTGAGCATTTTTATAAATTATTTTAATCAATTATGCAAGCCGTTATAATGACCAAATTTTTTCAATTATAAAGTGCAATAATCACTTATGTAAGCAGTTATAATAGTCAAATTATTTTAACTATGAAAACCAAAAGATTAAGAACATAGTCGTTACCATGTACGGTTTACTCGTTCTTCGTGTGTTCTTGATTAAAAGTCATGAATCTTTGTATGAGAAGGATTATGATTCATTATTTTTATGTTATAAAGTGTTATTGAGTCTTATAAGATGATTTGTTAAAGAGTTAAAGTAAGCGGTACCATGTTTCACATTGTTAACCCTAAAAATGTTGTTCAAAACATGTTCACTGATTGTTTTTGCTAAAATCCAAAAACTTAAAATCTGAATCTACTTTAGCAATACAGATAAAAGTTGTAGATCATGAAATTCTAAGCAATTTAGACTCAAAAATCATTTCAAAATATTTCCGTATGAAAAAGTTATGGCAGTTATCGAAAAAGACGTCAAAGCTGAAAATTTCTTAGTAACGCTCAGATTTTTGGCACCAAAAATAAGGTTTTGAGTTAGTCATGCCTCCTAAATATTCTGCCAATGAAAATAGTCTAGTTTAGTTATAAAAATAGTTATAGAACAAGAAAATTTGATGAACTAACATTCAGTGCGTAAAACCCTTTATATAGGCGCTTTAAACAATTACCGAGAAACCCTAAGTTGTGCTTAAGACAAGTTTTTTATCCTTAACCTTTGACCTTTGTTTACTTGCTTTTTATGTGATTTATATTTTTTTTACATGAAACGTGTTATAAATCTTTGATACGAGAGTTATTGCTTCTTGTTTCAGCATAACTTGCAAAATGAAATGCTTATTCGTGATATATTTCGAGTTATGCTTTATTTTATCAAACCAAGTTACCTTGGGAAGATCCTGACATGTTAAGTAAACTGAGATGAACGAATATGTATCACTGTTCATAATTTGTCCAGTGTATAGTGTGTTATGCATAACATAGGATGTCGTTAGGTTGATCCCTTTTCTATATCCACTGTAAAAGGTTCTAACTCAGAAGACAAAGAACAATTCAAGGTCTAACCACCACTCAGTTTTACTATGTTAAGAACATTTGTTATATCAATTATTGGGCCATGAATTCTTACAATCCATATCGGTGTGAGTTCACTTATATGCTATGTGTTTAAGACTTGCTGAGCATCATAGCTCACTCTTGCATAAACCTAAATTATAGACAAACCCGAGAGCTTCGGCTCAAAGAAGAAATGAAAGAAGAAATGTGTAGACTAGTTTACTGTTTTTCTTACTTGTTCTTAACCTTAGTCATAATAACATTTTGTAATAAGAACAAGTTCCACACATGTAATCGAATATTATATAAATATTATCAAGTTTTACCATATTCTGTTGTTATGTCTTTAATTTGATTAAACTTAGAATTGTTTAAAACTTAACATAGTATTAATAATGACCTATTTATCTGAATGAGGATCGGTAAATAACTTGTGAGTGTTGTACATCCGAGACAGGACTAACCGATGTTGACTGGTCAAACACATCGTTAAGGTTCCTCGGACCCAGGTATAACTCGTTTTTACTATTCTGAATGTCGGATAAGTAGGATTATTAATATGAAGAGATATCACTATAAACAAATATGTTTCGAATGAAGGTTTTATCTAGTTGGGTAATGTTTTGTACGGAAAGATAATTTTACACCAGACAAAGATACAACTATTTGTCACAGATAATGATGCAAACATTTATCACGGGTGAAGATGCAAACATTCACCGCGATATTCTCTGTTCCCAAGATCCATCCTAATGATTTAATGCCGTGAATGTTGGAACATGTAAAGTTATAGAATATCTAAATATTAAGGATAAAATGTTGTGATTGAGTATTAAGTCCCTTGCATCGATTATAAGGACTTGGTATGAAATAATGAAAGATCTTTGGAAATTAAGATGAGAACTTTGTTTATAGATAAAGAAAACTTTCTATAAAGCTAATGATTTAGCATTTATAGTGAGCACCAAGTCAGCTATAGTAAGTATAGTGATTTGGGGGCGTCACATGTTTGTATCAGAGCTGTAGATTATAGCTCTAAAGTAGCAAGTACTTTAGGATATAATCTGATCGATTAAGATAAATAGACTTGTGAAAAGTCTAATAGATAATTAAAATATGATAATAAACTTTAAATCTTTATTACTTAAAAGACATTGTGTGAAAAAACTATACTAATTAAAGTCAATCTTATTTTGTAGAAATGGCTGACATACACGAAGACAACGCCCAAGCCTTGGGCTACGAAAATGATCCGAACGAGCATTCTAGTAATGAGTCCGAAATAGAAGAACCTAATCATATCATGAACTACATGATGCCGAAGAGGTTAATCAAGATCCCTAAATAGATGATGAAGATGTCATCGACTTGCCGACTTACGACGAAATCATCGCCGAGTTGGAAGAAGATGCTGCTGAAATGTTGGTTTACGGTGAAGCTCAAGAAGAACGTATTGAGCAACTGCAAACCGAGAACCAAGCTAACATGATCAAGGCCAATGATATTATGGAGGTGCTTGAAAGGCAGTGGTTGGATGAAGCTGAAAGAAGCTACCAACTACAGATTCAGTTAGAAGCTTCCCAAAAGAAAGTATATCGCCTACAAACAGACCATAGTCGAATTAAAAGAGCTTATGGTGCTACTTACGCCAAGCTAGAAAAAAAAAAAAAAAAATTCTTGCACCCGCCAAAGATTTGGGGTTGGAAATAAATAGGTCTGTGGTTATTAGCATGATCCACAAGATCAATAAGAAAGCCTGAAAGATCTAGTCGAATAACGTGTAATATATTAGTATGTTGTAAGTGTTTTATTTAGCATTTCCCTTTTTATAAGGGATGTTAATAGTTGTTAAGTGATTTTAATCACTCGAGTAATGTAATGTACAAATTTAGTTATATAAGAAGTCTGTTTAAGAAATATTTCTTGCAATTTTAATGCTTTCATATTTACACGTGTTTTCCATTTATATAGAAAATGGTTCTACCAAGGTCAAGAACGAGGGCAACAGCAACAGCAAGTGTTAGTGATGAGAGTAATGTTCAGACTCCAGATCCTATGCAACAATTCCATGATAGATTAATAGGGGTCTTAGATAGTCATACAACAAATAATGTGCCACCACCACCTCAGCCAGAACCCCAACCACATAAAGTCTTATTTAAAGACTTTAAAAATGTAGGTCCTCCCAAATTCAAAGGAACCACTGAGCCTATAGAGGCTCAGTACTGGATTAAGGAAATAGAGAAAGCCTTTCACTTAGCAGAGGTTGCTGAGGACAAAAAGACTAAGTTTGCCACTTACCTTATGAAGGGGGAGGCAAACTTCTGGTGGGAAGCCACCCAAGCTCGTGCCGAGGAAGGTGTGGTTACGTGGGAAGCATTCAAGGAGATATTATTTAAGAATTACTTCCCTCGAAGCATGAAGAATAGAATGGAGGTATACTTTCTAAATTTGAAATAAGGGGACATAATTGCTCCCCAGTATCCCTCCAAATTCAATGAACTTGCACGTTTCACTCCAAATCAAGTAGATAAGGAGGAACGAAAGGCAAGAAGATTTGAAGAGGGTTTAAAACCCTGGATTCATGGTAAGGTAGTTATTTTACAGATAGATAGTTACGCCCATCTTTTAGAAAAGGCTATCATTGCTGAAGGCAGCAGTGAAGCCATAACAAAATTTAATAAAGATAAGAATAATAAAGGAGGGAACGGGAGAGGAAATAATAATAATAAAAGAAGGTTTAATGGCGAGAACTCCCAGCAAGGAGGGGAGAATAAAAAGAAAACATTAGAACCGTACAAAATCTGCAGGAAACAACATGCATGAGTGTGTTTAAAAGGGAATAATATTTGCTACAATTGCAAACAAAAGGGACACATAGCACCTGCATGCCCTAACCCTAGGAAAGACACTTGTTTTCACTGTGGAGCCACGGGACATCAAGTTAAGATGTGCCCCAAGAAAGGAAGAAATGTCGGAGGGGACAATAACAACAAATCTACCCCAACAACTAACTCATGTCGTCCAATAACAAGGACATTCAACATGACCGTGGGAGATGCTGTAGCATCGCAGGATGTAGTGTCAAGTATCATTCCGATCAACACCATAAGTGCTTACGTGCTATTTGATTCGGGTGTTACTTGCTCTTTTATTTCCCATGAATTTGCTAAAAACTAAACGTGCCTAGTGAACTGTTAGAAAGTCCCTTAATGATAAAGATTGCTAACAAAGAACAAATTCCTGTTAATAACGTATTGAAAGGTTGTTGCATAATGATCAAGGGTCATAAGTTGAGAGTCGATCTTATTCCAATCCAATTAGGGGAATTTAATGTAATTTTAGGCATGGATTGGTTGACCAATCACCAAGTGATGATCGATTGCCAACAAAAGAGTGTTAGACTTCTTACAACGTCCAAGTCAATGATAGTCTTCAACGGAAGTCAGTCACCAAGAAAATCCTGATGCCTAACTGCAAATCAAGTAAAGGGATTACTTTAGAAGGGATGTCAGGGTTATTTGGCATATATCGTAGACACCCAATAGAAAGGGCTAGATATAAACCAAATATCAGTGGTTAGAGAGTTTTAAGATATTTTCCCAATGACCTACCCGGTCTTCCACCTGATAGGGAGATTGAGTTCGCCATTGATTTAGCTCCTGGAACTGTATCTGTTTCGAAGGCCCCATATAGAATGGCGCATGTGGAGTTGAAAGAGTTGATGGTACAGTTACAAGAACTGTTGGAAAAGAAATACATTCAACCAAGTGTTTCTCCATGGGGAGCACCAGTGTTGTTTGTCAAGAAAAAGGATGGAACTTTGAGATTATATGTTGATTATCGTGAACCCAATAAATTAACCATAAAGAATAAGTATCCATTACCTAGGATCGATGACTTGTTTGATCAACTAAAAGGAGCGGAGTATTTCACTAAGATTGATCTATGGTCAGGTTACCATCAACTGAAGGTTAGGAAGGAAGATGTGTCGGAAACAGCATTTCGAACACGCTACAGACATTACGAGTTTCTAATAATGTCCTGTAGATTAACGAACGCACTGGCAGCATTCATGGACTTGATGATTAGGGTTTTTAGGTCTTGCTTAGACAAGTATGTTGTAGTGTTCATCGACGATATTCTCATATACTCGAAAACACTAGAAGAACATGTTATGCACTTGAGAAGTGTACTAGAAACCTTACGAAAGGAACAACTCTATGCCAAATTTTCAAAATGCGAGTTCTGGCTAGAGAAAGTTTAGTTCTTAGGTCATGTGATTGACAAGAGCGGAGTTTCAGTGGATCCAACAAAGATAGAAGCAGTTATAAATTGGGAACAACCAAAGACCCCAACCAAAGTGAGAAGTTTTGTAGGTTTAACAGGGTACTATAGACGTTTCATTAAGGATTTTTCAAAGATAGCGACCCCGTTAACCAACTTAACCAGGAAGATTGTAAAGTATGTTTGGATAGACAAATGTGAGAAGAGATTTCAAGAGCTAAAGAAGAGACTAAGTGAGGCACCAGTATTATCATTACCTGATGATAGTGGAGGTCTTGTAGTCTACAGTGATGTCTCACATAAAGGATTAGGATGTGTTTTGATGCAACATGGCAATGTTATAGCTTATGCTTCGCTACAGCTAAAGGATTATGAGTTAAGGTATCCTACTCACGATCTAGAATTAGCGGCGGTAGTATTTACTTTAAAGATTTGGAGGCATTACTTGTATGGGGAGAAGTGTGAAATTTATACAAATCATAAGAGTTTAAAGTATATTTTTACACAACGAGAGTTGAATATGAGGCAAAGACGATGATTGGAATTGATTAAAGATTATGATTGTGAAATCCTATATCATCCAGGAAAAGCCAACATAGTTGAAGATGCTTTGAATAGGAAGAACCAAGAAAAGTTAAATGTGTTAACAACTCAGGATGAGTTGATTAAAGTTTTCACTAGACTCGACATAGAGGTAAGAATTCCTTCAATCTTAACAAGGAAATTGTTCATAATGGAGGACCACTCAACCTTGTTGCGTAGCATTAAGGAAATCCAAGAGGAGGATGGAAACTATAGGAAGTTGAAAAAGTTAACAGATATTGCAGACGGCAAATACAAGATGGACAAGGAGGGAATCATTAGATTTGAATCTAGAATTTGGATTCCTTCAGTTCAAGAACTCAAGAAAAAGATCATGTCAGGAGCACATAGTACTAAATTTTCAGTACACCCAGGCAGTACCAAAATGTATAAAGACATAAGTCAACATTTCTGATAGTCAAACATGAAAAGAGAGGTAGCTAAATTCGTTAGTAGGTGTTTGACATGACAGCAAGTTAAAGTTGAGCATCAAAGACCAAGAGGATTGTTACAACCGTTAAAGATTCCAAAGTGAAAATAGGAGCATATTACAATGCATTTTGTAGTAGGCCTATCAACCACACAAAAGAGTCATGATGCTATTTGGGTAATAGTAGATAGATTAACCAAGTCAGCTCACTTTTTACCAATCAAGGTTAAGTTCACTTTGGACCGATTAGCAAAGCTATACATTAAGGAGGTTATCTCTAGACACGGTGTACCAGTTTCAATTGTGTCTGATCGAGACCCAAGATTCACATCAAACTTCTGGAAAAGTCTTCAAGAACATTTAGGTACACAGTTGAGAATGAGTACTGCTTACCATCCGCAAATAGATGGTCAGAGTGAAAGGACTATCCAAACTTTGGAGGATATGTTGAGAGCTTGTATGATGGATTTTGAGGGAAGTTGGGCAGATCACTTACCTCTGGTAGAATTCTCTTACAATAACAGTTATCACGCTAGTATAGGAATGCCACCATATGAAGCTCTGTATGGAAGGAAGTGTAGAACATCGATGTGTTGGGACGAAGTCGGTGAACGAAAGATGCTTGGGCCAGAATTGGTTCAACAAACAGCATAGGTAGTTTGAAAAATTCAACTGAGGTTACGAGCTGCTCAAGAAAGACAGAAGAGATATGTCGATCTACATCAACAAAAGAAAGACTTTGAAGTCGGTAGTCATGTTTTCCTAAAATTATCTCCCTGGAAAGGAAAGATTCGTTTTGGAAAGAAAGGAAAACTGAGTCCAAGGTTTATAGGACCATTTGAGATATTACGAAGAATATGTGAGGTAGCATATGAAGTAACCTTACCTCCAGAGCTGGAAAATATACATAATGTATTTCATGTTTTAGTATTATGTCCTTATAAACCCAACTACAAACACGTCATCAGCTACGAACCCATTCAAATCGAGAAGGATCTAAGCTACGAGGATATTCTCGTTAAAATTGTTGATAGGAAGGAACAAGTCTTGCGAAACAAGTTCATACCTTCAGTCAAGGTCATATGTAGAAATCAATCCATGGAGGAAGAAATGCAAGAATTAGAAGATAAAATGAAGATAGAATATCCACATTTGTTTTCTTAATTATATAAGTTAATTTCGGGGACGAAATTCTTTTAAGGAGGGGTGAATGTAATATTTCGAACTTCCGAGAGAGTTGTAATCCGACTTTATATGAATAAATAAAGCTTGAATTACATTTTATATATATTATGGAATCTTCGTTATTGTTTATTTCTGTATTTGGCTTCAAGTATCCAACCTTAGCACGAAAAAGGAGAATAAAAGTTTTTTTTCAAAAATTTGAAAAGAGGATAAAACCTAAACCCTAGGGTCTAAACTCTAGAAAATCTAACCTAGGCCCTCAAACATTATGTATACGTCAAAATGACATTCTGTTTCAGGATTCATCATTCCCACGCTTTGAAAACACGTTGTAGCCGATAAAAAATTTTCTCGAAAAGCGCACCTGGGATAGGACAAAATAGGAAAAAGACAAAAATTATTTATTTTGCCATTTTTGGTCGTCTAACCATTTTTTGAGAAATGTTCGCCAAAAATACTATTCACCAAAAAACGTGTCAAGTCTTCTGGACTTTCCACTTTACAGAATAGTGTTTATACGGAATAAAACTCAGTAATATCAAAATTTTAAATCAGTGAAAGTTAACCATTTAGTTGGAATACGAAGAATAATAAAAGAATACTGTAAAGTATAATACGATAATTATACAAAAGATTATACGACAATAATACGAGAAAAATACGATGTATAATACCAGTAGAATACGAATATTATACAATGTATTATACGGAAGAAATATGACTAAATACTAATTTATTATACTATTTAATTAATTAGTTGAAATCAAACTAGGTTATGTGTAACTAAGTTTGTGTAACCAAACTAGGGAAAACTAGCACGATTACACTAACTAGAAAAAATTAACACGATTTGTTTGGAACTAAATTCAAGTGAAAATGAATCGACCAATCAGAGGAAGGGTGAAGTAAGCGATGATGCATGCGCAAGGGTGCAAAGTGTAATAAGCCAGGATAAAAATGCGATTAATGAAACTTGGTTTTTCTATAAATAGGAAGCTAACCTCTTCATTTTTCTCCTCATTTTCCAAAGCAAAAATTTAAGTATCAAAGCTATACATATATTGAGAGAGATTTCTAGTAAGTTACTAACTTAAAAATTGTAATGAAATAGTTAAAGCTTGCAAACACCAAAGGTACAATCTCTAGTAGTTATTATGTTCGTTTCTTTCTTTCGTTTTTAATTTTTCAAAAGCTCAAGAACGCGAGTCGTAGCCATGTACGATTGTCATTCTCTGTGTTCTTCACGTGTTCTTGAGCCTTTCTACATTTTGTAGTAGTTATAATGTCGAATTTCAATTCGTAGTTTAAAGCTCAATGAACATACGTCGTTACCATGTACGGTTTATCCATTCTCCATGTTCTTCATATGTTCTTGAGCATTTTTATAAATTATTTTAATCAATTATGCAAACCATTATAATGATCAAATTTTGTCAATTATAATGTGTAATAATCACTTACGTAAGTAGTTATAATGCTCAAATTATTTTAAGTACGAAAACCAAAAGCTCAAGAATATAGTCGTTACCATGTACGGTTTACCCGTTCTTCGTGTTATTTGTGTGTTCTTGAGCAAAAGTCATGAATCTTTCTATGAGAAGGTTTACAATTCATTATTTTTATGTTATAAAGTGTTATTGAGTCTTATAACATGATTTCTTAAAGAGTTAAAGCAAGCGGTACCATGTTTCACATTGTTAACCCTAAAAATGTTGTTCAAAACATGTTCATTGACTGTTTTTGCTAAAATCCGAAAACTTAAAATCTGAATCTGCTTTAGAAATACGAATGAAAGTTGTAGATTATGAAATAATAAGCAATTTAGACTCAAAAATCATTTCAACATGTTTTCGTATGAAAAAATTATGGTAGTTACCGAAAAGGACGTCAAAGCTGAAAATTTCTTACTAACCCTCAGTTTTTTGACACCAAAAATAAGGTTTTGAGTTATCCATTCCTCGTAAACATTTCACCAATGAAAAATAGTATAGTTTAGTTATAAAAATAGTTATAGAACAAGAGAATTTGATGAACTAACATTCGGTACACGAAACCCTTTATATAGGAGCTTTAAACGATTACCGAAAAACCTTAAATTATGCTTAAGGCAAGTTTTCTACCCTTAACCTTTGTTTACTTGCTTTTTATGTGATTTATATTTTTTTTACATGCAACGTGTTATAAATCTTTGACACGAGAGTTATTGCTTCTTGTTTCGGCATAACTTGCAAAATGAAATGCTTATTTGTGATATATTTCGAGTTATGCTTTGTTTTATCAAACCAAGTTATCTTGGGACGATCCTGACATGTTAAGTGAACTGAGCTGAACGAATATGTATAACTGTTCATAATCTGTCCAGTGTATAGTGTGTTATGCATAACATAGGATGTCGTTAGGTTGATTCCCTTTCTATATCCACTGTAAAAGGTTCTAACTCAGAAGACAAAGAACAGTTCAAGGTCTATCCACCACTCAGTTTTACTATGTCAATAACATTTGTTATATCAATTATTTTGCCATGAATTCTTACAATCCATATCGGTATGAGTTCACTTATATGTTATGTGTTTAAGACTTGTTGAGCATCTTAGCTCACTCTTGCATAAACCTGAATTACAGACAAACCCGAGAGCTTCGGCTCAAAGAAGAAATGAAAGAAGAAATGTGTAGACTAGTTTACTGTTTTTCTTACTTGTTCTTAACCTTAGTCATAATAACATTTTGTAATAAGAACAAGTTCCACACATGTAATCGAATATTATATAAATATTATCAAGTTTTACCACATTCTGTTGTTATGTATTTACTTTGATTAAACTTAGAATTGTTTAAAACTTAACATAGTATTAATAATGACCTATTTATCTGAATGAGGATCGGTAAATAACTTGTGAGTGTTGTACATCCGAGACAGGACTAAGCGATGTTGACTGGTCAAACACATCGTTAAGGTTCCTCGGACCCAGGTATAACTCGTTATTACTATTCTGAATGTCGGATAAGTAGGATTATTAATATGAAGAGATATCACTATAAACAAATATGTTTCGAATGAAGATTTTAACTAGTTGGGTAATGTTTTGTACGGAAAGAGAATTTTACACCGGACAAAGATACAACTATTTGTCACAGATAATGATGCAAACATTTATCACATGTGAAGATGCAAACATTCACTGCGATATTCTCTGTTCCCACGAACCGTCCTAATGATTTAATGTCGTGAATGTTGAAACATGTAAAATTATATAATAGCTAAATATTAAGGATAAAATGTTATGATTGAGTATCAAGTCCCTTGCATCGATTACAAGGACTTGATATTAAATAATAAAATATCTTTGAGAATTAAGATGAGAACTTGTTTATGAATAAAGGAAATCATCTATAAACCTAATGATTTAGCATTTATAGTGAACACCAAGTTAACTTTAGTAAGTATAGTAATTTGGGGGTGTCACAGTTATACTTTTGGCATATTCCTTAAAACCTTTAGGGTCTATCAAAGGGTATGATTGGGTATTATAAGTTGTACAATGAGGTTGGTAAATAGTCTACAAATGATCTATCACTTTTAGTAAAGGTGGAGAATGTCCTATGTAATTCAATAAATAACAACTCAAAAATTCTTCGCCAAGATGGAATGAAAATTAGAAAGGAGTTTCTAATTTTTATTAGAGTTGTGCATTGATGAATTGAAATGTATATGGTAAAATAAAATAAGACTAGACAATAATTCCATGTCTTATATTTGATTGGGACTTTGAAGGTACTATGATTGAATTGTACGGTAACTATTCGCTTAAAGGTTCTTTTACGATCAAATGTTGAAATCTATATTATCTGGAATGTTGATTAATCGCTAAGGGGCTTACCCTTATTGGGGAATAAATATTATTTATTAAATAAATTAAATAGTTTAATTCATTTACATATGTAAGATTAAAATGGTTCTAATTAATTTATTCTACAGCCAATTTAATATGGAGAACCTAATGCGTCACACCACAAAAGAGTAATATGAAAGTAGTATGCCCTCAAGCCAATCACATTTGATGTGATAAGCATATACTTTGTAATCTTGTTCATTTATTAATAAAAGTATCAAGGCATTTCTTTATTCATGATTAATTACTTGAATTAATCAAATGGATAAACCCATAGTTTTCGAGCAATGCTTTTAGAACCATGATGAGGATCATGCTAATGAGATCTAAATTCAAGATAGCTCAAAACTAAAATTGTTCCTAATCGTTGGATCACTAAAAAGGGAATTAGTAGATCCGGATAGATTGGTACATACTATGTTTGCTCTTATAAAGATGATGATTGATCTCATAATCATTTGTGTAGAGACACTAAAGCAAGTATGTAGGTGCTTATTAGAGAATAAGTTCACTGAACGTGACTCGCTCAAGGAACACCTAATGGAGTTTTACTCGCCTGTCAATAGGAGTTCCTTATGTGATAGTCGTACAAGTGATCCTTAGACTTGAGATCATCTTAGTATCTTGTGTGTACTAAGTTATACTTTGACATATTCCTTAAGACCTATTGGTATATCAAAGGAGGTGCTTGGGTATAATAAGGTACACATGGAGATAGATGAATGATCAACAAAAGATCTACCACTTCCAGTAAAGGGAGAGAATGTCCTATGCGATTCAATAAGTGACAACTCAGAAATCCCTGGCCAGGGTTGAATGGAATTAGAAAGGAGTTTCTAATTTACATTAACTAGAGTTGTGTATTTGTGAATTGAAATGCATATAATCAAATAAATAAGACTTGACAGAAATTTCGTGTCTTATATTTGATTGGGACATTGTATGGTAGAAGGATTGAATTGTACGGTAACTATTTGCTGAAAGGTTCTTTTACGATTAAATGTTGAAATCTATATTATCTGGAAAGTCGACTAATCGCTAAGGGGGCTTACCCTTATTGTGGAATAATTATTTATTCTGAATTAAAGAGTTAATTCGTAATAAATGAATTAGAATTGTTCTAATTTGTTTATTATACAACCGGTTTAATATGGAGAACCTAAAGGGTCACACCGCAAAAGAGTAATATTTATTTTAGAAGTGGATGGCATAATCGTAATAATAAATTAAGTATATTTAATTTATACTATGGTGATAGAATAAATTAAATAGCTTAATATTTATAATTTAGTATTTTAGAAATACTAATTATAAATTAATAAGAGGAGTCTTATTATTATTATTATTACTATTATTATTATTACTAGTATTATTATTTAGTTCTTAAATGGTTTAGTAATTAATTAATAAGTAGTAATATTATTATTAAATAATTAAGTTCCTAAATAGTTTAGGAATTATAATTATAATAATTAATTAAGTTACTAAATGGTTTAGTAATTAATTAATAAGAAGTACTCTCATTATTAAATAATTAAGTTCCTAAATGATTAAGGAATTGTAATTAATTAATTTAGTTCCTAATTAAATTGAGAATTAAATTAAAACCCTAATCCTAAATAGTTTAGGAGGGTTGACTTGATCTATAAATAAGAGGAGTCTTATCATAGATCTAGGTTACACACTCTTTCATTAGGAGAGAGAGAGTACTCCATAATTCTCTAGATCTAAGACTTAGAGAGAGAGAGAGAGAAAGAATTAGGGCTAGCCACCCATGGTTTGGAGAAATCAAGATCCACTTCTTTAATTCATAGATCTCTTGGTGGATCAACTCTAGAGGCTCAACACTTGGGGAGCTAACATTGATCCGTGGAATATAATCGGTGAATTTGAAGAAGAACGTGAAGGATTAAAGGGAGATGAACTTGTACCCGGGGAAGCTTGGTTCTACAAAGGTATAAATTCTTTTATCCTTCCTTAATTAATAATAGTTGCATAAGAAAGATCCGGGTTATTGGTTTGTACAAAAATTTTAAAATCTGATTTTTTGCTTCCGTTGCGCTTATATAATTTGATTATATGTATGCCATAATTTTTGCAAACCAACAGTGGCATCAAAGCCAAACTTATGCGAATTATTAATTGTTTTGATTTTATATATGTATGAGTATGTGTTTAGAACAATTTATTGGGCATAATTTGTTGTATAAAATTATTATTTTTTATATGAAAAACTAGCCAATTCCGAATTGGGTATTACGGTTTTTTATATTGTATTCGCGAATTGATTCTGTTAATATGATTCGCGGAATTGAATTGCTTTATATATAAAAGTCGTATTGGTTCATGGAATGATTTACAAGCTGCTGGAATGATTCATCGTGAATCATGTTTAATTTATAATATTATATATTTTAGTTACCAAGCTGCTGGAAGCCTTATCCATGAATTGGTTCACTTTTTTGAAATGCAATTGGACGGACTTCGGAATAATATATATATATATATATATATATATATATATATATATATATATATTCTAACCGATTAAATATATATTATTAATATATATGATATATTTATAATATATATTAATTAGTTAAACAGTTTGTTAATTTATACAGATTTTAAAATTTCAAAATAAAAGGGTTTATTTTGGATAATTTTAAAATAATAAAAATAAATAGTTTATTTTTTAAATAATTTTATAATTAAAATAAAAGGTTTATTTTAAATATGAAATTAGATTTCATACAACTTTAAATTGCCCATTAAATGATACCAATACATATATGGAATATTTTATTTAATTCATGAGATGAATATTATTTATTAATATATATATGTTGATATATATGATAATAAATGGGATTGATTATGGACTATTGACCAATGTGATTGGATTTAATTTTAAATTAAATGCATGAATTAATGGGTTTTAATAAATGGGGTCTGCGTACCTCGTCTTTCTAATTTTTCTTATGTAAAATTCTATCTCCCTCCTATGTACTTCCCCTTGACTGTTGATCAAGGTTTCTATTTATTGTAAATAATTTGTAATAGGATTAGTTAGAATTATTTTGAAGAATTGGAGCAAAGAAGCAAGGAGCGCATGAAGACCCGTTTGTAATGGAGCCCGAATTTAAATGTAATAGTTACATTTAATTTAATTTATTCTTGCACCCTAGGTTTGACCATTTGGTTTATTTGGTGGCTCGAATAAACCAAACTAGAATAAAAGTCCATAATCAATCCAAGTAGAATATAGTATTCTATATGTGCATGCTTATTTATATATATTATATATTATCAAACATGCTTCGCATGTTAATTAATATGACGCGTATTTTATATATATATATGTGCATATGCGCTAAATAAGATGAGACAATTAATATTAATAAACCCCTCATGATGTAGAATAAATATTATTTATAAAATGAATTAAAATATTTAATTCATGAATTAAAGGAGTTTAATTCAATTAAATAAAATTAGAATTGTTCTAATTTATTTATTCTACTACTCATAATATTAAGTTGTAACGTTCAAAGATACTTATTAAAAATATCGAACGTCGCCTTCTAGCATGGTAAAACGATAGAGTATCAAATAATCATTATAAGTTTGTTGTGTCACACAAGACTTATATTAATTTTTTGAGATATTGTTTTATCACATTTGATGTTTATAAAAAGAATTGAACATTACTGTTTTGTTGTGTCACACAAGGACGGTCTTTTTCTCTTCTAATATAAGAAAATGCTAGGTTGGACTTAACTTGGATAATTTTGATTTGGATGTGTCACACATGATCATAATAATCTAAGAGGCAAAATAAAAGGAGTTACATGTTAATGTAATTGACAAGAGTTGTCTACCTATTTATTTATATATCGTTTGTTGTGTCACACAAGGCTATATACTTTTGAAATATGATCATTTTCTCACTAGTAAATTTTTAACTAAATTTGCCGAACTATATAAAGAGGGTAATATAATTTGATGAAAATAGTGGGAGACACCATTTTAAATAAAGACCTAATTTATTTTGGTAATTAATAAAATGAATGCATGTTAATGTTGTTATTAATTCACTTAAAGAATATTGTTATGTTTAATTCACTAACACTGCATAGCATATTGGATGCTAACAATTAATCGAACTGAATTGTTCGGATTGATTAAACAAATTTGAGAATAGTTCTCAATGCTGGAAAGCTAGCAAATGTCCTTAATTTGTCTATTCCTACAAACGTTGTAGACTAAGCCTCTGAGGAAGAGATTGCTATTTTAAATGGCAAGATGATGCAAAGGTGGCTCAATGCATCATGCTCGCATCCATAAGTATCGAGTTACAGCGTCAACACGAGAAAATGGATGCACCTACTATATTGCTGCACATTCAATAGTTGTATGGTGAGCAAAATAGGTCAACTAGATATAAGATATCTAAGGACCTCTTTCGATCTATATAACCAATGGCACTACAGTAAAAGACATATGTCCTAAAGATGGTCGATTCGATTGATCAATTTGGACAACAGGTTTTGTCAAGGATGGAGAGTTGAGTCAAGATTCGATCTTGCAGTCACTCACTGACTCTAATTCACAATATGTTGTGAACTTCAAACATTAATAAGCTAGAAGTCAGTTTAACTGATTTTCTTAAATATGTTGAAGACTGTTGAGAGTCACTTTCCTTCCTAGAAAAACAAAGTCTTACTCGTAGATGAATCTTCTAAGCGGAGGAAGATGGCCAAAGGTATTTCTGAGGAGTCAGAAAGAGTAGAAGGTAAAAGAAAGGCTAAACAAAGGACATAAATAAAAGTGATCCCGAGGGCAAAGGAGTTTGCTTTCATTGCGATAAGCTGGGACACTGGAAGAACAACTACAAGAGAGTTGTAGTAGTTAAGTAGAAGAAGTTTAGTGAAGCTTCAACTACAGATGTAGATTTGTTCATAATGAAATAGAACTTTCTATAAGTCAAGTTCTACTTAGGTATTAGATACCGAATGGTGGTCTCACATATGCAAGACGTTGCAGAGACTAAGCAGAAGTAGAAAGCTAAACAAATGATAAGTAATTCTATGCTAGGGAATGAAGCAAAGGTTGCTGCATTAGCCATGGGAACTTATAATTTAGCACTGCCTACGGGCAAGCCTATTAAGTTAGTAAGTTGTTACTATGTTCCAGTTCTTAGAAACATTATTTCAGTTCCATGTGATGACAAGGAAGGGTTTTTGACATTATAATAATGAACAATCGTTGTTCTGTTTATAATGATAATGTTTTATTTAGAACTGGTTGAGTACTTAATGGACTTTGTATACATGACTTACATGAAAATTATTTCAAATTGAAAAAACTAAAGGCAAAGAGATGATATGAATCATACTTTCATGCGACACTGTTAACTCAGTCACGTTAATGAAACAAGACGAAACAAGTTATATAAAGATAGGCTTTTGGAGCGTTTTGATTATCAATCAATTACGACTTATGAATCTTGTATCATGGACAATATGACTAAATCTCCATTTAGTGGACATGGAGAGCGAGTTGCAGAGTTGTTAGAGATGGTACACACAGTCGTGTGTGGGACCTATGACAACAGATGCAAGAGAAGGGTATTCATTCATTACTTTCACTGATGATTCTAGATTTTGATATATGTATTTGATGAAATACAAATCCAAATCATTTGAAACGTTCAAAGAATTCAAAAGTGAAGTATAGAAACTAAAGGCCAAAAGTATTAAAGTTTTTCGATTAGATCGAGAAGGGAATACTTAAGCAGTAAGTTTCTAGATCATCTTAAGCGAAATGGTATTCTCACAGTATGGACATGATGATGATCCATACTGAGTATTACCGATCTTCCAGTATCCTTCTAAGGTTATACTTTAGAAACGATCGCATATCTACTCAACGAGGTACCTTCAAATTCTCTCCCTAAGACTTCATATGAGTCATGGATAGGGAGGAAACCAAGTCTTAAGCATGTTAAGATTTGAATTATTCAGCTTATGTCAAAAGGTTTGACAAAGATAAGCTAGGGACATGATCTGATAAGTGTAAACTTGTGGGATATCCTAAAGAAAGTTTAGGGTATCACTTCTATAATCCGACTAACTAAAAGGTGTTTGTTGAAACACGCTGCCTTATAAGAAAAAAAATGATTTTTTTCCTTAAAGGGTTAGTGGGAGTAAAATAGATCTTGAAGAAGTTCAAGAACCACAAAACACTACAGATCAAATGAAGGAATCTGTACAAGTAGATAAACCTATTGTACCACAACCAAGTCGTAAATCTGGTTTAGTACCGAAGATACCTGAATGGTATGGATTCATCATAGATGATGATGATAAGGTACGCATCATAGTGGATGATGATCCAGATATATACGATGAGGTATGAGTATTAGATACTCAAGAGAAATGGCTGATGACCATAAAATCCGAAATGGGTCTTTGGAGAAAGACTAAAGCAGATGGTTAGGTGGAGACCTATAAGACCTAACTAGTGGTAAAAAGATTTCAAACAAGGTCAATGAGTTGACTAAGATGAAATCTTTCACTAGTGAAAATGCATATATCCATTCAGATTTTATTTGCAGTTGCAGCTTACTACACAAAAGGATGTATGTATGATACAACCAAAAGGATTTATCTCCATAATGATGGAGCAAATCAAGTATGTAAGTTACAACGATCCAATTATGAATTGAAGCAAGTTTCTCGAAAATGGAACATCTATTTTGATGAGACAATCAAAAGAGTTTGATTTTATCAAAGACAAGGATGAACCAAGTATGTACAAAGGTTAGTCGGAGCACTGTGACATTTCTAGTATTATATGTTGATATAATATCATTAAGGAATGACATACCGATGCTACAATCAGTAAAGATATGGTTGTCTAAAAACTTCTCCATTAAGGACTTGGGAGAAGCGTCCTAACATTCTATTTAGGATAAAGGTCTATAGAGATAGATCATAAAGGATGCTCGGCTTAACCCAAGGGACGTACATTGATTCGTTGAAATGTACTAGACTTGATATTGCTTATGTATAATAAGCAGATGTCAGTTCAATTTTGGAGAAGAACATTAGAAAAGAGTTTCTAATGATGGGTCTGATATAAAACTAGAGGGTTTAACAAACCCAAGTTTGTTCAGACTAACCAAGATAACAGCATATCCGTTTCAAGTAATATGATTACCGTAAATGGTGCTGCAGTGAGTTGGAAAAGTTCCAAACAGCAAATAGTTGCTGATTTAGTGACAAAGACATAGTAAATAACTATAAGTGAAGCTGCAAAGGTGATTGTTTGGTTAAACAAGTTCATTACAGAACTTATAATGGTTCCTAACATTAAAAGAGTTTAATTTGCCAATGAACCTAGGTCTCATCTGAAATCCAAACATGTGTTGTGGCACTTTTATATGATTAGATGAATCATTGAAAAGGAGACGACACCATAAATATGGTAGACTCTTAGAATAGCATTACAGATCCATTAACTAAAGCATTTACTAAGCAATTTGTACGCCACTTAGAGAAGAATGGTATGGGGATACCAAAGGGCGATTGGCTTTAGTTCAAGTGGGAGATTGAAAGTAGTATGCCCTCAAGCCAATCACATTTGATGTGATAAGCATATACTTTGTAATCTTGTTCATTTATTAATAAAAGTATCAAGACATTTCTTTATTCATGATTAATTACTTGAATTAATCAAATGGATAAACCCATAGTTTTCGAGCAATGCTTTTAGAACCATGATGAGGATCATGCTAATGAGATCTAAATTCAAGATAGCTCAAAACTAAAATTGTTTCTAATCGTTGGATCACTAAAAAGGGAATTAGTAGATCCGGATAGATTGATACATACTATGCTTGCTCTTATGAAGATGATGATTGATCTCATAATCATTTGTGTAGAGACACTAAAGCAAGTATGTAGGTGCTTATTAGAGAATAAGTTCACTGAACGTGACTCGCTCAAGGAACACCTAATGGAGTTTTACTCGCCTGTCAATAGGAGTTCCTTATGTGATAGTCGTACAAGTGATCCTTAGACTTGAGATCATCTTAGTATCTTGTGTGTACTAAGTTATACTTTGACATATTCCTTAAGACCTATTAGTATATCAAAGGATGTGCTTGGGTATAATAAGGTACACATGGAGATAGATGAATGATCAACAAAAGATCTACCACTTCCAGTAAAGGGAGAGAATGTCCTATGCGATTCAATAAGTGACAACTCAGAAATCCCTGGCCAGGGTTGAATGGAATTAGAAAGGAGTTTCTAATTTACATTAACTAGAGTTGTGTATTTGTGAATTGAAATGCATATAATCAAATAAATAAGACTTGACAGAAATTTCGTGTCTTATATTTGATTGGGACATTGTATGGTAGAAGGATTGAATTGTACGGTAACTATTTGCTGAAAGGTTCTTTTACGATTAAATGTTGAAATCTATATTATCTGGAAAGTCGACTAATCGCTAAGGGGGCTTACCCTTATTGTGGAATAATTATTTATTCTGAATTAAAGAGTTAATTCGTAATAAATGAATTAGAATTGTTCTAATTTATTTATTATACAACCGGTTTAATATGGAGAACCTAAAGGGTCACACCGCAAAAGAGTAATATTTATTTTAGAAGTGGATGGCATAATCGTAATAATAAATTAAGTATATTTAATTTATACTATGGTGATAGAATAAATTAAATAGCTTAATATTTATAATTTAGTATTTTAGAAATACTAATTATAAATTAATAAGAGGAGTCTTATTATTATTATTATTACTATTATTATTATTACTAGTATTATTATTTAGTTCTTAAATGGTTTAGTAATTAATTAATAAGTAGTAATATTATTATTAAATAATTAAGTTCCTAAATAGTTTAGGAATTATAATTATAATAATTAATTAAGTTACTAAATGGTTTAGTAATTAATTAATAAGTAGTAATATTATTATTAGTAAATAATTAAGTTCCTAAATAGTTTAGGAATTATAATTATAATAATTAATTAAGTTACTAAATGATTTAGTAATTAATTAATAAGAAATACTCTCATTATTAAATAATTAAGTTCCTAAATGGTTTAGGAATTGTAATTAATTAATTTAGTTCCTAATTAAATTGGGAATTAAATTAAAACCCTAATCCTAAATAGTTTAGGAGGGTTGACTAGATCTATAAATAAGAGGAGTCTTATCATAGATCTAGGTTACACACTCTTTCATTAGGAGAGAGAGAGTACTCCATAATTCTCTAGATCTAAGAGTTAGAGAGAGAGAGAGAGAGAATTAGGGCTAGCCACCCATAGTTTGGAGAAATCAAGATCTACTTCTTTAATTCATAGATCTCTTGGTGGATCACCTCTAGAGGCTCAACACTTGGGGAGCTAACATTGATCCGTGGAATATAATCGGTGAATTTGAAGAAGAACGTGAAGGATTAAAGGGAGATGAACTTGTACCCGTGGAAGCTTGGTTCTACAAAGGTATAAATTCTTTTATCCTTCCTTAATTAATAATAGTCGCATAAGAAAGATCCGGGTTATTGGTTTGTACAAAAATTTTAAAATCTGACTTTTTGCTTCCGTTGCGCTTATATAATTTGATTATATGTATGCCATAATTTTTGCAAACCAACATAATATTTATTTTAGAAGTGGATGACATAATCATAGTAATAAATTAAGAATATTTAATTTATACTATGGTGATAGAATAAATTAAATAGCTTAATATTTATAATTTTGTATTTTAAAAATACTAATTATAAATTAATAAAAGGAGTCTTATTATTATTATTATTATTATTATTATTATTATTATTATTATTATTATTATTATTATTATTATTATTATTATTATTATTATTATTATTATTATTATTATTATTATTATTATTATTATTATTATTATTATTATTATTATTACTATTATTATTATTATTACTACTATTATTTTTATTTAGTTCCTAAATGATTTAGGAATTAATTAATAAATAGTAGTATTATTATAAATAATTAAGTTCCTAAATGGTTTAGGAATTGTAATTATAATAATTAATTAAGTAACTAAATGGTTTAGTATTTAATTAATAAAAAGTACTCTCATTATTAAATAATTAAGTTCCTAAATGGTTTAGGAATATAAATTATAATTAATTAATTTAGTTCCTAATTAAATTGGGAATTAAACTAAAACCCTAATCCCAAATAGTTTAGGAGGATTGTCTATATCTATAAATAAGATGAGTCTTATTATAGATCAAGGTTACACACTTTTTCATAAGAATTGATATAGTACTTCATAATTTTCTACATTTAAGGAGTTAGAGAGAGAGGGGGAGTATTAAGGCTAGCTACCCATGGTTTGGAAAAACAACAATCCACTTAAAATTCATAAATCTTTTGGTGGATCACCTCTAAAGGCTTCACACTTGAGGAACTGACATTGATCCGTGGAATATAATCGATGAATTTGAAGAAGAACACAAAGGATTAAAGGGAGTTGTACCTGTGAAAGCTTGGTTCTACAAAGATATAATTCTTTTATCCTTCCTCAATTAATAATAGTCGCATAAGAAAGATCTTGGTTATTGGTTTGTAAAATTTTAAAATCTGATTTTGTTGCTTCTGTTGCGCTATTACAATTAGATTGTATGTATGCCATATTTTTACAAACCAACACCATCCCCCTTCCAAGGTCTTCAGATCCTTTTCGTGTTTCTTGAGACTAGGCTTAACAGTTGTGTCAATCATCGGTGGCCCAGGAGGTGCTCTGATACCACTTATGTTATGAATTAAAGCATAAATTAACAAATTAAGAAAATACAGAAAGCAAATGAACGCAACGAAGAAACAAAAATTTCATATAACTTTTTACATTTCCATTGCAGCTTATATCTTCCGTGGCTAACGGAATTCTCTCACTACATAACAACCTCTTTCTATCAGAACATTACACGTGTCCCCGCAATAATTCAGACTAACAAATCCGTTATTAAAATGGTGTCGCTACAAGATTGCTACTTATTAATTGAAACGATGTCGCTACATAACTGATACTCAATATCTGAAACTACATTGTTGCACTAACTTCCCAGATGTAGCAAAAGACTAGAAACACTGTGTAATGTCCCAGATATTTACAAGATTTGTAGATAAGATCTTAAATGATCAATTAAAGTTTAAGGTTTAAAACCTAGAGTTGGAGAAGTAAGATGTTTAGAAAATGAGTAAATATTTTTTTTAACCTAATTTATTTGTTAGTGATTAAATGTTAGAATATTATAATGATGCATTTGGAGAATTTATTAAGAAAATAAATTCAATTAAGAAGTGAAGGTGGTTATATTAATACATGTATACCTAAAGTGCGCTTTTTAGCCAAATAAGAAGATGAGTAAATTAATACAAAATAAAACTAATAAATTAATTAGTTTTAATATGGAGCAATAATGAATGTTATGAAATTTAATTAATTATGCTAATTATATTAGTTATGAGTTAAAGTTATAGAAAAGCTAGATTGATTGTCTAGGATGGCAATAATAAGAAGTTAATTAATTAAGTAATTAACTTAATTATTGTAACGCACCGAGTTCTCACGTTCCTTTAATTAAGTCCAATTATGCCTAGATAAGATAATCATTAACTTTAAACCACATTAACTGGAATCTCATGCGTTAAAACTTGACATTTCACCATTTAATTGACCATAATGCGGTCCATATTTTTTATTTTTTTTATATTCCTTACCTGTCTCAGGATCGTAACTTTCACTTACCCTTTATTAAAACTTAGGTCAAACATTATTTAATTGTGACCTAGTCTATTACCATTTCATCATCATATATATATTTTATGATTTACATAACCTGTAAATAAATTTTTGCCATGAACTATTCATACATGGCTCTATTTAACTATACCTATTATGTGCCCGATCCTGTGCACTTGCACCTGTTTACACATCTCAGTACTATACATACAACTTTATCACATGTATAACTTGACTAGTAATAATATCTCAATCTTACATCATTACAATTTTTCTCTGAATATTACATACCTACAACCAATCCCAACGGATTCACAAAATATTCCTTACCTTATTAACCACTTAGTTTATTACTCTCAACAGTGACGTCAATTACTTTTACCATTATAGGTTTACATGAATATGCTTAGCTTGCACATTCCACAATTACATATAGCAATTTCCTTATGCTTATCCATGCGTTCACACTCTTTACCTTTAGTTTCATCGGAACTTCTGGCCTTCTCATACTCTACCTGAAATGTTAGTTAATAGCAAGAATGAGCATAAACCTCAGTAAGTAATTCAGATAACACCTTTCATGCTCGTAGTTCATAATATGCGTCATGCATCTTTTACCTTAACATGCTAAGCTTAATGTCATGTAATTCATTTAGTAATTAAATCAAATAGTTGCACATAGAGCATATTTCAACTCTATTACTATCACATAGTTCACATAGAACATCTATTACACTTAAGTCTGAAAAACTTGTTTGTACGCTTTTATTTACTTAACATTTGCCGCCTCGCTTAGCCCTGCTATCCTTCCTTAACTCAGGTTGCTTGTTCGAACCTTATCTGAAAACATACAATCTATATTCATCATTATAGGATCATAACTTAATAATCTTTGTTAAACTCAATCCATAATTACATAACCATTAATCTCTATTCATATCACAATTGATGTATTACACCCTATGAAGGTTAATAATACATCCTAGCTTGATCTCAATCTTTTACATAACCTTTAACATGATTTCGCTTAGCTTTGGGCATTTATATTATGTCATTCATTATCCCATTATGCTTTAACACCCTTTATTTTGGTCATTCTTTATCTATTTAGGGCTTACATAATCTATCTTTATCATTCCATATCAAAATATAGTTTTTTGGAAGCTTAAAAAAATTTTAAATGCACAGAAACTTCGCCCCGACGCCATCAGACTTCGTTGGCCACGAAATCTCCTTGGCCATGAATAGTAACATTGCGCCCCGGCTAGATGTTTAGTACAAAACATCTAGCCTCGGCCAAGTGTTAAAAAACAACAATTTTTTATTTTTTTCTGTATCTGTGTCGATTTTTAACTCTGTTACATGTGGCACAAAGGTATATGTCTATCCTATACACAAATTATGCATACACTCCTAAGAACACATAGCATAACAAATGTATCACATTCGGGTCAAAACACTATAATCCATTTTCCAATTTCATATAGGTTACCAAATTAACCACTTGGCCAAGCAATTAAACATGAAAAACTAAATGCGATAATCCAATTCATATGGTGCCATCCAAGAGACCACAAACCATAGCCAACGAAGCACAAAAATATGCAAATTACAAGACAAACTTCATTTGGACATTTTGTCGAACACTTGGCGTGCACAATGAAATTCTTCTTTCAAAGAACTCACAAATGCAACAACAACCAAATAAGAAAGAGATATTCAATTAAACTAAGCATTAGACATCCAACACAATTAAAGATTCCATGCTCAAACCATAGCAATTGAGTAAAATCATATCCAACAAGCATACAACATATACATAGTTAAATGATATCAAAACATAATTCACCATAGCCAAAAAATGTTATAGATTCAATACCTAACATAGATACAAGATCAATTGATAGATATTAATCCATTTTTGTTCCAAAAAATAATCAACAACAATGGAAATACAAATTAAAGGAAAGAAGAAGAAGATATTTGTCACCAATCTCTAAGCTCCAAGCATTCAATCCATAGCTTCCTTAGATGTCGAATTTCATTCCTAACCTCCATGGAAGGTGACTCTATTCATCCTTTAGCCTCAAAAATCGCCTTTAGCCACCTCCCAAAGAAGAAGAAACAAAAATATGAAGTTAGGGCTTCTCTTTTTCTCTTAAAAATTGATTTCTGCGCGTAGCAACAGTGCACCGTCGCGGCGGTAAAAGGCACCGCTGTGACGGTCAAACATTCTGCTTGTTTTTGGTTTTGTACTACCACTGTAGTGGTGGAAATCACAGCTGCGGTGGTGGAAATCACCGCTGCGGCTCTCATATAATCTGCCCAAGAATGTTCCCTTTTTTGGACTGTTGCAGCCTCCTTCAATGTTTTGGGTATAACTCTCTCATCCGACCACCAATTGACATAATTTAAGATGTTTTGAAAATTTGAGAAGTATATCTACAACTTTCATGTTGAACAAATTGAGAGATAATGGCTGGATGAAGGTCTAAATTGTGTCGCAAGTGACTGTTGTGTAAACAG
The DNA here is from genome assembly GCA_947179155.2 of Hedera helix. Taxonomy (NCBI): domain Eukaryota; kingdom Viridiplantae; phylum Streptophyta; class Magnoliopsida; order Apiales; family Araliaceae; genus Hedera; species Hedera helix. The sequence goes on along the minus strand of OX359266.1, from coordinate 21,103,255 downwards.
CAAGCTGAAAATCCAAATCTGTTAACTCCAATCTTTGATCCAAACCGCCCTTATTCCAAAATCCTACAAAATAAAGTAAAAACATATAAAAGTAATATAAAACCTAAACAAGATTAAACACATAAAAACTAATATAAAATGCTAAAAAATTCATGAATTATCAAGTCTAAAAATATCCAACAAACAGGTATAAAAACCAATCATCAAATACCCCCAAACTTGAATCTTTTCTTTTCCTCAAGCAACACAAAGTCAAACTACATAAACAAAAACTAATAACAACAACTCAAGCAATGAATCAATATGAAAAATAAAATGGCAACAAAGATTTACTTCAAATGATAACTAGAAAAAAAATTCAAAACATCGCAAAGTCTAGAATTTCAACCTATATGTTAATCATACATTACTCATGACTCACAAGTGTGTGTGTACACCATTTGTAACAAACTAATTATAGCTCGATTGAGATTAAGCGACCACATTACCTTATTGAAAGAAAAACAAAAACTCCCGAATTTGTTATCACATCACTCGTCCAGAAATTATAGATGAGTGCATTTTATGCTCATTCTCATGTAATCACATGTTTATAGATGAGTGCGTTTTACGCTTCATCACAATTCACCACATAATTACTATTTAATTCATTTTATTTGTATTTTTTTTTCTATTTATATTTCAAATGTGAGTGTGTTTTACGCTCCGTCTCACCTAAGCATGTGTTTATGATTGAGAGTGTTTTACGCTCCATTTTAATCACCCCATGGTTTGCTATTCAAACATTTAGTGTTTCATTTCAAGTGATATTTAAACGCGTTCTAGAGTTGAGTGTAATCTTCTACAAGCATTCGGTCATATAAGCATTCTCTAAGCATACAACTAACCCATTACAAATAGATATATGCTCAAAAGTGAAAGGGATCACAAGCAATGTAAAAATTAACAACAAGTCAAGCACACAGACTAAACAACATTAATCCATTTTTTACGACTTATAATAAGAGCAATCAATAACCCGATCCTCAATTAAAGTTCTAATCACATCAATAATGCTCAAGAAATTCAAACCTATACTTCAACAACTCTAAAACAAAACACACGAAAACAAAAGAAAAAGAAAAAGAAAAACAAACAAAAACAAAACAAAAACAAAAACAAAAAAAAAAACAAAAACAAAACAAAAACAACATTAATCAATTCATTTTCGTAAAAAACACAGTTGCAGTTAGCATGTGCAACAAGCCGTTAAACCCCAAGGTTGCCCAAGAGGACAAGTTGTGTCTCGTGAGGGTTTGCAGAAAATATACCCACAAAATTCAAAATTCAAAATAAAACTTTAAGAAAAAACAATAAAACTTAACATCAGGTATATCAAAACAAATATCGAATACCCCCAAACTTGGAATTGACAACGTCCTCTCTATAAGCAATGAAAGAACTAAAAGCAAAGGACTTCCCTAAAAATAGGGACAATTTGTTAAATGTCGCCTTCCGCAAGCAACTCTTACGATTTATTAAGAAATAACCTGAAAACAAAAAAAACTAAACTAAACAAAACATTAGCGAAACATAGGTTGCCTCCCAATTAGCGCTTGATTTATAGTCTTCAGCCTGACTTCTTATTTCTTTTTCTGAACCTTGAGAATGTCGCGAACATAATCAAAAGTCCTAACAAAAATTAAAGACTTAAATATAAGTTTAAACTAAGATCTATGTGATAGAAATCAATATTGGAACACAATCAGAAACTAATTCTCCAAAAACGACGCCAAACTTGTTGGTCAAAATCGGAACAGTTTATTTCTATTTTATTTTACTAGATAAATCTCGATCTCAAATTCATTTGAAAGAATAACGTGCAAGCATACACGGTCAACAAGTAATAAAGTGAAAGTAAAGTATCAATCCCATGAGGAATTAGTTCTAACGAGTTCTAAATATTGAGCCTATCAAGCCAATATTAGTTAAACGGTTGATTGAGTGGAAGGAAAAGAAATGCAAATATGCAATTAACAATTAAACTACGAAAGCAGTAAAGATAGATGAACCTATGATTACATTTTCTCTCAATACTTCATTTAAATCTCCTAACTCTCCCTATTTGGTCTTACGATCACGATGACTTGTTAACCGAGAATACAATAGTATTTACATGCCTCTTTTAAAGTACATATAAACATACCAAATCTAAACCTATCCCATTTGACAAAATTCAGACAAGGACATCCAAGCTAAGCATTTCACTATATGTCTATGAGAAATATCAAAACAAGGATTTGAAGCACAAATTCTCACATTAGTTACATGTGGCACATAGGTATATGTCTATCCTACGCACAAATTATGCATACGCTCCTACGAACACATAGCACAACAAATGTATCACATTCGGGTCAAAACACTAAAATCCATTTTCCAATTTCATATAGGTTACCAAATTAACCATTTAGCCAAGCAATTAAACATGAAAAACTAAATGCGATAATCCAATTCATATAGTGTCATCCAAGAGACCACAAACCATAGCCAACGAAACACAAAAATATGCAAATTACAAGACAAACTTCATTTGGACATTTTGTCGAACACTTGGCGTGCACAAATACTAACAAATTCTTCTTTCAAAGAACTCACAAATACTAACAAATTCTTATTCTACACAAACATTTTACCTGTCCAATTCGGTCTGATATCTACAATAGTCATTTTGACCTTCAGTGAAAGTAATGTGCATTCATGTTCCTTGATCTTTATCAAAAACTTCGACTAATTCGCACTTATCTGAAAGTGTTAATTTTATAGCAAAAGTGAGCACGACGGCTCAGCAAGTTTAACAGCTACACATAACACATTGCATGCTTCACATATTAAACATACTCTGCATTTTATACGTATATCATGTTTTTCATACTTTTCATTTTATGAATGCTTCATACTTCTTATGCATCGCATATAATACACATCTAGCATATATCAAGTCATGCTTCTTATTCTGTACATACTTTGCATATAATCATACTTCATGTGTTTCACATAACACAAATATTATCAATATATTCTCATATCAATAATTTAACAACATATGATTGCATAGAAATGCACATAGGAGTAAGTTCTGAAAAACTTGTCTGGTTTGCTTATACCATTTATGCTTATTTTGCGTAATTCAACCTACAATTTAGATATGAAATTGACATCATCATTAGTTACAAAGACCATTATTTAGTCTTTATATAAGACTCTAACTTCAAATTATTAACTCTTAAGATGTTCGACAAATGAACCCTTAAGTTCTGGACAAAAATCCTAGTCCAAAATATAGTTCGGACATATCGGGTACGCTTAACCAACTTACGCCTTCACTATACGTTCTTTGTACGACCCACTTTTAATAAGTTGACTAAAATTAGTCACAAATGGACTATTTACATTGATTTAATTCAATTAAACTTTCTTCTTTTACATAACTTAATGATTTGGACATTTAATAATGTACCAAATATCTCAAAATATTATCTACCTGATAAGTGGGTGTTCTACGTATATTATTTTTTAGGGTGCTATGTTAGTTTAATGTGTTTTGACTTTGTTTTGTAGGAATTGAAGGTTTGGTGGATAGGAATTTGGAGTTGTTGTGGTTGAATTTTCAGCTTCCCAATTATACAATAGTCACTTCAAGCCTAATTTCAACCGTAATATAATTGGAATTTGTCAAATCCTAAAACATGAAAGTTGTAGATATACTTCTTAATTTTCCATAACATATTAGATCATCTCAATCTAAGTTCGTATGAGAAAGCTATGGCTATTTGACTAGAGGACGTCAACGCAAAAAATGGGTCAGCGCTGGAGGCGCTGATACTAGTACTATTACAGAGTTGGCAGCGCTGGTTACAGTGTGTTGAGCACCGACAGTGCTCCAGACAGCGCTGGGTGAGGGGCCAGACTTGGTTTTGAAGCGTTTTTTATGGTTTTTGACTCCGAATTGGTTTGTGTTTCCTTCTAATGCTAGAGATTTGATATGTAACCTATAAATAGATGTTAAAATACATATTTTAAGGGAGTCTAACATAGAATTAGGAGAACTAACATAGATCTATCATAGTTAGAAATATAATTAGAAGAATGATTAATTGAAGATCTAATGAAGGATTCAACGTGAATGAGCAAGAATTGAAGGCAGTATTTAAAGAACACGCTACAAGAATAAGAATTTTTATCTCTTCTCTTCTTTAATTTTTGTAACTTTACGATGTGGATTAATTATTATTTTATGGAATTTATTTCTTCTTCAGTGATGGACTAAACTTTTATTTAGGATTTCAATGGAATCAATTGTGGAGTTTTAATTGATTCATCTTATTTTCATTTAATTAATCTGTTTTGATTGTTTATTATATCTTGCATTAATTTATAATTATTTGATCAACAATTATCTGATTTTTTATATGAAATTGGAAAAGGAAGTTTAAGAATAGATATGGGTATAATAACATATGAAATTGTTGATTCTTTTTAAGAGAATAGCATAATAGTGTATAGGATGCAAATATCTATATGTCATATGTAATGTGGTGGAGAGTTTGTTTTTAATGAGTTTAGTTCAAGTTTATATTGCACAAATGGTAGCAAGGTAATTGGATTAGATCTTTTTATTAATTATTGAACAAAGTTAATAAATAGATAGAAATTCTCCGTTAACAACTCATGGGAATTAATTAATTGAAAATAGAGTGAAGAGATTATTGTGATCAATTGGGGAAGTTGTAATCCTAAGCTTTTAAGTATCTATATTCATATAAAAAATACCCAACAAGTTTTTGGTGCCGTTGCCGGGGAAAGGTTGTAATAATTATTTTGTTATTAGTTTTTTGTCAATTTAGTTTTAATTTAAAAAATTTTAATTTCTTTGTTTTTCCTTTGTTTTTATAGGCTTTCATCTGCTTGAAACTTCTTTTGCAAGGAGTAATCTTAGTCTCATGTGTGCACCAAGTCTTAGGTACCTCTAATAGGTGTATGCGCACGCGATCTAAAGATTATGGTTGCATTCAACTATCAACGGGCTTCAGAGTGGATGGATCAACCAAGTGTGGTGGGAGCAATAGAGAAAAAGCATGCTCAGTTGGCAAAGCTTGAAAGGAAGATTGACATGTTTGGGAATCAATGCATTCAGAATACCCACTACTATCAGCAACAGCTGAGTACCACCCCAAACTACTATCATTTGAAGTGGAAAAATCATCAAGACTATTCATGGAGTAATGATGATCAATGCCAATTTTATGCTCCAGAATCATCATACATTTCGGAATACCCATCTCCACAGCCACCAGCATATAAATCAAATTTGGAAGAAATTTTTGATAGCTTTATGAAGCAAACTAAGATGAGAATGAATAATCAAGCCCAGTATTTTTCTCCAGAACCATCATACACTCTAGATTTCTCATATCAAGATCCACCGCAATAAGAGGACACTTCTAATTTAGAATTTATTACCCAATACACGAAGCAGTTGGAGATAAAGAATTCAAAAAATGGTCTTATTGATTACGCTAATCAAATCGAGACATGGATAAACAATCAAGAAGTTTTTGCTCCAAGTCCATCATACCCGTTAGAATTTTCATATCAACCTTGGTCGTGCGAAATCTCATATCAACCTCCACCGCAACAAGAGAAAAAAAAATCACATTTGGAGGAAATTCTTGCAAACTTTATAGAGAATATCGAGATAAGTAGTAAACGTAATGAAGAATTAATGCGAGATTGGGAAATTCAAAGGGAAGAGGATGAAATTCGAAGGGAACAACTTGCCAATCTAGTTAACAGTTGCCTTCATAAACTTTTACCTAGCAATACAGAGATTAATCTTAAGGAGGAAGGGAAGGAACAGTGCAATGCAGATACACTAAGCGTTGGAGAAGAGTTCTATGAGGTTGATGGTCAAGATCTAGAGTATCAAGAGGAAAAAGAAGCTAGTGCACTTAAAGATCGTCCTCTCAATACTTTACCAAGCGACATTGAAGAGAATCTAAAAAGGGAAGGCGAAGAATTGGGTAATGCTCTAACACTTCGAAAAGGTGAGGAATCAAAGGAGGCTATGGGTGGAAGCTTGAAAAGATCACATCTGGATAAGGAATATGATGGTTATGTTGGAAAGAAAAGGATCAAGAGTTGTCTACAAGAAGAAGATATGTTCAAAGAAATCACGATCCTTAATGCTCATGAGGAATGTTATCAGGTTTATATGGTAAAGGATGAGGACAAGGATGTATCGGATAATGGAAGCTATTTTCTGCTTTTGGTTGAAGATGAGTTTGGGGGTGGTCCGTGTTTTTGTATTGATGCCAAAGAATTCAAAGAAAAGACCACAAGACGGCATGCAATGACCATTTTTGCACATGAACCGGATTGATAGAGCAGATGACATAGTCAGGTTGAAGGACTCTAAATTACGCACTCGTTGGGAGGCAACCCAAGTTTTAATTTATTTATTATTATTTTTTTTTTTTAGTATATTTTCTTCTTAACAATAAATTTTAGTTATTTAGTTATTTTTTTTAATATTTTATTTTTGTTTTGTTTCAGGGTTATTTAATGCACTCAAACTTAGCAAATAAGGAGAAAAACTACATATTCAGGGGAGTTTTCTTTGCTTAAATTCTTTATTTTATACATTGAGGACAATGTCTGTTTTAAGTTTGGGGGTGTGGGTAAATTTTGAAAATTTAAAAAAAAAAATCTAGGTTTTATTTTAGTTTAAAATTTTGAGAATTTTGTGGGTAAATTTACTGCAAACCCTCACGAGACACAACTCGTCCACTTGGAGTAACATTGGGGTTTAAAGACTTATTGCACATGCTAAGTGCAATCGCGTTTCCTACGAAAATGGGGTAACCTAGTTTTTAGGTAGAGTCTTTTGGGCAATGAATTAATTGAATTAAATTTATGGTCGATTATAAAAATTTAATTTTTATTTAATAACTTTTGAAAAAGGGAAATTTTTTTGTTAGTCTGAATTTTGGCTTTTTATTAGTTATTATTTTATTTAAGATCCCTTATTTTTATGCACTAATATCCATTTGTATTTAGTTAGTTTTAGCTTAGAAAAAGTTTATCTAATTGAATGTTTATGATAGATATTTATGAACTCTATATCTTATTTGATCATTATTGAAAGCGAAATATTAGACGAATTATAATTTAAGAGAGATGATTTAGGTGATTTTTTTAGGATTATTTAATATTAACGTTTCCAAGTTAAATTGAAGAGGAAAAAATGTGGTGAGTTGAGATGGAGCATAAAATGCACTCACTCATAAACAAATACAAAAACGAGATGGAGCGTAAAACGCACTCGTATTGAAAAAGAATAGGAGAGATGGAGCATAAAATGCACTCACCTACGAACAAAAAAGAAAAGAAAGAGAATGGGAAAAAAGAAACTAGAAAAGGATGACCACCTATTTTACTTAAATATTTGGGAAATTATGTAGTTAATGCAAATAATGATCCTAGTGTGTTTAAGGCGTCGAAACCTTTTGATCTTCTTCTTATATATTGCCTAGTTATTAGTTGAAAGATGTGAAAAAATAAATTTATAGAGTTTTGCTTTTTAATTCTTTTATTGTGTAATATCTTTTATGAGGCATTTAATTGCATGAATTTATCTGAGTTTTAATTAGTTTGATACAATTTGGATTCACACACACACGAAGGGTCTTGAGTAACATACAATTAATATATATGTTAAAATTTTGGGCTTAACATAATTTTGAAAATTTTCTTTGAGTTATTATTTATGAAATCTTTGAGGGCGTTAATCTACGTCATGTTGGTATATTGCTTGAGTATTTTGTTTGTAGTCTTAATTTTATTTTTTTTAGTGTTTTGCTTAAGGTCAAGCAAAGGGTTAAGTTTGGGGGTATTTGATAAGTACCTATGTATTGACTATCTTTTAGCTTAATAACTTATGAGTTCTTAAGTGTTTTATATTATTTTTTAGGGTCTTATGTTAGTTTAATGTGTTTTGACTTTGTTTTGTAGGAATTGGAATAAAGGTTTGGTGGATTGGAATTTAGAGTTGTTGCGGTTGCATTTTCAGCTTGCCAATTATATAACAGTCACTTCAAGCCTAATTTCAATCATAATATAGTTGGAATTTGTTAAATCCTAAAACATGAAAGTTGTAGATCTACTTCACAACTCTCCATAACATATTAAATCATCTCAATCGGAGTTCGTATGAGAAAGTTATGGCTATTTGACTAGAGGACGTCAATGCAAAAAATGGGTCGACGCTGGAGGCGCTGATACTACTACTATTCCAGAGCTGACAGTGCTGGTTACAGTGTGTTGAGCACCGACAACGCTCCAAACAGCGCTGGGTGATGGGCCAGACTTGGTTATGACGCGTTTTTGATGGTTTTTGACTCCGAATTGGATTGAATTTCCTTCAAATGCTAGGGATTTGATATGTAACCTATAAATAGATGTTAAAATACATATTTTAAGGGAGTCTAACATAGAATTAGGAGAACTAACATAGATCTATCATAGTTAGAATTATAATTAGAAGAAGAATTAATTGAAGATCTGATGAAGGATTCAACGTGAATGAGCAAGAATTGAAGGCAAAGATTAAAGAACGCGTTACAAGAATAAGAATTTTTATCTCTTCTCTTCTTTAATTGTTGTAACTTTACTATATGGATTAATTATTATTTTTTTGGAATTTATTTCTTCTTCAGTGATGGACTAAACTTTTATTTAGGATTTAAATGGAACCAATTGCGGAGCTTTAATTGATTCATCTTATTTTCATTTAATTAATTTGTTTGGATTGTTTATTATATCTTGCATTAATTTATAATTGTTTGATCAACAATTATCTGATTTCTTAGATGAAATTGGAAAAGGAAGTTTAAGAATAGATCTGGGTATAATGACATATGAAATTGTTGATTCTTTTTAAGAGAATAGCATAATAGTGCATAGGAAGAAAATATCTATGTGTCATATGTAATTTGGTTGAGAGTTTGTTCTTAATGAGTCTAGTTCAAGTTTATATTGCACGAATGGTAGCAAGGTAATTGGATTAGATCTTTTTATTAATTATTAAACAAAGTTAATAAATAGATAGGAATTCTCCGTTAACAACTCATGAGAATTAATTAATTGGAAATAGGGTGAAGAGATTATTGTGATCAATTGGGGAAGTTGTAATCCTAAGCTTTTAAGTATCTAATAATCAATTCTTGTTAACTAGTTTTTAACTTAATATTTTCATAATTAAAATTGGTATTCGTTTAAATTAAATTAAAATTGATATTTATGTGATAATTAGAATAGTTGTTATTTGTTCCCTGTGGGTTCGACATCATTCTTACTACTTTATTACTTGATTGACCATGTATACTTATACGTATTTGTCATTATATAAATCGAACAACACTACCTTTGATAATATATAATTACATTCAAATATTATTAACCATTTAGTAATATTATAATCACTTATTAATATTAATAACCATTTAATAATATTCTAATCTCTTACTAATATTATTAACCATTTAATAATATTTTAATCACTTTTTAATATTATTAACCATTTAATAATATTTTAATCTCTTACTAATATTATTAATCATTTAATAATATTTTAATCACTTATTAATATTATTAACCATTTAATAATATTTTAATTGTGACGACCCCAAATCCGGGTCCCTCGAACCTCGAATTCAGTTCAACACGAGTACTACCTTTTCATTATTGTTCATGAATTACAACAATATTATAATTGATAAATAATCATTTATTTACAATTTTACAACATCTCTTTATATTCCAGAATCGAAATCTTTATACATTCCTAGTATGTCTCAATATCATACATGATACGACATTCTATTACAATCAATTTGAGTATCTAAGACTCATAATACATATCAACCAATTCTTATACTACACAATCATTTTACCTGTCCAATTCGGACTAATATCTACAATGGTCGTACTAGACCTTCAGTGAATGTAATATGCATTCCTATTTCTTGATCCTTATCAAAACTTCAAATACTTGTACTATCTGAAAATGTTGGTTTAAGCAAGAGTGAGCACTACGGCTCAGCAAGTTTAACAGTTACACATAACACATTACATGTTTCACATATTGTAAGACCCCGAATTTTATGAAATATAAAATTTAATTTTTCTTCATATATTTTTCTGAAACAGTAAATGGTTAAATCGATAAAGTTAAAAGTTAAGGATGTTATGTGCAAATTTTATTTTGTCGGACAATATTCGTTTTGTCGGGGAATATTCGTTTTGTCGGAGAATATTCGGGCCGTACGACGGCGCCGAAATAACTAATTATTGGTGGACCCCACAACGGAATATTTGTCGGATATAGAAAACGACAGAAGTAACCTTTTTAAATAAAAATAGTCAACGGTGTTAACTGTTAAAATACCGGTGATAAAAGAATAGTAACATACGGTAGTTTATGGTATTTTCTGTAGCACACGGTACTCTACAGTAGCACACGGTATTGCACAGTATCTCATATTATTGGCCTGATAATTGACACTGTAACTGTTGCACATCATTTCATCAATAATTGTCACTGCATAATATTTTAGGTTATCAATTCAATAATTGTTGCTACACAGTATTTTGCATTATTGATTCAATAATTGTCATTACACTGTATTTCATATCATTGACTTAATAATTGTTGGTGCACTGTAGTTTAAAATTATTGAGCCTAATAATTGTCACAATAGCAAACACACTATAATTATATTATTAAATTAATAATAATCTGTAACGTGTTTATTATATTATTATTGAATTATTGGTGTAGCATTATTTTAGTTATCGTATTACTAATTGGTATTTTTATTAGACAATATTATAATAAAAAGATATTTGTTTTATTAAGAAAAAATATATATTATTAATTTTTTCAAAAGTTACTATTCACTCCCGGAAGTTACTATTCATTCCCGAAAAAGTTACTATTCACTTACGGAAGTAACTGTTCACCTCGGAAAAGTCACTGTTCATCCACTGACAAAAGTTACTGTTCATTACTGTTCACTTTTTGAAAATTTTAAAGTTACTGTGCAAGTATTGAAAAAAATTTAAAAACGTTTGCGCAGCCTCTGCTGAAATTTTTTCAGCCACCTACCGCGCATAGTAACTTCTTTTCTCCTATAAATAGCTTGCTCAGCTGAATAGAAAAATTACACCTAAAACATAGAATTTTTCTATAAGAATTTTATGAGTTTTCTCTGAGAATAGTAAGGTTATTTTGAGTGTTGGAAAGCCAAAAGGATTGCAGGAATTTTTCAAGTAAGTCTTTTATAAAAGAGTAGTAATTTCATAAATTCCTATTTTTCACGGTATTCACAAATCTTCCTTTAGAAGACTCTTCTTTGAAAAGATTCATTTTTAAAAGCTTTCTTTGGAAGATTTATTTTGGAATATTATTTTAAAAACTATTTTAAAGTTGTTATATTATACTACAAAAATTATGTTAAATATATATAATTTTGATAGTTCATATTATACGAATTATCATACACCTTGAAATTTATATGTGGTAATTACTAATTTTATTCTAAATATATAGGTTGATCAACCTCATTTAAATCAATATACAGTCATGTGTTTGATAAGTAGGTTTTATACCTACTATTTCGATGCCAACTTGCTTTAACTTTCGCTTGTTCTCATTAGTTTTTATTACTTTTCATGCGTTTACGTCTCTTTTGTAGGTTTCATGCTCCATAGCTTATTATTGGCCATTTCCGCCTTTTTGTGGACAAACCGGCGTGTTTTGGACTAGAACTTGTGCGGGGAGGAAGAATTGCAATTTTTGGGACAAAAGTGGCTCAATGCGGGAGTGATATGCGTGATGAACGGGTGCAGCAGAAAAGATGGCACAGAGTCCAAGAGTGCACGGCGCAGCTGCGCCGCAATCCTTCACAAACCCTGCGCAGCTGCGCAGTAGCTCTACATGCTGTTTGACTGGTGCACGGCGCAGCTGCGCCGAATTCCTTCGCATTTGCTGCGCAGCTGCGCAGCACCTCTGATGCCTCTGTGACTGCCGTGAGGCGCAGCTGCGCCCCATTTCAGTACAATCCCGGCGCAGCTGCGCCGGTCCTTCGCTCCAAAATCTGAGAAGACTTATTTTAAACGAGCCAATTGCAATCTTCTTGCTACAGTGATCGGGCATGAAGAGTTTGGGGCTATATATATCAGTAGTATCAGTCCTAGCCACATATAGAAGATAGGAGATAGAAAAGCTAGGTCAAAAGGAAGAAGAGAGAGTGCATTGTTCATTTTCATTCTTTGTTTCCTTTGTTCTCTCTTGTTCCTTGTGATTTAGCTAGAGTAGTATAGCTTAGAGCTGGGCATTGGACATTTGAAGCATTGTGTCAACCTTGTAACTTCGGATTTGAAGAAGAGAAACCGAGCTTTGCATTTCTTAACTTTGTTTTCTCTTTCTTTTCATTTGTAGCTTCAATGTATGAACATATGTGGATGATGGTTGTTATTTCTATTATGAACTAACTTCTCTTATGGGATTATAATGAAACCTAGGGTTTAGTTCAATTTGTATGCTTCCTTGTTTTGGCTAAATGATTATGTATGGATTGTCTAATGTGGCTTATTTTAATTGTTTAAATGCTTGATCATCATTTACCATGTTAACTTACACGGAACCGAGATGGGGAGTGTGAGTTTAGAACCGACCATGTTAGCTTGTGTTCATGATTTCACATGACGTTGGATTGCATGATTAGTGCTAAGGATAGACATATCCGAAGCACCGCACGTAGTCTTTTGAAAACCTGTGCTTAAACCCATTTTTCTCTAGGTCACATAGACATATAGTGATTTATTTAACTTGGGTGTTCTTTCCCGTTCTGTTGCCCTTTAGGTCGGATCTGGGTTGGATATGGGTATGATGCAACGAGAGTTGGTCATACTTTAGTTTCGTGTTTTCGACTAACAATCCGAAATAATCAGTTAGGTTTAACAGGAAGTAGCACAGTTGAATGACGCCCTAGGTGAAGTTATAATCCCATACCTCCTTTGTCTGCTAAAGTCGTTTATTAATTAGTTGTCTTTAATTTCCATAACTTAAATTCCTTTCACAATTCCTTAATTTACTTGATACTGTTAAAGAAACCAAAATAGTTATAAAGCTGCTGCATGATAGTGTAATAGCTATCCATAGTCCTCGTGGGAACGATACTTTACTTACTTTATATTACTTGTTGACCACGTGCACTTGCGTGTAAGTGTTGATTTGTCATACGCACGGTTTGACACCCAACAAGTTTTTGGCGCCGTTGCCGGGGACTTTGAGTAGTTTTTATTACTTTCATCGTCAGTTTAAAGTAGATTGGTTTAGTTAAACAATCTTTTCGTACCTCATTTCTTTTTATCTATTTCTTTGGTTTCAGGTACTTGTGACTTGTGCATGCTAACTCGATCAAAGAAACGTAGGTTGTTGGCTCACAACGACAACGGTAATACACAAGTTCAACAAGTGATTGAGAGTTGCCCTGACAGTCAAGAGAAAATTGAACAGCCAGAAGTCATGGCCGGAGAAGAAGAGGCACCTAAACCACTAAGAGACTATGCAACGCCGCGGATAAATGAGTTGCAAGCAAGCATCACAAGGCCGGCAATCACAGCCCTCTCCTTTGAAATTAAACCGAGCACCATTCAAATGGTGAAGAATTCAGTACAGTTTGGGGGAATGGCTAATGATGATCCGAACGATCACTTGCTGAGCTTCTTGGAAATCTGTGATACGTTCAAGTTTAATGGAGTAACGGATGATGCAGTGAGACTCAGACTCTTTCCATTCACACTGAGAGATAAAGCAAAGAGTTGGCTTCACTCATTACCTCCGGATATTTCTATGTTTGCACAACAACATGGAGAGTCATTATATGAAGCTTGGGAGAGGTTTAAGGAGTTGTTAAGAAGATGCCCGCATCATGCACTACCCCAATGGATGCAGATGAACACTTTTTATAGTGGTTTGAGTGGTAACACTCGGACTAGCATTGACGCAGCATCTGGCGGGGAATTTATGGCAAAGAATTTCGATGAGGCATACGAGCTGCTTGAGACTATGGTTGCCAACAATTATCAATGGCCTACTTCTAGGCTAAATCAACCAAAAGTGGTCGGGGTTATAGAAGTAGATGCTATCACAGCCTTAGCAGCTCAACTATCAGTCATGTCCAAGAAGATTGATGCAATTGCGGATAACAAAGTGCAGCAGGTGGCTTTTGTATGTGAGCTATGTGCAGGGGAACATCCTACAGATCAATGTGCTATCAACTCAGAATCAGTACAGTTTGTGAGTAGCTACCAGAGGCAACCGAATCAGTATCAGAATACATATAACTCTGCAGCTAGGAATCACCCAAACTCATCATGGAGCAATAATCAGAACCATCAACAAGCTCCAAGACCACACTATCCACCGGGATTTCAAAGTCATCAACATGCAGCACAACCGTCCCAACCAGAGAGAAAGCCAGACTTAGAAGAATTAATGCTGAAATACATGGCTAACACTGATGTGTTGATAAAGAGTCAGTCTGCTTCCATCAAAAATTTGGAGAACCAAGTGGGCCAAATGGCCAATTTGCTGGCAAACAGACCTCAAGGATCTCTTCCAAGCAATACAGAAGAAAACCCTAGAAGAGAGGGAAAGGAGCACTGCAAAGCTGTCATGACTAGAAGCGATAACAGTTTATGCCAACTGGCGCAAATGAGCCGGCAGTTCAAAGAGAAACAGAACAGTTGCACCCCGCCTCAGACTCAGTTGGTGCAGAAAGCTCTAAGGAAAAGGAGGAAGTTGTTGTGGAGACTGAAGCAGGAAACAAGGATCAACCAGAAAAGCCTCCGGTTACTCACACACGAGTCTATCCTCCAGTACCTTTTCCACAGAGGCTTCAGAAACAGAAATTGGACAAGCAGTTCGCTAAGTTCCTGAAAATTTTCAAAAAGCTGCAAATAAACATACCATTTGCAGAAGCTTTAGAACAGATGCCGAGCTATGCTAAGTTCATGAAAGGGATTCTGTCAAGAAAGAAGAGATTGGAAGACTTTGAGACTGTGGCTCTAACTGAGGAATGCAGTGCAGTCTTACAAAGGAAACTACCTCCTAAACTGAAGGATCCGGGGAGTTTCACTATTCCTTGCGAGATAGGGAGTGTGTCTTTCAACAGATGCTTGTGTGACTTAGGAGCAAGCATTAACCTCATGCCATTGTCAATTTACACACAGTTGGGACTTCCTGCACCAAAGCCCACAAACGTATCCCTACAGCTCGCAGATAGATCAATTACATATCCAAGAGGGATTGTGGAGGACATTCTGGTAAAAGTTGACAAGTTCATATTCCCCGCGGACTTCATTATACTGGACTATGAAGAGGAAAAGGATATTCCCATCATTTTGGGGAGACCATTTCTAGCCACGGGGAGAACTCTCATCGATGTACAAAAAGGAGAATTAACAATGAGGGTCCAGGACCAAAGAATAACCTTCAATGTGTTCCGGGCAATGAAGTTCCCTTCCGATGAAGAAGAAGAATGCTTCCGAATGGATGTGGTAGAAAGGGTGGTGGAAGAGGAGTTTTTGAAAATTGCAAGTAAAGATCCGATGGAAACTACCTTGGTGAAGGATAGTGACAGTGACAATGATGAGTCGGGGATGGATGACTGTATCTATGAGCTGGAAGCACTACCACAGGTGAACACATGCAAGATACCTGTTGAGCAGTTAGAAAGTGCAGAAGAACCTCCAGATCGCTTGAAACCATCCTTGGAGGTACCTCCTACTCTTGAGCTTAAACCGCTCCCATCACATCTCAGGTATGCTTATTTAGGTGAATCAAATACTTTACCTGTGATTATTGCATCTGCACTAACCCCTTTACAGGAAAATAAGCTGATAAGAATCTTGAAAGAATTCAAGGAAGCTATCGGATGGACAATAGCCGACATCAAAGGCATTAGTCCGTCCTTCTGTATGCACAAGATTCTTATGGAAGAGGACAGTAAACCAACTGTGGAGCATCAGAGAAGGCTCAACCCCATCATGAAAGAGGTTGTCAAGAAGGAGATTTTGAAATTGCTAGATGCTGGGATCATATATCCTATCTCCGACAGTGCATGGGTGAGCCCTGTCCAATGCGTGCCCAAGAAAGGAGGGATGACAGTTGTGAAGAATGAGCATAATGAATTGATTCCAACAAGGACAGTGACCGGTTGGAGGGTGTGTATGGACTACAGAAAACTGAACAAAGCCACCAGAAAAGACCACTTTCCATTGCCGTTCATTGACCAAATGTTGGACAGACTTGCGGGTCATGAATACTACTGTCTGCTGGATGGCTATTCGGGGTACAATCAGATAGCCATTTCACCTGAGGACCAGGAAAAGACAACCTTCACTTGCCCCTACGGGACGTTTGCATTCAGACGGATGTCCTTCGGGCTTTGCAATGCACCAGCAACATTTCAAAGGTGTATGATAGCCATCTTTTCTGGCATGGTGGAGCAGAATGTGGAAGTCTTCATGGACGACTTCTCTGTATTTGGGGATTCCTTTGAATTGTGCCTGGAGAATTTGATTCTGGTATTGAAACGCTGCATAGAGACAAATCTGATTCTAAACTGGGAGAAATGCCATTTCATGGTACAGGAAGGAATCATCCTTGGACACAAGGTTTCAGGGAAAGGATTGGAGGTTGACAAGGCGAAGCTGGAGATTATTGAGAAATTGCCACCACCTACAACTGTTAAAGGGGTGCGTAGTTTTTTAGGTCATGCGGGCTTTTACAGACGATTCATCAAGGACTTCTCCAAAATCTCCAAGCCTTTATGCAGTCTACTAGAAAAAGAGGTTCAGTTCAAATTTGATGAAGAATGTTTAAAGGCATTTGAGCTGTTAAAGTCAAAGCTAACATCAGCACCCATAATTGTAATACCGGATTGGTCTATACCATTCGAGCTGATGTGCGATGCTAGCGATTATGCAGTGGGGGCAGTTTTGGGTCAGCGCAAGGAAAAGATTTTTCATGCTATCTACTATGCCGGCAAGACCTTAACAGATGCTCAACTAAACTACACCACCACCGAGAAAGAGCTATTAGCGGTTGTATACGCTTTCGACAAATTCAGGTCGTATCTCGTTGGAACAAAAGTCGTGGTGTACACGGATCATGCTGCTATTAGATATCTGATTTCTAAGAAAGATGCAAAGCCGAGACTTATCAGATGGATTCTTCTTCTCCAAGAGTTCGATCTAGAAATTCGAGACAAAAAGGGTTCAGAAAACCAAGTGGCAGATCATCTTTCTAGATTGGAACATCCGGAACAGGATGGGAAGGACGAGGCGGATATAAATGAGTATTTTTCGGATGAGCAGCTCTTCACTGTGACCTCAAAGATTCCTTGGTACGCTGACTTTGTCAACTACATAGTAAGCAATGTTCTCCCACCAGAGTTAACTCGCCAGCAAAAGAAAAAGTTTTTCCATGAAGTAAAGAGTTACCTGTGGGATGAACCCTTCTTGTTCAGACAGTGTGCAGATCAGATAATCCGCAGATGCATCCCTCACAGTGAGACGTCCAGTATACTGCATGCATGCCATTCTTCTCTCTATGGAGGTCATTATGGAACAGAACGTACCGCATCTAAAGTGCTTCAAGCAGGGTTCTATTGGCCTTCTATATTCAAAGATGCCCACCAGTTTGTAAAAAGCTGCGATCGATGTCAACGAGTGGGTAACATTTCCAGACGAAATGAAATGCCATTAAATTCAATTCTGGAAGTGGAAATCTTTGATGTTTGGGGAATCGACTTCATGGGCCCATTTCCATCATCGGCCGGAAATTTTTATATTCTCTTGGCAGTCGATTACGTCTCGAAATGGGTAGAAGCCAGTGCTCTACCATCCAACGATGCCAGAGTCGTCCTGAAATTCCTTCAAAGGAACATCTTCACTAGATTTGGCACTCCTCGAGCAATCATCAGTGATGGAGGGAGCCATTTCTGCAACAGGCTCTTCACAGCATTATTAGCCAAGTATGGGGTAAAGCACAGAGTAGCCACAGCCTACCACCCCCAGACCAGTGGCCAAGCGGAAGTGTCGAATAGAGATGTAAAGAGAATTCTAAAGAAGATGGTAAATCCGTCAAGGAAGGATTGGTCAATGAAGCTTGATGATGCACTATGGGCATACAGGACAGCCTATAAGACTCCCATTGGCATGTCACCTTTTCAGATGGTTTATGGTAAGGCTTGTCACCTTCCAGCTGAGTTAGAGCACAAGGCTTACTGGGCCATAAAAAAGTTGAATTTCGATCTCTCAGCCGCAGGAGAGCAGCGACTGCTCCAACTTAATGAGTTAGATGAATTTCGACTGCGAGCCTATGAGAATATGAAATTGTACAAGGAGAAGGTGAAGCGATGGCATGATCGGAAAATCATTGAAAGGAAGTTCGAGCCGGGGCAAGCTGTACTGTTATTCAATTCCAGGCTTCGATTTTTCCCGGGTAAACTCAAGTCTCGATGGTCAGGACCATTCACTATCAAAACTGTCTATCCTCATGGCGCCATCGAAATTGTGGGAAAAGAGCATGATCGACCGTTCAAGGTTAATGGGCAGCGTCTGAAGCATTATTGGGGAGGCGATATTGATCGCCAACAGTCCTCAATTGCCCTCGAGGAGGCCGAATGAGCCGAAGAACAGTCGAGCTACGACTATAACTAAAGCGCTTGTTGGGAGGCACCCCACTTTTTGTCTCATCTCCATTTGTTAAATTTTTAAATTTTGAAATTGTTAAGCTTACTGTTTGAAATACTCTTGGAGATTTGAATTTTGTTTTTGTGATTTATTTCAGGAGGAGTAGAGCTGAATAAGCATGCATGGATCACAGAAAAAGAAGCCTCAGTTTTTGGGCTGACTGGCAGAAGGCGCAGCTGCGCCGTATTTACACTGCCCAGAGGCGCAGCTGCGCCGGGCAGCAGGAACGGGTTCTGAAGACAGGACACAGCGCAGCTGCGCCGTGTACCCTTGCTTTTGCTGCGCAGCTGCGCCGCACGCCAGTTTCAGTTTTCGAATCTCTTTTAAAACCCGACCGTGTGGCTTCCCTCTTCACGTCACATCATATCAGTTTCTCACTTCCTTCCTCAACAGAGCACGAGAGCCATCAAAGAGCATCAAACCCTAGTTTCTCCTACCCATTTCCTAGCACACCTTTGCCCCTAATCTCCATCCATAGAATCTTCCTCACACACCATCCTCATCTAGCCCTAATCAAGCAAAGCATCAGATTACCAACATTAGGGTTGTGTGAAGCAAGTTTGGGGGTTCTTCAAGGTTGAGAAGCAGCGTTTTGACAGAGAAACACATCTTGGCCTAACACTTTCAAAATGCCGAAGCGCATCCGTACCCCGTCGTCTTCATCGGCCAGTAGTGATGCGGGGGGAGAAGGCGATGACAGAAACACGCTTGATACCTCCAGATTTGTCAACCTTTCTGCACAACACTATTACTGGGACGTCATGATAACGAAATCGTTTGTGTTAGAAAGGGGCCTCAAGCCCAGTTCTGCGGATGGAGGGTTGCTACAGCAAATCAGGAGTCGTGGGTCGGTTTTGCTGGTGGAAACGCCCTTAGCGGCACCGATGTCTATTGTGCGGGAGTTCTATGCTAATGCCCGAGAGACTCAGAATGGGATTTCATACGTTCGGGGCAAGCAAGTAGACTACTCCCCTCGAGCCATAAACGAGCTATTCAGGATGCCAGCCTTGACTGCGGAGGCGATTCAGTGGACCCGAGAACTGCGGTTCCAGACCAACTTGGACACCCTGATGGAGGAGATGTGCAGGCCCGGTGTGGAATGGAAGGTTAGGCCAGATACGCATCAGAAGGTGCATTTCCCTCAGACGGCCTTGAGTAGGTATGCTAAGGCCTGGTACAGTTTCATATGTAGCAGCATACTGCCGACGACCCACCATCAGGACGTGACTAAGGAGAGGGCGATAATTTTGTATGGCATATGCAAGGGTCAGAGTATGGATGTAGGATACATCATCCATCACTCTATGCTTAAATTCATGAGAGTCAGTACTTCGGGCGGAATCCCGCATGCCTCCATCATTACGCGGTTATGTTCAGCAGCAGAGGTAGAGTGGGGTGAGGAGTCTTCTCAGTTGCCGATGAGGGATATTGATCATACTTTCATTTAGAAGTTCACGATCTGGAAGGGGATGAGATCGCATCCAAGGGGTCTCGGTTTTATTAGGGAAGAGGTGCCGGAGGAGCAGGTTGTGGCAGCTGAGGAGCCACAGGCCGGAGGGCTTCCTCCTGATTTTGTAGTTAGGCATGATAGAGAGATGCGTCGCTTGCAGAGGCGCATGGACGCGATGCACACGGACTTCAGTTCATATACTGCCGACTTCTCAGCGGCATTGACCAGTGCATTCTCTCAGCTAGGCGCGGACGTACAGTTCCCGACCTTCGGGCAAGGAGGCTTGTACCCACCGCCAGATTCACCACCCGAGGCCTAGGGGAGTTTTCTCTCACCCTTATCTCCAATGAGGACATTGTTATATTTAAGTTTGGGGGTATTGGGTGCATGCCATATTTAGCTATGTCTTCTTAATTATTATCATATTTTGCTTGTCATTTAAATTTGTAGTTTATGTTTAGTTGCATCGCATTTAGTTAAATTTGAAAAATAAAAATAAATAAAGCATCATATTTATTTCTCGTACTGCATTTAGGTTATTTGCATCTTATTGCATGAATCCTAGCGTTTTGTCGGTCGAAGTCATATTGGCCTATGATGATACTTGGCTTTGCTTGATCATGTAACGGGGTTGAAAATTGAGTCATAGTCTTAGTGACATGTTGATTTACGATTCCTAACTTATTTGACTCTGATATAACCGGATAGCACTTATTGTGTTATCGTTTTGTTTGGTTTAATCTAAATATGTGCATAATTGTCTTCTGGTGGAAAATTTTTTGTTAAAGCAATAGAAATTTGGTGTATGGGTTGTGTCGGCTATTATAACACAGAAATCAAGTTTGGGGGTTAAGAGAGCTATAGTGTGAGATGGAGCGTTAAAACGCACTCACAAAAAAAAAAAAAAAAAATAAAAAATAAAAAATAATAATAAAAAATAAAATAATAAAATAAAATAAAATAAAAATAAACACGTTGGCTAGTTTAGTTCTGTGGCCGTAGATACTTGAGTTAATAGGCCCGTAGGGGTGTCTTTACACCTAGCGCCCTAAAGCCGACTGGTTTGGGAGTCGTTGGTCGAAAGCTTGCTACATGGGTATCTTCGAAGCCTAATAGGACTAGACATTGCACAGCCGGGTGTAAACGCGAGATAGTGCAATTATTGCCCTTGTGGTTGTATATAAAGTCGGTTAGTTCTGAATAACCCTGATATTGATTAATGTGAAGTCATAGCTGACATTTTTCCTATTATCGTCTTTCTTGAGTTAAAACTGTGATTTTCCCTCTAAGAAGCGCATTATGACAATATTTGCATCATACCAACCTTAATGATGGCCAAGCACACTACACACTGTATCAGTAATAATATGTTGTGGAATTGTCGATTGATATGACCTATTGACGGTTTCTTGGTTAGATGCTATGTTTAATGATCTTTGCATCTTTTCTGAGGCTATTCAATTAAGCTTTGTACTGACTGACGTGGATTCACTTACATGTAGCGTAAACTGCATTTGTAGCTTAACTTGCATTTCATTTTGCTTATTATGTAGCTTGAGGGCAAGCAACGGGTTAAGTTTGGGGGTATTTGATAAGTAGGTTTTATACCTACTATTTCGATGCCAACTTGCTTTAACTTTCGCTTGTTCTCATTAGTTTTTATTACTTTTCATGCGTTTACGTCTCTTTTGTAGGTTTCATGCTCCATAGCTTATTATTGGCCATTTCCGCCTTTTTGTGGACAAACCGGCGTGTTTTGGACTAGAACTTGTGCGGGGAGGAAGAATTGCAATTTTTGGGACAAAAGTGGCTCAATGCGGGAGTGATATGCGTGATGAACGGGTGCAGCAGAAAAGATGGCACAGAGTCCAAGACTGGTGCACGGCGCAGCTGCGCCGCAATCCTTCACAAACCCTGCGCAGCTGCGTAGTAGCTCTACATGCTGTTTGACTGGTGCACGGCGCAGCTGCGCCGAATTCCTTCGCATTTGCTGCGCAGCTGCGCAGCACCTCTGATGCCTCTGTGACTGCCGTGAGGCGCAGCTGCGCCCCATTTCAGTACAATCCCGGCGCAGCTGCGCCGGTCCTTCGCTCCAAAATCTGAGAAGACTTATTTTAAACGAGCCAATTGCAATCTTCTTGCTACAGTGATCGGGCATGAAGAGTTTGGGGCTATATATATCAGTAGTATCAGTCCTAGCCACATATAGAAGATAGGAGATAGAAAAGCTAGGTCAAAAGGAAGAAGAGAGAGTGCATTGTTCATTTTCATTCTTTGTTTCCTTTGTTCTCTCTTGTTCCTTGTGATTTAGCTAGAGTAGTATAGCTTAGAGCTGGGCATTGGACATTTGAAGCATTGTGTCAACCTTGTAACTTCGGATTTGAAGAAGAGAAACCGAGCTTTGCATTTCTTAACTTTGTTTTCTCTTTCTTTTCATTTGTAGCTTCAATGTATGAACATATGTGGATGATGGTTGTTATTTCTATTATGAACTAACTTCTCTTATGGGATTATAATGAAACCTAGGGTTTAGTTCAATTTGTATGCTTCCTTGTTTTGGCTAAATGATTATGTATGGATTGTCTAATGTGGCTTATTTTAATTGTTTAAATGCTTGATCATCATTTACCATGTTAACTCACACGGAACCGAGATGGGGAGTGTGAGTTTAGAACCGACCATGTTAGCTTGTGTTCATGATTTCACATGACGTTGGATTGCATGATTAGTGCTAAGGATAGACATATCCGAAGCACCGCACGTAGTCTTTTGAAAACCTGTGCTTAAACCCATTTTTCTCTAGGTCACATAGACATATAGTGATTTATTTAACTTGGGTGTTCTTTCCCGTTCTGTTGCCCTTTAGGTCGGATCTGGGTTGGATATGGGTATGATGCAACGAGAGTTGGTCATACTTTAGTTTCGTGTTTTCGACTAACAATCCGAAATAATCAGTTAGGTTTAACAGGAAGTAGCACAGTTGAATGACGCCCTAGGTGAAGTTATAATCCCATACCTCCTTTGTCTGCTAAAGTCGTTTATTAATTAGTTGTCTTTAATTTCCATAACTTAAATTCCTTTCACAATTCCTTAATTTACTTGATACTGTTAAAGAAACCAAAATAGTTATAAAGCTGCTGCATGATAGTGTAATAGCTATCCATAGTCCTCGTGGGAACGATACTTTACTTACTTTATATTACTTGTTGACCACGTGCACTTGCGTGTAAGTGTTGATTTGTCATACGCACGGTTTGACACCCAACAGTGTTAAGGTAAGGGGTATCATTCTTTTCATCACCATAAATGGATATTATTTTCTTTCTTACTGGAAGGGATTATCATTCTTTGATTCTCAAAAATAATATCGTTTCTTTCTTACTTATGTGCCATTTATTTTCATGTATTAATTTGTGGGAATAACCTTACGGCGCGGATTACCGCCTGTTGGTGAATAACCTTTTCTAGTCATTCCTTATTAATCTCTGAGAATAACCTTACGGCGCGGATTACCGCCTGTTTGGTGAATAACTCTTCGTATTCAAATTGATGGGAATAACCTTACGGCGCGGATTACCGCCTATTGGTGAATAACCCTTTTTATTTGTCTCATGTGAAAATAATTTGTCTACACGAATTATCACATGACACTTTTATTCCATATTCGTAAGTGATATCATTTTCCTTTATACTCATAAGGGATACCATCTTTTTCATCTTCCATTATTCAAACTTACTATGGTAAGGGATATTAATTTCCTTCACCTTTTGTTAATCAAACCTGCTACGGTAAGGGATATTATTTTCTTTCATACACCTAAATCGAAACTTATTATGGAACTATTGCTTCTATAATTCCTGAAAATATTATATGTTCCATAATAGTTGAACTTCATTATTTCAACTGAACTTTCCTATTTTCTGAACCTTTCTATTGAACTATAATCGTTATTCTGAACTGTGGAACTTGAATATCATTTTTAAATTTCACTCCACATCATGTTGACAATTTGGACATTGTTTGAATCTACACAAAGTAAACTTCTGATACTTATTGTTTATCCTGTTCTTCTGTTCATCATTTGTATCACTGTTATTTGTATTAATCATCAAGAATCAAGCTGTTGTGAATATCTGTGGCCGGGGGCACAGATGTGATATAATTGTTGAACAGATGATAGGTTAAAGGCGATATACTAGGTTAAAGGCGATACATTTGTTCGGTGTCTTTTATGGCACGTGGTGAATGTTCTCTTTGGCCCGTAGTGCAAAGATAAACTGTTGGTTGGTATGATTATGACCAAAGGCTGAATCTGGTATAATCATGACCGTTGGTGTTATATTGAATGTCTTTGGCCCGTAGTGCAAAGATGAACTGTTGATCTGCATGATTATGACCAGGAACTGTGAAGTTGTATTATCTTGACTAATGGTATTTCAGATGATAAAAGTTGATGATATTTTTACTAAAAAGAGAAGCGAGTGGACATTATAGTCTGCATTATTCTTCTAATAGATTGCTCATTCCGCTGCTATTATTGATCTGAACATTGTTCAAGAATTTAACTGCAGTTTTTGATATAAACCTTGTAGTCTATTGTATTCTATCAAGAACTCAACTGTTGAAGGCTAATGATAATTTATTCGTCATTATCTTAGTCATGATATTTCTTACTGGGCTATTTGAGCTCACCCTTTCTTTTGTTCCATTGTTTTTCAACAGGAGATGAGAATGTAGCTGGGTCTAGCCGGGGAATGGAGTGAGAGTCCGAGGGATAGTTATTACCGTCTTCCCGTGTTGTAAAATAGTGTGATAATAATAGTGAAGACTTAGTTGTGTATTATTATACACTGTATTGTTGAACGTTGTACTACTTTGTAATAATTTTGTTGTAATCTTTTGACAACTCAAGTTTGGGCTGTGTGGGCCCAAATTTGGGGGTGTCACACATATACTCTGCAATTTATACTTACATCATGCTTTTCATACATTTCAGTTTATGTCATACTGCTCATGCATCACATATAACATCTTGCAATATATGCTTCATATTTATACATAATCTACATGTAATCATACCTCATGCATATCACAATTATTATCAATATCTTTCTATTAACAATTTAATATCACATCATAGCATGTTAAGGCACATAGGAGCAAGTTCTGAAAAACTTATCTGGTCGCTTCTACCATCTACGCTTATTTGCGTCATTTTCTCAACCTACAATTTATATAACAAATTGACATAATCATTAGCTACCAGGACTTTTAATTAGTCTTAACTTAAGACCTTAACTTTAAATTATTAATTCTTAAGATGTCCGACAAATGAACCTTTAAGTTCCGGACAAAATCCTAGTCCAAATACAGTTTGGACATATCAGGCATGCTTAACCAACTTACGCTTTCATTATACAATCTTCGTACGACCCACTTTTAATAAGTTGTCTAAATTAGTCCCAAATGGACTATTTACATTGATTTAATTCAATTAAATTTCCTCTTTTACATAACTTAATGATTTGGACATTTAATAATGTACCAAATACTTCAAAATATTATCTATTTTTGATAATATACAACTACATTCAAATATTATTAACCATTTAATAATATTTTAATCACTTATTAATATTATCTACCATTTAATAATATTTTAATCACTCATTAATATTATTAACCATTTAATAATATTTTCATCACTTATTAATATTATTAACCATTTAATAATATTTTAATCACTTATTAATATTATTAACCATTTAATAATATTTTAATCACTTATTAATATTATTAACCTTTTAATAATATTTTAATCTCTCATTAATATTATTAACTATTTAATAATATTTTAATCACTTATTAATATTATTAATCATTTAATAATATTTTAATCATTTATTAATATTATTAACCATTTAATAATATTTTAATCACTTATAAGTATTATTAACCATTTAATAATATTTTAATCATCTATTAACGTCATTAATTATTTAATAACATTTTCATCATATACTAATGTTATTACACATTTAATAACCTTTTAATCTTATACTAATATTATTCAACATTTAATAATATTTTAATATTCTTCAAACATTCCAATAGTTAACTTTTTAATTGTGTTAACTTTAGTCTTTATTTTATACATTTAGATACCTTTAAGTCACTAATAAATCTTCATATATTGGTTTAATATTCAAACTCATTCATTTTATACATATTTCAACTTAAATTTTCATAAAAAAACCCGACCCGGACCGACCCAACCCGACCCGGATCGAATCTGCTCCCTGAGACAGCCGGCTAGAGCGCCTAGGCGCTTGGTAGGCGCTCGGCCACTTTTTCGAAAATCCTAATTTGGACTGCCCGACCCTCAGTCGCTCCGACAGCCATAACTTCTTCATTTTTTTAACCTTTTAGGGTTATTCTTGAGTCCATTCTCATCAGAATTTCCCCTTCTACAATTGCTCTTTAGATCACAAATTCAAATTCCAAACGGAAGTTGACTAAAAACTGCTCACAAGGACAAAGTGAAAACTAAAATCACAAATCATTGGTTTTAATGGTTCAACCTTGAATAAAATAAACTCTACACATCCAAATGACACCAACTAAGTGTTGTTGTCTTTATAACTTCTTGTTTTACAACATTTCATGGTTCGATCATATTTTTGAAAACGTTTTGACAAGAAATTTAAAGATCGAACCACTTAGGGTTTTACTGATAATCACAATATGAAATTTTCTTTCATTTATTTGCATACCACTCATACCAATACATGATTTAAACCTATCAAACCATGAATCTACCTATATATCATAGATTTAGACTTCTAGATCATCAAAATAACTTTTGATCGGTTAAAAATACTTTTTGACCGTTCAAATCATATCTAGACTACAAAAATGAACTTAAAGAAAGTTTAGAACACTTTTTAACCTCTTGGATATGGATGCTCTTCTTCTTCTCCTTTCAACGTATGCTATGAAGCTATGGGCCATCCACCAAGCTCCTCCTCTAGCAATCTCCTTCAACTCACAAGTGTTTGCTTGTTTTTCTCTCCAAAAGCTCTCTTTTCTCTCTAGAAATTCTAGACAAATGGCTAACCAACATAGCCAATGTGTGGAGCACTATATTTATAGCACACCCTTAATCATCATTAACTCTTACTAATCAACTAACATTGGTCAATTTATGGGCTAATTGTAATTACTATTGGAGTGATTGACCTTGTGAATGACAAGGTGATTGACTTACATGAAGATAACTTCCAAGCAACCAATGGAGTAAAGAAAAAGCAATCATTCTCCAACGCTTAACTAATGTGTGGTTAAAGCTCTTACTTTTGTAACCTAGGTTAACTTAACTATCAACCATGGTCTCAATTGATCATCCACACATCTTCCAACAATTAACCACAATGTGGTTAACTTACTAACACATCAAGTGACCTAGGGTTGATCTACCAAATTCAACTTTAGTTAAAGCTTCTCATCCTTCAACAATTAACCAATGCTTGGTTAACTCTCACCAAATATGTATACATCTATAATAACAAAATACAATTGATTTTGAATTTCCCGCTCATCATGTTAAATCATCTGAACCGTCCAAAATTTGGGATAAATCCCACCGTCCGTTCTTTGATATCATTATCCTCCCACGACCATCCCGGTTGACACAAGTCCCCCCCCCCCCTCTCTCTCTCTCTCTGTGGCTTCCACCCTTTCCCCGATGGTGGAGTCCGGCTAGAGCTCACCCCCGCAACAACCCCAACTCCGATCTCATCTTCACCCTCCACAACACCACCCCATTTGGCTTCACCGTCACCCGCCGCTCCTCCAGCGACACCCTCTTCAACACTTCACCGGACCCATCAAATCCCAACACCACATTCCTCATTTTCAAAGACCAATTTCTCCAAATCTCCTCCTCTCCCCCCTCCGATCGCTCCTCTATGTTCGGCCTGGGTGAGCACACGAAGAAGTCTTTCAAGCTCACACACAATCAGACCCTTACGCTGTGGAATGCCGACATCGGGAGCTCAAATCCCGATGTTAATTTGTATGGGTCACACCCATTTTACATGGACGTCCGGTCGCCGGATTTCGGAGGCAGAGTGGCAACGGGGACCACTCATGGGGTGTTGCTGCTCAACAGTAATGGGATGGATGTTGAGTATAGTGGGGAGAGAATTACCTATAAGATAATTGGGGGTGTTCTTGATTTGTATTTCTTTGTCGGGCCTTCGCCTAAAATGGTGATGGATCAGTATACAGAGCTTATTGGTGAGTAATTTCTTTTATCAATTTAGTTATTCCATTTTCAGATAACTTGAACGTTGTTTGGTAATTTATTTAATGTTTTGTCTTATGGTGTTCAAAAGAGTGTGATTACCATTGGATCCCTTTAATGATACATCAAAGCTAAGTTAATAAAAGAATCATGACTTATGCTTGCCGTATTTTATATGTTTAATAAATAAATGCCAGGAAGGTGGGAGTGCTAGATCTGAATGATCATAATCTCCACTACTTTTACTTAAAAGGAGATAGAGAATTCATTTTGTAAATTAGACAATACGATTGTTTTAATAGTAGTTTTACTGATTCTAAAAGTAGCTTTTGAACATGTTAAAAGTGAATGACAATAAGAAACACAAACGGCATACCTGTTACTCGACGTTAATAAACCAAAGCATCTTTGGGACTTATCTTTTTCGGATAGTATTTTTGGGACATTACCAATAGCATCCTAAAAAAAGTTGTCGGCAGTCTCAAGATAATATGGGAGAAATGGGTTTCCAGTCCAACTAGATGGGCTTTAATCACTGGTTGCGCTGAACTGGAATGTTGATCCCTTTGTTTTCAGCACATAAAGCACCATTTTTTTGGGTATCTCTTTAAATAAAATTTGTAAATGTGTTTGTTATTTCATTTTACAAACTATGGTGTTTTTAGTCGTAAATTATGTTGTTCGACAATGTTCCATTAAATAAATATCAATTAGTTCATCGATCCGAAACCATGTCGCTGAGACCAAACGCGAGAACCGAGGTTCGCTGGAACCAGTACAAGGTGGCCGTATTCATCAAATTTGAAAGAATTGCACCAAAAAATAAGTAAATATATGAAAGAGTTGCTTTTAAAGTTGGTGTAATTATCTGTTTGTTTACAGTTCTACTTTTACACAGTGTATTCATAATTAGGATATTTACATGTGAAACTGCTTGGATTTACAATCTGTCTTCTCCTCTTGGATTCGGTGTACCTATTTGATTTTTGAGAAAGTGTTGGAATCAAAAGCAATTAAATATGTTATGTAGTTTTTTATAATTTCACCATTACATACATATTTTAGGAAACATAACTTGATGATTTATGTCCAACTATATAATATTTATAAATTCACCATTACATATTACATACATATTTTAGGAAACATGACTTGATGATTTATGTCCAACTATATAATATTGAGGAATCCCTTCCTGTTCATCCTTTACCTTGGGTATCGTTCTTGCCAAGATCAATTTGTTATAGGTGTTGCACTCTCTGCTTTGAAGTTTAAGGTATTGTAAAAGTTTTCTTTAAATCTTAAGATGTGGTAAATTATGTTATCAAAGATGATTTGTTCATATTGCTCATGAAGCACAAGTTATGTATTTACGCAGCTGGCGACCATGTGTGCTCTGATCATGTTAAAAAATGGGGATGATATTAAAGAGCATTAAATGGTCAATGACTTTAAGGCGAATATGATAGATATGTAGCTCAATATCCGTGCTTCGATCATAAATAGTATGCTCCTTGCAAAACCTTAGGGGTTGTTCTAAGCTAGCATCATGATTAGTTTTTTTTTTTTTTTTAACTTTCTATATTTTGATTAATTTGTTAGGAAATAGTGGGAATGCTTAGTTATATGACACGTATGCATAAAAGAGAGCTTTGTTTGAATTATGGAAGAGAGATTTTGGTGTTGGATTTTGCTTTCACTTTTGGGACAGGTATCAGTTCTCGCAACAGTGAAGTTATTCATGCTGGCATCTATTATCCTCCCAATTCTTTCAAGGTCCATTTTTTATTTTTCAGATTTATTTGACTGTTAGTTTACACTCATTTATTAATTAATTTTTTGGCATACATTGGAATGGTAGATTATAGTAGTATAACAGTAAATTTTTCATCCTTTATTCAAAAAAAGAAATGATTTTTTAGTTCACTCACATTTTTTGGTATATCTAGCTGAATTTTCCTGTTCCAAATGATCAATTATGCATAAAATCACTAGCGGAGGTTGAATTTATTGATTAGGGTGATTTACTGATTTAAGTCAGTTACTGAATCACCCTGCTGATTCATCTTTGTGATTTTAAAATACATGTACTCTTTAAAAGTTGTAAAATTTGTTGTTTCTTGGAATATTACCTGGAAATACTTTTAAATTTTATTTTGTTTTGTAGGCACGTTTTTGTGTTAGAGGGAAAGAAATGCTCTACAATTATTGCAAAGAACAAGAAATTCCTCATAAGAAGATGGGTAAGCTCATAGTTGCCACTGGATCTTCAGAGATTCCAAAGTTAATGATTTGAGAATGATGGAGGGTTATGAAGCCATGAGACTGGAGCCTGAATTGCAATGTCTGAAAGCTTTGTTGTCATCTACTTCTGGAATAGTTGATACTCATTCCCTGATGCTATCGCAGGTGGTACAAACCTTTTATCCTCACACCTCCAAAGTAATCAAATTCATTCACTGCATTATCAAAGAGAACTTTAGCTTATATATTCTTTAGAGAAGTGAATAAGAATCTGATGGTAGCTACTTTGAAAGGATGTTGAACATATGCATCTCAATTTACTCCTGTTAGAGTTGTATATTTATATTGACAAGGATGGTCACCTCAATGTGGGTTTAGGGAGAAGCTGAAAACCATGGGACAACTTTCTCCTACAACACTACTGTAATTAGCAGCATATCCACCTTCATATTTCTGGAAGCAAGGATCTTGAAAATTGGGATAGGAGGACTCCACTGCACCAGGATTTTGGTATTCTTTCATTTCATTCAATTGTTATTAAATTCTTTCATTTCATTCAATTGTTGGTATTGGTAGTGCCAGAGGCACGGGTTATTGCTAGTATTTTATATGTCTACACATTCTAAACAACTTAACCCAAAAAAGGCTAATTCATTTAACCAACATTGGTTAACTCTCTAACAATTCATATACTTTCAACACATATATCTCTACATATTCACCAATAACCTTTTATTTAAATTACATCATAGCTTGAATTGACCAATTTAAATTGAATACAAGCAACATACATTTTTCCATCACTTAACCAACATATGGTTAAATCTTTACATTATACATATATAGTATATATGTATATACTTTGACTAATTAATTGCTTCTATGACATGAATTTTAGCTAGAGTGTGGTTATTACATTGAGTAACTTAGAATCAACCACTTGGCAATATTCTCCCATCTTTTAACTCATGTATAGTTAACCTACTAACACAACATGTGACCTAGGGTTGACATTATAACTCACATTGGTCAATTATCTACATTATGTATATATATTAATACATTTCCCAACATCTAACTCAAGTGGAGTTAACTCTCTACAATCATGTAACCCATGGTTACTAATTCCTATCTTGGTGAATTATAAACATACATAATTGTATTTATAATATTCTTCATACAACTAACTCATGCATAGTTAAATCATTAATTTATTTACTACATAGGGTTAACTCAATTAACTCTTCCATAGTTAATTCTCATCATCACATTCATTCACCTAGCAATTAACCAATGTTTGGTTAATGCTCTCTCTTGTCTACCAACTAGGGTTATTCAATTAACCCTACATTAGTTAATTCTCTACACTTAACCATACTTGAATTTATTCTCTCAACATATTAACCAACATTTGACTTTTAAATTTGGACTCAATATTTGGGCTACTAGTTTATTTTGCATTGGGCTCCCTTATTTAATTATTTGGGCTACCCAACACAACTCACACATCTTTATAACTTGGACTAGGTAATTAATTTAATTGGACTACCACCACATTATATACAATACTTGCCAACATAATTTAATTGGACTTATATTAATTACCTCTTGGACTATTAATCAACATAATATTTGGGCTTATTATTTAATTACCCACTTCATACCAATATTCCCATATTGGCTAACATCTATAACCATTTTGGGCTAGTCCACTAGTAGTAATTAAATTACTTGGACTCTATACCACAACTTAATAATTAAGTTAATTACTTAATTAATTAACTTCTTAATATTGTCATTCTAGACAAAATTTCTAGGTTTTATATAACTTTAACTCATAACTAATATAATTAACTTAATTAATTATATTTCATGACTTTCCTTCTTACTCCATTTTTAAACTAATTAATTTATTAGTTTAATTGAGTACTTAATTTACTTCACACATCATTTTATTTGACTAACAACTCAACTCTAGGTATATATATAAATATTAATATAATCACCTTCACTTTTCAATTGAATTTATTTCCTTAATAAATTTTCTACATGCATCAATACAATATTCTCACATTTAATTTCTAACAAATAAATTATGTTAAAAAACAATGGTCACCCATTTTCTACATATCTTACTTCTCAAATTATAGGTTTTAAACCTTAACCTTTAATAAAATCAATTAAGATATTATTTAAAATCTTGAAAATATCTGGGATATTACATTCACCCCTTCTTATAAGGATTTCGTCCCCGAAATTTCATCATAGTCATTTCTACCAGTTTTTCATCACTGAGAATATCTCTTTACTCATCAAATTCTATGACCACCTTTTTTAGGAAGTTCATACTTCTAAACTCATAATTCCAGAACAATGGAATATCTTGCAGAAGAATAAATTGAAAATCAATATCTTACAGAAGAATAAATTGAAAATCAAAATATTCATTAAAACTTTCATAATATGCTGAAGGGTCATTAAGACTGTGAACATTCAAATGGAATTAACTGAATTCCGAATAAATAGTATTTATCCCTGTAAATACTTATAAACAGAGTGTTTATTAATCACAAAGACTGAAAACACTCCATAGGTGTACGCTAGGTGATCAGTCTATTGTACCATACGTCGTGCAGGACGTCTTAATTTTTAGGCGTCAGTCGGAGTTATATGCCGACAAAAATATATCTGCTTTAGCCGACAGAATATTTTTGTTTTTGCACTTGTTCATCTCAGACTTACTACAAAATTCCGTTCCAAAATAATTTGGATTGGATAATAAAACTTGAGTCAATTCTGACCAAAAGTGTCCAGTCACAATACATGACAAAGACTCTCATCATTGAACTATTCGCATATTACGATTCAAAAATCATTTCAGATTAGTTAAAATAACTAAAATTCATTTATAGGATTTCATGATACCGCATCATCTTGACAGTACGTTGAGGATTCCGTCATTAATTCATGACTTCATGATACCGCACATCTTAAAAGTACGTTGAGGATTCCGTCCTTTTCATCCCCACACCATGGCTTTAATGGCGTGTGATGATTTTATAAATACATTTTGATATTTTCAAATCAATTTGTCTAGCTGAAACAATTAGCATAGACTCTTCTTTAAACGTTTTAAAATATCGAAAATCATTTTATGACTTTGTCATACTACATCATACCATAGTGGGCTTTAAACATCCAACACTAGGTTACTCTGCATTGATGACTCCGTCGTTTATCATCTATGCACTAAATGCATTAATGATTTCTAAAATACATTTGTCTTTTCAAAAGCACAAAAGTGCGAATTTGGCACGATTTTAAGAATTGCTAGCATAGCTAGAAGATTTGGAATGTCCTAAAACCTCAAAATACCTCAAATTTCTCCTCCGCATTCTTTTCCAGCTTAATAACTATATCTGATAAAGCTCTAGTCTTACTACTTAACTCTACTCATACTTACTGTTCATCAAACTTACCACACATTAGAAGTTCAGGTACTTGCCACAATCATATGGGTTGGAGAACTTATCCTAGTCAGACCAAAATCGTCCATTCGCTGAGGGGTTCCACCATACGATTATGAGTCACGAACTTACCATCAGTATGAGTTTTAAGAACACGTACTTATCTTAATATTCTCTACATATCCAATATGAGAAAAGAATCACCTTGTCACCATATATACATCGAATAGCGTGACATCAGGTTCAAATCGATTATCACTATAGGAAGCTAAGTGGTTGTCAAACCAAACGCAATCTCCTGCCCATACAAGAAATTGGTCAACTCGGCCATTAATCAATATAGAAAGTTAAGCGATCGTTAAACCAAGAACAAATCCTCTGCCCATACAAAGAACTGTTAAACTCAACTACTATATTAATATAGGAAGCTAAGTGGTTCTAAAACCAAGAACAAATCCATACAAGGAATCGTACAACTCAACCACTAATATGAGTTCTCAATTAAAAACCCACAAACCTTCTAATTTTCTTAACTGAATACGAATTCTCTCAATTCATATTTTAGCACATCTGTCTCATTACGAGTTCATTTCTCTAGATCATTTCATGAACTTTTTAGCATTTTCTTTATGCTTCTCAAAATCTTATCATAAGATATCTTCTATCATTTCTTCAAATTAGGTACAACATGACCCTTTTTATTTATCTTATATCTTCTCAAATCCACCTTTGGATAATCTTCAATATATGAATTTTTAAAATTCATCTTTTATTACTTAAACTCCACCTGAGTTTATTTCTTTACCATTTTAGTTATCTTCTACTACGGTTATAGCCTAAGGTACTCTTACTTAAGGTTTATAACCTATCAGCTCTGATACCAACTTGTGACGACCCCAAATCCGGGTCCCTCGAACCTCGAATTCGGTTCAACACGAGTACTACCTTTTCCTTATTGTTCATGAATTACAACAATATTATAATTGATAAATAATCATTTATTTACAATTTTACAACATCTATTTCTATTCCAGAATCGAAATCTTTATACATTCCTAGTATGTCTCAATATCATACATGATACGACATTCTATTACAATCAATTTGAGTATCTAAGACTCATAATACATATCAACCAATTCTTATACTACACAATCATTTTACCTGTCCAATTTGGACTGATATCTACAATGGTCGTGCTAGACCTTCAGTGAATATAATATGCATTCCTATTTCTTGATCCTTATCAAGACTTCAAATACTTGTACTATATGAAAATGTTGGTTTAAGCAAGAGTGAGCACGACGGCTCAGCAAGTTTAACAGTTACACATAACACATTACATGCTTCACATATACTCTACAATTTATACTTACATCATGCTTTTCATGCATTTCAGTTTATGTCATACTGCTCATGCATCACATATAACATCTTGCAATTTATGCTTCATATTTATACATAATCTACATGTAATCATACCTCATCCATATCACAATTATCATTAATATCTTTCTATTAACAATTTAATATCACATCATAGCATGTTAAGGCACATAGGAGCAAGTTCTGAAAAACTTACCTGGTCGCTTCCACCATCTACGCTTGTTTGCGTCATTTGCTCAACCTACAATTTATATAACAAATTGACATAATCATTAGCTACCAGGACTTTTAATTAGTCTTAACTTAAGACCTTAACTTTAAATTATTAATTCTTAAGATGTCCGACAAATGAACCTTTAAGTTCCGGACAAAATCCTAGTCCAAATACAGTTTGGACATATCAGGCATGCTTAACCAACTTACGCTTTCATTATACAATCTTCGTACGACCCACTTTTAATAAGTTGTCTAAATTAGTCCCAAATGGACTATTTACATTGATTTAATTCAATTAAATTTCCTCTTTTACATAACTTAATGATTTGGACATTTAATAATATACCAAATACCTCAAAATATTATCTATCTTTGATAATATACAACTAAATTCAAATATTATTAACCATTTAATAATATTTTAATCACTTATTAATATTATTAACCATTTAATAATATTTTAATCACTTATTAATATTATTAATCATTTAATATTATTTTAATCTCTCATTAATATTATTAACCATTTAATAATATTTTAATCATTTATTAATATTATTATCCATTTAATAATATTTTAATCACTTATTAATATTATTAATCATTTAATAATATTTTAATCACTTATTAATATTATTAACCTTTTAATAATATTTTAATCTCTCATTAATATTATTAACCATTTAATAATATTTTAATCACTTATTAATATTATTAATCATTTAATAATATTTTAATCATTTATTAATATTATTAACCATTTAATAATATTTTAATCACTTATTAATATTATTAACCATTTAATAATATTTTAATCATCTATTAACGTCATTAATTATTTAATAACATTTTCATCATATACTAATGTTATTACACATTTAATAACATTTTAATCTTATACTAATATTATTCATCATTTAATAATATTTTAATATTCTTCAAACATTCCAATAGTTAACTTTTTAATTGTGTTAATTTTAGTCTTTATTTTATACATCTAGATACCTTTAAGTCACTAATAAATCTTCATATATTGGTTTAATATTCAAACTCATTCATTTTATACATATTTCAACTTAAATTTTCATAAAAAAACCCGACCCGGACAGACCCGACCCGGACCGACCCAACCCGACCCGGACCGAATATGCTCCCTGAGACAGCCGGCTAGAGCGCCTAGGCGCTTGGTAGGTGCTAGGTAGGCGCTCGGCCACTTTTTCGAAAATCCTAATTTGGACTGCCCGACCCTCAGTCGCTCCGACAGCCATTAACTTCTTCATTTTTTAACCTTTTGGGGTGCTTCTTGAGTCCATTCTCATCAGAATTTCCCCCTATACAATTGCTCTTTAGATCACAAATTCAAATTCCAAACGGAAGTTGACTAAAAACTGCTCACAAGCACAAAATGAAAACTAAAATCACAAATCCTTGGTTTTAATGGTTCAACCTTGAATAAAATAAACTCTACACATCCAAATGCCACCAACTAAGTGTTGTTGTCTTTCTAACTTCTTGTTTTACAATATTTCATGGTTCGATCATATTTTTGAAAACGTTTTGACAAGAAATTTAAAGATCGAACAACTTAGGGTTTTACTGATAATCACAATATGAAATTTTCTTTCATTTATTTGCATACCACTCATACCAATACATGATTTAAACCTATCAAACTATGAATCTACCTATATATCATAGATTTAGACTTCTAGATCATCAAAATAACTTTTGATCGGTTAAAAATACTTTTTAACCGTTCAAATCATATCTAGACTACAAAAATGAACATAAAGAACGTTTAGAACACTTTTTAATCTCTTGGATATGGATGCTCTTCTTCTTCTCCTTCCAACGTATGCTATGAAGCTATGTGCCATCCACCAAGCTCCTCCTCTAGCAATCTCCTTCAACTCACAAGTGTTTGCTTATTTTCTCTCCAAGAGCTCTCTTTTCTCTCTAGAAATTCTAGACAAATGGCTAATCAACATAGTCAATGTGTGGAGCACTATATTTATAGCACACCCTTAATCATCATTAACTCTTACTAATCAACTAACATTGGTCAATTTATGGGCTAATTGTAATTACTATTAGAGTGATTGACCTTGTGAATGACAAGGTGATTGACTTACATCAAGATTCACTGGTCTGTTTTCTGATTTTGGTCATCTGGTAGCGGTCCGGGGCCATCTGGGACTGAAAACTGTACTGGGTTAGGAAAGTGTGGGCCAGCTCCTCCCAGTTGTGGATCTTAGCATTATCCAATCTTGCATACCACGTCCTAGCCTCCCCTGTCAGGCTTTTCTGGAACAGTTGCATCCTTAGCGATTCATCCTCAGCATATCCTCCTAGCTCTCCGATGTATACTTTCAGGTGCGTGTAGGGATCCCCCGACCCGTTGTACTTTTCAAATTCGGGGAGTTTGAATTTTTCTGGATATCTGGTTCCCGGAAAGATGCACAGGTCGGAATAGTTAACACTGCCATATGACCCGATCCCCTTCATCGTTTTGATGGCCTCTTCCATCTGCTTTATTTTCTTACTAACACCGCTGGCAACCTCATCTTCGGGGATGATAATGACTTGCTTTGGTAGCTCAACTTTAGGAGTTTCCGGGGTTAGTGCGTTTCCTTGGGATGATGGCCCCGCCGGGTCCTCGAGCTGTGGCCCTGATTTTAGTTTGAAATGCTCCTTGAGCAACATGGTCAGCTCGGTCATTTGGTTTTTCATAGCATTGAACTCTTCCCGAGATACGGGAGCCAGGTCAGGATTAGGGTTCTCAGCCATCTCGACTGTTAATTCTCTGGCTTTCTTAGATCGGAGACGGGTTTGGGGAGCAATCCTGCGTATAAAACAACCGAAGTTTAGTTTCAGGAAATGACATTGGTGGATGCATGCTAAAGCAAATATTTTTTGAGTTTTTGAGTTTTGTAATATTTTCCTGCAAAACAGGGTTAGTATCCCTTTATTTTATCCAAAGTAATGACATTGTGCAATTTATGATGCTCTCCAAGCTGTCCCTGTAAAACAGAGGTTAGTACTTTTATTTTGACAAAATTGGTTGGTACAAAATGATTGACTACAGTATGATATCATGCGCGTAAAGCGTAAAAGGGCATGAAGAGACTTTCCGTGCGTTGGGTTTATCTGAGGCTGACCTACCCTAAGTTACTCTCGCGGGCTTTTCGGCATGAAGGTTCCCAGATCTTCGCAACATACTCGAAGGGAATAAATCCGATCTTTCAATTGGATTGGATCTGAGTGGATGCTTTTCCTGAGCCTCGCCGGGGAGCACCCCTTTGAGTCCAGTAATCCACATCCGACGGGTTTGCCTCAGGAGGAGGAACTGCTCAACATACATTCAATCATACATTCATCGTCCTCACCGTATGCATATGATGCTAATAAAGTAACGACTTAAAAAACCGCAA
This sequence comes from Hedera helix, assembly GCA_947179155.2. Classification (NCBI taxonomy): domain Eukaryota; kingdom Viridiplantae; phylum Streptophyta; class Magnoliopsida; order Apiales; family Araliaceae; genus Hedera; species Hedera helix. The sequence continues at coordinate 21,063,888 of OX359266.1, read as the reverse complement.
TCACACCATCCACTAAAGTAAAAACTTGAACATAAAAAACGCAATCACACCATCCACATACGCACAAAAAGGTAAATCAACGCAAATAACGCAAACACACATTTTTTAGATTTTTAAAGGATAGGAAAACATCAGAATTTTAAATGCGGCTTAAGCCCTCTAATGTCCCCAGCGGAGTCGCCAGCTGTCGACGCCGGGATTTTCGTCGCCTCGTTTTTTATTATTAAAAGCCCTTTCCAATTTTAGCCTTTTATTTGAGATGTGACTTTTGAAAAGGGTCGGCTTAATGTCGACGGGGTTTGAAATGTCGATTATATAATGAGCCAATTGACCAGAGTCGCCAGTTGGTATATTTGAAATGGATGTACCAACTCATCCGGATTTAGTTTTCATAATCGCTGGCTCATTGTGACTCCGAGTTAATTGGTCCGCAAACCGAGATTCATAGAGTTCGGGGGCTTGCTTAAGCGAGGGGAAGGTGTTAGGCACCCCCCGACTTCCGTGAAATACGGTTACCGTAATCTTGATATTTTCCTCTCCTTTTTAAATCCTAAAATGTGTGGTTTGCGTGTGTGTGCGTGCGTGCCTAGATGAATGTTTGTGGTGCGTTTTGCATAAAAGTTCGCTTTTATTTTTATATGGCAAAAGTGTTATCTGGAAAGTGTTTTGGACGTTCTTTGACCCAAATGACGAGGCTTCGCTTTTTATAAGAAAGATTGATTTTAATTTCGAAAGCGTTGAGGGTTTTTTATTTAAATGTCATTTTAGAAAATAATAGTTTTAAACTTTTGTCAAATAGGAATCGAGACTATACATTGCCTTCTAACAGTTAATATAAATAAAATGAGGGCAACTTCTAGAACTCTTTAACCCTATGCACAAAGTTTAATGAAAACATTCTTTATTTGCAAAATCGTTTTTTTGTGCCGTTTTAAAACCAACTGAAGCCTATTCATCAATCATGGATTAAAGTTTGCCCAAAACACTTACCCTTTAAACCTCGTGAATCTAATATCCTAAATTTGATCACTTTCACGAAATCTTCATTATTTGCCTTATTTTGAAAACCATTTTTGTGTCGTAAATTAAAACAAGCATCCACAACGTGTCGGGGCCATCCACGGGCATGTGAGCCATCCAGACAACCCCAAACACCCACAATCACATATTTTTTATTATTATTACGGGGCCTTAACCCGAACACGACTCGGTATCGTTTTAAGGCCCAATATTACAAAATACACATCCATGGACTCTACATCACGATTACATATGCCCAAAACGTCCATCATCGGGATTCGACCGCTAGGATCTCCTCCCTAGGCTCACAATCATCCAAATAGCTACATAACCAATAATAAACAAATCTAACAAGATCTAGACATTGGCTAACACATTATATAACCCAAATATCGCCCAAATCAACATTACACATTACTTATCACCATAACGAACGAACAAATCACCGTACGGATGTCATCGGGGCGTTAGGAGGAATTATGTTCCGATGGAACCCTCGCTAATCAACCCCTAATCCACGGATCATTACCAATATGTAACAATAAACTACATCAAAAACACCAATCACAATATTATACTAACAATACAACAAAAAAACTCAAGAATGCACTCATTTCACCTTGCAAAATGCCGATTAAAGCTTCTATATTCCACAAATCGGACAACACTACAAGAAGACTAGATTACCTAGCACAATACAAGAGATTTGTTGCTTGAAACTAGCAAAATCCGACCTCTCTCTCTCTCCCGCGCGATCTCTCTCTCTCTCTTTTCCTTTCTTTTTCTTCTTTTTTTTGGTTCTCGGGTTGAAGATGGCGATCTATAGTGCCTCAGCAGGCAGCCGCAGATACATCTGCGGCCAGCCGCAGATGCATCTGCGGCTGCCTGCTGTGGCCGTCTCCTCGGCTGCCGTGTGCCGCCCTCGAGCCACGCGAACGTCTTTTTGTCGGCAGCCGCGACTGCATCCGCGGCTGTCCGGCGCATTTTTCTCGAATTTCGTGCCACGCGGTATTAATTTGCCAATTTCTGCTGTATTATTTTGTAAAGCTGTTCTTTGATACCTGAATCAATTCTGGGAATGGTTTCCCGACGTCGAGACCCCACCCTAATGCTGTAATTGCAGTGTCCTTGTCCTTTTTTGGCGATTCGCATCGGGTTCTGTCTGGATGGCCCGTAGGCCTCGCCTCAGATGCCTCAATTCTCGTTTTGCGTTTGACAGCCTTGATCGTAAGCCGTGGTGGGAACTGCATTTTGGCGCCCACCTCTCCTTGTCGTATATTGGGTCACTTGACGATTTTGCCCTCCTGTCAGGGTTAGTAGAGAAATGCAAAATTCGGGTGTCTACAGCTGCCCCTCTTTATCATGTCTATGGAATGAAATATGAAATGGACATGATAAAGAAGTAGGCACCAGATGCACAGGAAAGACAGTATGTGTTTTATCGATGCAATGCATATGTTGAGACAATGCAAATGCCGCACTTGACATGATCGTGTAGGGGTTGATTCGAATTCCACGAATGGATGCCGCTGGGGTGTCGTACCCGACGGTCGCTCTTGGATTGGTCAGGTATTGTTTCTGACGGGTCATTTTTCATTCGGTCTAGTATCGTATCTGACGGGTCGTTTTTCAAATGGTCGGGTATCGTATCTGACGGGTCGTTTTTCAATTGGTCAGGTATCGTATCTGACGGGTCGTTTTTCAATTGGTCAGGTCTCGTATCTGACTGGTCGTTTTTTCAATTGGTCAGGTATCGTATCTGACGGGTCGTTTTTCAATTGGTCAGGTCTCATATCTGACTGGGCGTTTTTCAATTGGTCAGGTCTCGTATCTGACGGGTCGTTTTTCAATTGGTCAGGTCTCGTATCTGACGGGTCGTTTTTCAATTGGTCAGGTCTCGTATCTGACGGGTCTTTTTTCAAATTGGTCAGGTCTCGTATCTGACTGGTCGTTTTTCAATTGGTCAGGTATCGTATCTGACGGGTCTTTTTTCAAATTGGTCAGGTCTCGTATCTGACTGGTCGTTTTTCAATTGGTCAGGTCTCGTATCTGACGGGTCGTTTTTCAATTGGTCAGGTCTCGTATCTGACGGGTCGTTTTTCAATTGGTCAGGTATTTTTAAAATCTTATATTTCACATGGGACACGTTGCCGGCTGACTCGGGGAGCAAAAGGGAGGCAAAACGGGTCACCGAGACCAGCCGCAGATCCATCTGCGGCCAGCCGCAGATGCACCTGCGGCTGGGATCGGCCCCTACATTAGATCGCGACCCCCACGTTTCCTTTCACTTTTTGGCTGTCCCTTTCACTCGTTTTCGGTTTTCCTCGCCCCCTACCCGGCTTTTTCGTCTTTTGGACCTCTTTCGGCAAAATCTGCTCCGATTAAATCAGTCTACGTACTTTGGGTAACGTTTTAACTCATTTTTCTTTGATTTTTCGCTTTCATTTGACTATGTATTTACTTGTGTAAATATTTGATCTTAGTAATGCATGCCTATATGAGATATTGGGGTTAGCCATAGCATATATAAACGAATGGGTCTTGCGGTCATGCTCTTTTTACTTTGAAAAAACCATGATTTTATTCATTTTATGCTCATGGTGCATCATTTTCACTTGCATTTGGGATTTGTTGGTTGTCTGACTTGATTTTAAACATGCCGGATCGTGCATGGGATGTCCATTTTACAAACGAGACTCTGCCGAAATTTCGGGAAATCTAGCGCACCCCTAAGGATTTATTCATGCATTTCCATTTCATAAACATGTCATGCTGCCCTATGACTTTTAGCAATATGCAATAAGATTTGTTTTGAAAGATAACGAGTTAAGGGTGTACCTCCTTTTCGTGATGCCGTTTCAGCCATGGATCCTGATGCTCCCAGTGGCTCCGCAGTGCCCCGGGTGGCGGGTGTCCGACGTCGCAGAGCGGCCACCCCAGCTCCAGCTCCCGTTCTGACCCGTCATTCCCGTAGATTGGCGGAGTCTATCATTCGCCCCGTGCAGCCGGATATTGATGAGGATGCCCCAGCTGAGGCAGAGGCGGGCCCTTCGGGCACAGCGGCTCCTCCCCCCACGCGTCGGACTTTACCAGGGGCTCGTGCCAGGATACCTGATCTGCTCGGTCCGACTCTCAGTAGTCATCCCTCAGCCTACCTGGCGGCTAACGAGGTATATCCGTCATTTAACTTCATTCAAATCCGTATGGTTACCATGCTTGACTTTTGATGGTTGTCACAGGTTCCTGAGTTTACCCAGCCTCGGGGCAACTGGTTTAGCATCTACACTCTCTATCATGCGCTGCATTCCGACTATAGGGGGATGGTAGATTCCTGGGGCTTCAGACATTTCTTCACCATTGCCCCTCGCCGGTGTCCGTGGGGCTATATGAGGGCTTTAGCTGAGCGCTGGTTCCACCATACACAGTCGCTTCATCTTCTTGACTGTGAGCTGATGTTGACCCCTCTCGACTGGCGTTATATCACCGGGGTGGAGTTTTCCGGATCCCGGGTCCCCCTGGAGACTGACATCACCACCGCAGCTGTTCGATCCCTGTTGGGCTACTCTCCCCATGATAAGGTCTTTAAGGCCCGCAGCATCCGATCGGGAGCCTTGGCTGTAGATGCCATTGGAGGGGTCCTCTCCGAGCCATTCCCTGAGGACCGGTCTACTCGTGATTTTCTGCTCCGCCGTCTGTTTCTGACCATTATGAGGGGCTGTTTTCTGGGGAACAACTCCTCGACTATCCATTTCAGCATCGTCGGAGCCACCAGGGATGTTGACCGGATCGGGGATTACGACTGGGGCTCTTTCACCTTTGCTTACTTCCTCCAGGGTCTTCGTCTCCGCTCAGAGGGACAGACCGATGCTTGGCTCGGCTTCTATCCCTTCCTGCTAGTAAGTCCCTTTTATCATACAGTTCTCGTTTCGTCCCATTTCTTCGTTCCTTCTTGCTACTTACGGCTTTTCTGTTTTGTTTGACAGTTCTGGGCCTACGAGAGATTACCCTGCTTGCGGCCCGTTACTATCCTCGGCCCGGAGACTTATCCCAGGGGTCGTAGATGGCATCATAGTACTCTCGAGGAGACCCCAGTGTCTGATAGTTTCGCTCACTGTCGGCTGCAGTTAGAGCTGATCTCGTCTGCGGATGTGACCTGGGTTCCTTACACGGCGGATCATTTGGCGGCTGGCCTTGCTGGTGGTTATGCTGCGGACCTGGAGCATGCCTTATCCACTCGCCGTATTCCGTTTCTGACCTACGGTGGATGGGAGCTATATCTGGGGGAGCGCGCCATCAGATGTGTGACCGGGGAGGCTCGTATCCCTTTGCCCCCCCCCCCCCTCAGAGAGAGCTTGGTTTGCGGATGCCCACCTTCCAGAGGCCCTGATGGCCGGGGAGGACGGCTATATGCTTTCTGTTGGTCCGCATACGAGCGAGAGCTTCAGTGCCTGGTGGAGACCCCGCACTATCGGTCCTCAGACCCGGGCTACTTTCTTCCTCGGAGACCTGGTTCACGGGTCGGTGATGATGGCAGATTGGATGGAGTGCGTCCGTGTCCCCACCCATTCGGACCAGATTGCTTCACTCACTCGGAGGGTGGATCAGTTATCTCTCTTCGTTCGAAGCTTGGGCCGAGATCCAGAGGAGGCTTATGCTGCAGACCCGCAGGGATCTGATTTTGGCGTGGGTCCCGGTACATCGGATGCCCCAGTTCCGCCTTATTCCTGCCCAGACCTTAATTTTGAGGGTGAGGTTGCCCTTCCCCAGGACTTGCCTGCAGATCAGTTTGACGATGACACCTTCATTGATGGCATAGACTTCACTGATTAGACTTGATAGGCTAGGATCTCTGTATTTAAACCTGCTCGTTTTACTATCATTTCTCATTTCATGTATTATGTACAGACTTATTTTATTTTATGCACAATCGTTTACTTTTGATGATTCATTCATTCCATTATAGCTTGTATGATGTATGATTTGTTATATATAAGGAAAAATTGACCCCTGTATAGTCTTTTGATACCGCTTTTACAGATGTCATCCCTGGACGTGGTTCGCTTGGACCCTCGCGCCCCCTCAGGGGTTATTGGCAGGCTCTTCTTGTGGCTGGATAGTTTGCTACCCTCCGACCGAATCATCGCAGAGGGTCTTTTGGGACACTCCTTGGCTCTACTGTCATTTCAGGTGCCGCCGGGCTTTGTTGATGGCATTCTCAGTTGTTGGATCCCGGACCGACAGGTTTTCAGGTTTAGGCTGGAGTATCTGACTCCCACTCTTGAGGAGTATGCTCGCTTCACCGGTTTATCAGTGGATGGTCCATGTGCACGGGTTACCTCGGGCCATATGCGCCGCCAGTTTCTGACTTTCACAGGCTTGCGGAGGACAGCTCTGCTATCCGTGACCTCCTCGAGCCACCTTGTTCCTCTATCCTTCCTGGTTGACAGATTTGGCTCGGTGGATAGCTTCTCTCGGTTTTTCAGTGATTTTTCAGTATCTGAAGAGCGCTGGGGCGCTTTGAGAGTGGATGTTTTGATGGCTTGTGTCGTATCAGTTCTGTACATGCCCGCAGGGGACGACCTCATGGATATGCGGGTTATCGTAGCGGTGCAGGCTCTCCAGGAGGATCATACCATTCTTCCCATGATATTAGCAGAGACTTACCTGTCGGCCTCATATTGTCATTCCTTCTCTGGTCGCATATTTAGGGGAAGCTCTACTTTGTTATACGTATGGTTCATGAGCCACCTCAGACCCATCGGGCAGTTTCGTCGACACGGGTTCTGTTTCAACCACAGCCTGGCCATGCAGTTCTCTTTCCGTCCCCGGCGATGCACGGATACAGTCTCATGGAGGGAGCTCTTATCGGCCCTTGAGGAGCCTTTCCATCTTCTGATCTATTCGGGCTATTGCTCCTTCCAAAGTTTCCTGACTCATGTGCCACCTTTTGATTTTCTCCCTCTCCTTGGCTTGAGGGGGGTGACGACTTATCATCCCTTAGCTGTCATGGGGCAGTTTGACCAGATGCAAGATCTCCATCTCTTTGCGGGAGCTGCTGACTACCGATTTCTCATATCGCCTCAGACGGAGAGGGAGCTGCTGAGGGTATACGATCTTTGGTCACACAGGGTCTCGGCCGAGTTTGGGGACAGTCACCCTGGTCAGACACCCGATTATCTGTTATGGTTGCACGGGGATTCAGAGATTGCCGACTTTGACCCGATCGGGGTATTGGATGGTTCCCGAGGACTTTTTCCATGTGAGACTAGTTCAGGTGCGATCATTTCTCCTGAGGTTTCAGGATTATCGCCCAGATCTGGTATTGAGGAGGTTTCCACTTCGGTACATGCCCATTCCTTTGACTTGACTGATCGGATCCAGAGATTGATGATTGAGGGTACCCGGCTCCGGTTCGTTTTGAGTACTACTGAGACTGAGAGGGATACCGCCTATGCGGAGCGGGATGCTGCTGTACTAGCCCGGGATGCCGCCCTTTCCGCCAGAGATAACATCGTAGAGCAGGCCCGAGTCATTATGGAGGGCCATTCCACGACTGTTACCAGTGCTGCTGCTCTTTTGACTCGGATTGACATGATGGGACAGCAGATTGCGGATGAGCCGGAGGTTCATGAGGCCTCGACTATTCTGTCCGTCCTGCTCCAGCTGGTCTCTGACCTGTAGATGATTTTAGTCCCTGCACAGACTATGTCAGTTTTATCACTTTTATTTAAAAGACAGACTTGTAAGCAAAATGTTTTGTATATATAGAGAAATATTTATGGTTTTAGTCATTTCCCTTTTTTATGCATCGTCGCCCTCCATTGGATCCTCATTTTATCCAGCCGATTATGATTTCGATATATCGCCTTATTTCTTTTCTCAAGTCTTGATTGGAACTTCACAGATATTGCCGCATGCCCCTCTGATTTCATCGAAGTGAGTCTTGGACTTTGGGCTAATTATGTGGCTAGGTTTGGGTAAGTTTTGGAGGGTATAGGATTTCTGGAAGTGGTTTTGGTATAGGGACAAGGTTTGTGGTTAGGTTTGGGTAAGTTTTGGAATGTGTAGGATTTCGGAATTTTCTGGAAGTGGTTTTGGTATAGGGACGAAGTTTATTATTTTGTGTAGAACGGACCGTGCCATGATGGCTGCCTACGTACTCCCACAAGGTCAGGAGATCAGGTCCTACGTAGTTCGAGTTACAAGGGAGATAGAAAGAAATTTTTTTTTTTTTTTTTTTTTTTTTTTAAGCGTAGAATCGTTTCACAGAGTCGGAATTCAGGGGCTGCGGAAATACCTCGCCATCCATTTCCTGTAGGATGAGGGCCCCTCCAAATAGAACCTTTTTGATCACAAAGGGCCCTTCCCAATTGGGAGCGAATTTCCCTTTGGCTTCGTCTTGACAGGGCATGACCTTCTTTAGAACTAAATCATTCTCTTTGAACTTTCGGGACCGAATCTTTTTGTCGTACGATCGAGAGATACGTTGCTGATACAACTGACCGTGTAATATAGCCGCCACCCTTTTTTCATCTATCAAGGCTAACTGGTCGTATCGACTTTGTATCCAATCCCCCTCGTCAATCCGAGCATCGAGCAAAATCCGGAGGGATGCCATCTCCATTTCCACCGGCAAAACAGCCTCCATCCCATATACCAAGGCGTAAGGGGTTGCTCCTGTGGACGTTCGCACTGATGTCCGGTATGCAAACAATGTGAGGGGCAGCAAATCCGGCCATCCCCGATGATTGGCAGACATTCTCGCCATGATTCTCTTTATATTCTTATTTGCCGCCTCCACGGCCCCATTCATTTTGGGCCGATAAATGACAGAATTGAGATGCTTGATCTTGAATTGGGCGCACAACTCCTTCATAAGGGCATTGTTCAGATTCTTGGCATTGTCGGACACCAAGATTTCAGGCTGTCCGTATCGGCAAATCACATTGTTCCTGATGAAACTGACTATAACTTCCTGCGTTACTTTGGGGAAAGAAGCTGCCTCTACCCATTTAGTGAAATAGTCGATCATGACGAAAATGAACCGGTGGCCGTTGCTCGCTTTGGGCTCCACGGGCCCGATAACATCCATACCCCACATGGAGAACGGCCAAGGGGAAGTCATACAATGTAGTTCATTAGGAGGCGCATGCATCACATTACCGTGTGCTTGGCATTGGAAACATCGCTTGACATGATCGTCACAGTCAGCTTTAAGTGATAGCCAGTAATGCCCGGTTCTCAGAATTTTCTTGGCCAACATTGACCCACTCATATGCGGCCCACATACTCCACCGTGCACTTCGCCCATGATTTTCTGCGCTTGAGTCTCGTCCACACATCGCAATAATCCCAAGCCTACATCCCTCTTATACAGGGAGTCTCCGCTTAAATAGAATTTCATTGCCATCTTCTGGATTCTCTGCCTTTCCGTTCGGTTCGCCTGGTCGGGGAGTGATCTATCCCTCAAGTATTTCTGAATGTCATGATACCAGGGCTGATTTGGTTGAGCCACATCTTCTGACAACTCCGATATGTATTCTTCGTAAGTGGGGGCACTTTGTACTGTTATTTCAATCTGTGGGGTGGCTTTGCCTTTGAGTACGTGGACTAACGAAGCCAGGGTAGCCAATGCATCGGCGAAGTCATTCCGCCCCCGGGGAATGTGTCGGAAAGCTATATCTTCAAATTCTTGCATCAATCGGACTATACACCGGTGGTACGGGAGTAACCGAAGCTCCTTAGTGCCATACTCCCCAGTCGCCTGTCTGATTACCAATTCTGAATCTCCGAACACGGCTAATCTTTTCACTCCCATATCGCGGGCGAATCTCAGTCCCAATATGCATCCTTCGTATTCGGCCGTATTGTTTGAGTTACTGAACTTTAATTTGGTGAGAACAGGGTATTGCTCGCCCGTAACGGATACCAGGACCGCTCCAGCTCCTGCCCCTTCAGCATTCATGGCACCGTCGAAATACATTTTCCAAAACTGCCCTTCGTCATCACACCTCGCTTGTTGGACCCACAGTATGTCTTCACCTGGTAGGAAAGTCTCTAAAGGCTCCATCCCCCCTGTCGGCATCTCTGATAATTGATCTGCAATTCCCTGCCCTTTCATGGCCTTCTGGGTAACATATAGGATGTCGAATTACTGGAGGATTAACTGCCACCTTGACAATCGACAATTCAGCATTGGTCTCTCAAATATATACTTCAAGGGGTCGATTCGCGAGATCAAATAGGTAGTGTGTCCATGGAGGTAATGCTGTAATCTCATAGCAGCCCAGGCCAAGGCGCAACATGTTTTCTCGATCGGCGTGTAATTCTGTTCACAGCTGCTGAATCTCTTGCTGAGGTAGTAAATGGCATGCTCCTTACCGGATTCACTCTTCTGCCCCAGCATACAACCCATCGCCATATCATTCACGGATATATACAGGAAAAGGGGAACCCCGTCCTTTGGCGGTACCAGCACTGGCGCTTCTGTTAGTTGCTTCTTAATAGTCTGAAAGGCCTTTTGGCATTGACTGTTCCACTTCCGGGAGGCGTCTTTCCTTAACAGTTTGAAGATTGGTTCGCAGGTGGTGGTCAGATGGGATATGAACCGACTGATGAAGTTTATCCTCCCCAAAAATCCCCTTATCTCTTTCTCTGTACGGGGAGCTGGCATATCCACAATAGCCCTGATCTTAGCCGGATCCAGTTCGATACCTCGATTGCTCACCAAGAATCCAAGGAGTTTACCTGACTGAACCCCGAAGGCACATTTGGCTGGATTGAGCTTCAAATTATACTTCCTGAGCCGCTCGAATAGCTTCTTAAGGTGAGTCACATGGTCAGATTCCGCCCTCGATTTCACAATGATGTCATCCACGTAAACCTCTATCTCCTTGTGCATCATGTCATGGAATAGGGCCATCATGGCCCTCTGATAAGTGGCTCCCGCATTTGTGAGGCCGAAGGCAAGTCGTCTATAACAAAACGTGCCCCAGGGGATGATGAAGGCAGTCTTTTCTCGATCCTCTTCCGCCACCATTATCTGGTGATACCCAGCGAAACAATCGACAAATGAATACATTTCATACTGAGCTGTGTTATCCACCAAGATGTGTATGAAAGGCACTGGGAAGTTATCCTTAAGACTGGCCTTGTTCAGATCTCTATAATCCACGCACACTCTCACCTTTCCTCCAGGTTTTGCCACGGGGACTATATTGGAAAGCCATTCTGGGTAAGTAGACACCATGATGATCCCAGCCTTGAATTGCTTGACTATCTCTTCTTTCACCTTTAAGCTCCACTCTGGCTTTAACTTTCTCAACTTCTGCTTAACTGGCCTGAAACCCTCCTTGATAGGCAATCGATGTACCACGATGTCCGTGGACAAACCGACCATGTCTTCGTGTGACCAAGCAAACACATCCTCATATTGGCTCAATAGTTCAGTTATCTCTGTTTTCTGGTCTGGAGTCAAGTCTGCCCCAATTTTTAGCTCTTTGGGGTTTTCAGGGGTTCCTATGTTGATGGTGATGGTTTGGTCTAGGTTGGGTTTGGGTTTATCCTCGACCCATTCTTTGATCTCGTCGGGAGCGTCGTCATCATCTGCTTCGTCCTGCTCAATTCCCATCAAATCGAAATCCAGTTCTATATCAAAATCATAATCGTCTTTCAAATTTGGAAAATCGTTTGTTAGGCTAGAATGACTCAAATCGGTACACCTGACATGAAACAAAAATATTTGTCATATATATAAACATTAGGTACATGACTTCCTTTTCAATAATCATGACAAAAGTATGAAATAGACGTGCAGATACATAAAAACAAAAACACCGTCTTAAAAACCCCTTGATCCCCCTACTGGACAAGATTCCCGGACACTCCTGCATTTACCCTTTTCTGGATACTACTGGCTGCACGGTCCAATTCCTGGGGATCACTTCGGTTTTAGAGCTAGTGATGGAGGGGGTCTCTGCATCTGGCACCTCCTCAATGATTGCGGCAACTTGGTTTCGGCTCTCATTTTCACTTTCCTCGGGCACTTCTAACCCGGCCCAATTTATAAATGGCATGATCTGCTTGCCCTCAGTCATCTTCTCTTTTCCCTTTTCATTGGGGCCTGACTGTCCCGGAAGATGGCACTTTTTCTCGAACTGTTCCATAATTTCCTGTAAGAAATCCGACTGCTGGGCCACTCCTTTGACTGGGGGAACCTCCATTTTACCCTCTGCTTCAGATGCAGGCTTGATTACCCTCGGGGAGTGTTCATTACTGGCTCTCGGTATCGGGACTCCGGTTATCCGCACGGGAATTTTCTTGTATGTGTTTCTCGTCCTCATACCTCCGTGATATCCTAACCCTGCCTTGCCTGACTGCACTGGTACTTTGATGGGTTCGGTGATTCCTTGGCTGTGCTTGCCTAGCCCTTGCCCCGGCTGAAAGTTCATTGCCATCATTTCCCGGGCAACGAAAGTGAGCTCGGGGGACACCTTAAGCTTTAACTCCGGGGCTCCCAATTGCTTGTACTGAGGGGTGCTGATTTCAAACGCTTGATAGCTGATTGGTTCGGCTGATTCGTCCACATGGATCACCGGCATGCCTTTTACAGAGGGAACAGGGTAGTCAGATTCTGCCGCGATTGTGATCAAGTGTCCCTCAACGATAAACTTTATTTGCTGATGCAGAGTGGAGGGAACTGCCCCAGCCATATGAATCCAGGGCCTCCCCAAGAGCATGTTGTAACTGGCCGTGATATCTAGCACTTGGAAGGAAATATCAAAAGTATACGGGCCAATCTCCACCGGCAGCTCAATCTCTCCCACCGTGTCCTTTCTCGATCCATCAAACGCCCTTACCACCACTTGGCTGGCCCGCAGGCGCTTAGGGTTGATCTTCATTTTCTCCAGAGTATTGTATGGGCAAATGTTCAGGGCTGACCCACCATCAATCAAGACTCCGTTCATCACATATCCGGACGAGATGACAGAAATGTGTAACGGCTTTCGGTGCCCCCTTCCTTCTTCAGGGATGTCGTCGTCGGTAAATGATATTACATTGCTGTCTAACAGATGGCCCACCAAGTGGCTGAATCTTTCTGTACTGATTGTCTTGGGGACATGGGCCTCTTCCAGGACTTTGCTTAATACTTGATGATGGTCATTTGAGGCCAAGGCAAGATCTAAGATGGATGTCAGGGGTGGCTGCACCTCCAGTGTTTTGGCCACATTTGCCTTGCCGTGATTCATCTTCTCCCAAAACTCCAACGCTTTGTCCTCTGATATTTTCCCGTTTTCCCTTTTTGTGTTTTCAAAAACCCGCCTTGGTAGATACAATGGATTTCCTTTGGAGCTGACCGATGCACAACTGGCCTCTTCCACGGTTTTTTCCCCGTAATTCCACGGAACAGTCTTCAGGTTGGTGACTGGCAATTATGATCTAGCTGTTACGACAAGGGGTCTTGGAGCTGATAACCGGATAGGCTCTGTTTTGGTCCCTTGAATTACTCCAACCAACTTAATAGGCTCCCTTGGCGCATCATCCCGGGCATTGGTCACAGCAATTTCTCCTTCTATCCTCCTTATGTATCTCAATCTTAGGGGACCCTCCGCCCCACTAGCTTCCACTGTATTTACGCCTCCCCCATTATGCTCGGGAAGAGGGTTGGCCTTCACATTCGGGGATTCCGGTTGTTCCACCACGATTTCTCCGTTGTCAATCATGTTCTGGATCTTGTGTTTGAGAGACCAGCACTCCTGGGTGTCATGCCCCGGGGATGCCGAGTGGTAGGCGCATCTCTTGCTAGGGTCATATCTCTTGCTCTTTGGGTCTGACGGAGGCAATAGCTCGGTAATCTTCTTCTGGCTTACCAGCAGGGTCAGTATCTGCTCCAACGAATCCCCCAAAGGGGTGAACTCCCTCTCTTGCGGCTTTTCGAATTTTCGACGCCCCTCATACCTCTGATTGTTGAAATTTGATGGGCGCGGGGCCTCATTTCTTTGTATGTGGACCGGGGGGCTGGTCATTGTTTTCCCTGATAGTCCTTGTAGTACCAAGGACACATCCTCCTCCTTTCTCTTTTGGGGTCTCCGGGATGAACTGCCGTAATTCCCACTCTGGATTTGCTCAGCCACAGCCTCGAGAGCTGTGAGATCTCTGATCTTTCCTGACTTCAAACCCATCTCAGCCATTTCCCCATGCTTGATCATCTCCGCAAAAGGCTTTCCTATTCCCGCCATTACTCTTTCATAATAGGGAGCCTCCTGGATATCAATGAAAGTCATGACCATTTCTGCCTCACTCATGGGTGGGTTCACTTGGGCTGCCATCCTCCTCCACCGCTGAGCATAATCTCTGAAGGATTCACTGGTCTGTTTTCTGATTTTGGTCATCTGGTAGCGGTCCGGGGCCATCTGGGACTGAAAACTGTACTGGGTTAGGAAAGTGTGGGCCAGCTCCTCCCAGTTGTGGATCTTAGCATTATCCAATCTTGCATACCACGTCCTAGCCTCCCCTGTCAGGCTTTTCTGGAACAGTTGCATCCTTAGCGATTCATCCTCAGCATATCCTCCTAGCTCTCCGATGTATACTTTCAGGTGCGTGTAGGGATCCCCCAACCCGTTGTACTTTTCAAATTCGGGGAGTTTGAATTTTTCTGGATATCTGGTTCCCGGAAAGATGCACAGGTCGGAATAGTTAACACTGCCATATGACCCGATCCCCTTCATCGTTTTGATGGCCTCTTCCATCTGCTTTATTTTCTTACTAACACCGCTGGCAACCTCATCTTCGGGGATGATAATGACTTGCTTTGGTAGCTCAACTTTAGGAGTTTCCGGGGTTAGTGCGTTTCCTTGGGATGATGGCCCCGCCGGGTCCTCGAGCTGTGGCCCTGATTTTAGTTTGAAATGCTCCTTGAGCAACATGGTCAGCTCGGTCATTTGGTTTTTCACAGCATTGAACTCTTCCCGAGATACGGGAGCCAGGTCAGGATTAGGGTTCTCAGCCATCTCGACTGTTAATTCTCTGGCTTTCTTAGATCGGAGACGGGTTTGGGGAGCAATCCTGCGTATAAAACAACCGAAGTTTAGTTTCGGGAAATGACATTGGTGGATGCATGCTAAAGCAAATATTTTTTGAGTTTTTGAGTTTTGTAATATTTTCCTGCAAAACAGGGTTAGTATCCCTTTATTTTATCCAAAGTAATGACATTGTGCAATTTATGATGCTCTCCAAGCTGTCCCTGTAAAACAGAGGTTAGTACTTTTATTTTGACAAAATTGGTTGGTACAAAATGATTGACTACAGTATGATATCATGCGCGTAAAGCGTAAAAGGGCATGAAGAGACTTTCCGTGCGTTGGGTTTATCTGAGGCTGACCTACCCTAAGTTACTCTCGCGGGCTTTTCGGCATGAAGGTTCCCAGATCTTCGCAACATACTCGAAGGGAATAAATCCGATCTTTCAATTGGATTGGATCTGAGTGGATGCTTTTCCTGAGCCTCGCCGGGGAGCACCCCTTTGAGTCCAGTAATCCACATCCGACGGGTTTGCCTCAGGAGGAGGAACTGCTCAACATACATTCAATCATACATTCATCGTCCTCACCGTATGCATATGATGCTAATAAAGTAACGACTTAAAAAACCGCAATCACACCATCCACTAAAGTAAAAACTTGAACATAAAAAACGCAATCACACCATCCACATACGCACAAAAAGGTAAATCAACGCAAATAACGCAAACACACATTTTTTAGATTTTTAAAGGATAGGAAAACATCAGAATTTTAAATGCGGCTTAAGCCCTCTAATGTCCCCAGCGGAGTCGCCAGCTGTCGACGCCGGGATTTTCGTCGCCTCGTTTTTTATTATTAAAAGCCCTTTCCAATTTTAGCCTTTTATTTGAGATGTGACTTTTGAAAAGGGTCGGCTTAATGTCGACGGGGTTTGAAATGTCGATTATATAATGAGCCAATTGACCAGAGTCGCCAGTTGGTATATTTGAAATGGATGTACCAACTCATCCGGATTTAGTTTTCATAATCGCTGGCTCATTGTGACTCCGAGTTAATTGGTCCGCAAACCGAGATTCATAGAGTTCGGGGGCTTGCTTAAGCGAGGGGAAGGTGTTAGGCACCCCCCGACTTCCGTGAAATACGGTTACCGTAATCTTGATATTTTCCTCTCCTTTTTAAATCCTAAAATGTGTGGTTTGCGTGTGTGTGCGTGCGTGCCTAGATGAATGTTTGTGGTGCGTTTTGCATAAAAGTTCGCTTTTATTTTTATATGGCAAAAGTGTTATCTGGAAAGTGTTTTGGACGTTCTTTGACCCAAATGACGAGGCTTCGCTTTTTATAAGAAAGATTGATTTTAATTTCGAAAGCGTTGAGGGTTTTTTATTTAAATGTCATTTTAGAAAATAATAGTTTTAAACTTTTGTCAAATAGGAATCGAGACTATACATTGCCTTCTAACAGTTAATATAAATAAAATGAGGGCAACTTCTAGAACTCTTTAACCCTATGCACAAAGTTTAATGAAAACATTCTTTATTTGCAAAATCGTTTTTTTGTGCCGTTTTAAAACCAACTGAAGCCTATTCATCAATCATGGATTAAAGTTTGCCCAAAACACTTACCCTTTAAACCTCGTGAATCTAATATCCTAAATTTGATCACTTTCACGAAATCTTCATTATTTGCCTTATTTTGAAAACCATTTTTGTGTCGTAAATTAAAACAAGCATCCACAACGTGTCGGGGCCATCCACGGGCATGTGAGCCATCCAGACAACCCCAAACACCCACAATCACATATTTTTTATTATTATTACGGGGCCTTAACCCGAACACGACTCGGTATCGTTTTAAGGCCCAATATTACAAAATACACATCCATGGACTCTACATCACGATTACATATGCCCAAAACGTCCATCATCGGGATTCGACCGCTAGGATCTCCTCCCTAGGCTCACAATCATCCAAATAGCTACATAACCAATAATAAACAAATCTAACAAGATCTAGACATTGGCTAACACATTATATAACCCAAATATCGCCCAAATCAACATTACACATTACTTATCACCATAACGAACGAACAAATCACCGTACGGATGTCATCGGGGCGTTAGGAGGAATTATGTTCCGATGGAACCCTCGCTAATCAACCCCTAATCCACGGATCATTACCAATATGTAACAATAAACTACATCAAAAACACCAATCACAATATTATACTAACAATACAACAAAAAAACTCAAGAATGCACTCATTTCACCTTGCAAAATGCCGATTAAAGCTTCTATATTCCACAAATCGGACAACACTACAAGAAGACTAGATTACCTAGCACAATACAAGAGATTTGTTGCTTGAAACTAGCAAAATCCGACCTCTCTCTCTCTCCCGCGCGATCTCTCTCTCTCTCTTTTCCTTTCTTTTTCTTCTTTTTTTTGGTTCTCGGGTTGAAGATGGCGATCTATAGTGCCTCAGCAGGCAGCCGCAGATACATCTGCGGCCAGCCGCAGATGCATCTGCGGCTGCCTGCTGTGGCCGTCTCCTCGGCTGCCGTGTGCCGCCCTCGAGCCACGCGAACGTCTTTTTGTCGGCAGCCGCGACTGCATCCGCGGCTGTCCGGCGCATTTTTCTCGAATTTCGTGCCACGCGGTATTAATTTGCCAATTTCTGCTGTATTATTTTGTAAAGCTGTTCTTTGATACCTGAATCAATTCTGGGAATGGTTTCCCGACGTCGAGACCCCACCCTAATGCTGTAATTGCAGTGTCCTTGTCCTTTTTTGGCGATTCGCATCGGGTTCTGTCTGGATGGCCCGTAGGCCTCGCCTCAGATGCCTCAATTCTCGTTTTGCGTTTGACAGCCTTGATCGTAAGCCGTGGTGGGAACTGCATTTTGGCGCCCACCTCTCCTTGTCGTATATTGGGTCACTTGACGATTTTGCCCTCCTGTCAGGGTTAGTAGAGAAATGCAAAATTCGGGTGTCTACAACATTCACTTCTCAATTGAATTTATTTCCTTAATAAATTCTCTACATGCATCAATACAATATTCTCACATTTAATTTCTAACAAATAAATTATGTTAAAAAAAAATGGTCACCCATTTTCTACATATCTTACTTCTCAAATTCTAGGTTTTAAACCTTAACCTTTAATAAAATCAATTAAGATATTATTTAAAATCTTGAAAATATCTGGGATATTACATTAATCTCTTATTAATATTATTAATCATTTAATAATATTTTAATCACTCATTGACTGTGTAATGATATTTTAATCATTTACAAATGTTATTAATCATTTTAACAATCTTTTAATCACATACTAATATTATTCACCATTTAATAATATTTTAATATTTTTCAAATAATACCAATAGTTAACTTTTTAATTGTGTTAACTTTAGTCTTTATTTTAAACATTACCTACCATTTATTCATTAATAGACTCCATATATATATTGATTTAGTATTCAAACACATTCATTTTATACTTATTTCAACTTAATTTTTCACAAAAAACCTAACCCAGAACGACCCAACCCGACCCGGACTGCCTAAAATCTGTTAGGCAATGGACTCAGGCGCAGCTGCGTTCACCATGAGTGCAGGTGCGCTCGGCCATTTTTCCAAAAATCAATTTTTTGGCTGCACAACCCTCAGTCGCTCCGACAGCCATAACTTCTTCATTTTTAAACATTTTGCGGTGACTTTTAAGTCCATTCTCATTAGACTTTCCCCCTATACAACTTCTCTTTAGATCACAAATCCAAATTTCAAACGAAACTAGACTAAAAACTGCTCACAAGGACAAAGTAAAATCTAACTTCACAAATCCTTGGTTTTATTGGTTCAAACTTGAACAAAATAGCATCTACACATCCATATGACATCAACTCAGTATTGTTGTCTTTCTAATTTCTTGTTTTACAATATTTCATGCTTTGATCACATTTTGAAATTGTTTTGACAAGAAATTTAAGATCGAACTATCTACGGTTTTACCGATAAATCACTATATGGATTTTTCTTTCCTTTATTTGCGTAACACACATACCAATACATGATTTAAACATATCAAACCATGAATATACATATATAATATAGTTTAAGACTTCTATACCATCAAAATAACTTTTGATCGGTTAAAAATACTTTTTGACTATAGAAAACATATATAGATCATAAAAATAAAATAGATGAAGGTTTAGAACACTTTTGAACCTTCTAAACTTGGATGTTCTTCTTCTTCTTGATATAACTTTATTAAGAACTCCTCCTTGACTATTTGCTAGAACTTTTCCTTGGTCGAATCCCAATCTCACAAGAGTTTTCTCTTTTTTTCTCTCTTGGGAGCTCTCTCTTTTCTTTCTTGTTGCTCTAGCAAAATGACTAACAACCTAGCTCATTGGTGATGTATTCTATTTATAGAACCATCTTAATCTCTATCAACTTCCACTAATCAACTAGCATTGGTCAATTAGAGGCTAATCTTGCTTACTATTGCTTTGAATGACCATTTGAGTGACATTTTGAATGACTATATGAATGACTAGGGTTGGTGAGGAGTTGTTAAGCAACTTTGCACTCAAAATTCACCAACAAGCAAGCTTCACATCCATGCGGGCCCTAAAATTCAGGATTTCTCTATAATTATACTAATTTGATTTTATTTTTATGTCCTATATATTCATATATACATATTCACCAACATTTATATACACCTATCTATCTATCTATCTATCTATATATATATATATATATATATATATATATATATATATTGACCAATCTTTGACTTCATTTAGGCTCCACTTTGAACTTAGGAATTAAATATATTGGGCTTATTCATTTAATTTGATTGGGCTCAATTTATTTATTACATTGGGCTAACATTAACTAACACATGCTACATTTAATTAAATTAAGCATTGGTCTAGTTTAATTATTACATGGATCAATGTTTATTTAGTTACATGGACTACTAGGTTAATTTATTATACCTAGTTTAATACCTCATTTAGACTTATAATATAATCTAATTAGACTTACTTTAAATTATTCTATCACCTTGGGTTACTCAATTAACTCATCCATAGTTAATTTACATCATCACATTCATTCACCTAGCAATTAATCAGTGTTTGGTTAATGCCTCATCTTGTCTACCAACAAGGGATATTCAATTAGTTCTACATTAGTTAATTCTCTACACTCAACAATACTTATCAATATTATTTAATTGGACTTATATTAATTGCCTCTTGGATTATTAATTAACATAATATTTGGGCTTATTATTTAATTACCCACCTTCATGCAAGTATTCCTATATTGGGCTAACGCATATCATCCTTTTTGGGTTAGTCCACTAATAGTAATTAAATTACTTGAACTCTTTATGAGGCTACATCCTTAAATTTATTTGGACCTCTTTATAATTACCAACATGACTTAAAATAATTAACATATTGGCTTGTTTTAATCTATTATTTAACTCTATATAACAACTTAATAATTAAGTTAATTACTTAATTAATTAGCTTCTTAATATTGTCATTTTAGGCAATATTCTAACTTCTCTAGTTGCTAATCTTAGCTTTAATTCATTACTCATATAATTAACTTAGTTAATTATATTACATGACTTTCATTTTTACTCCATACTTAAACTAATTAATTTATTAGTTTTATTGAGTATTAATTTACTCAATTTCTTATTTGGCTAAAAGTACACTTTATGTATATATGTATCAATATAACCACCTTCACTTATTAATTGAATTTATTTTCTTAATAAATTCTCCACATGCATCCTTATAATATTCTCACATTTAATTCTAAAAAAATATTTACTCATTTTCTACACATCCCACTTCTCCAACTCTATGTTTTAAACCATAACATTTAATTAATCTTATCTACAAATCTTGTAAATATCTGGATATTACAGTTATGCTACAATTTGATATTAAATTATTGATATGAAGATATATTGATGATATTTGTGATATGTGAAAAGCATGAGGTATAATTACATGTGAAATATGTACAGAATATGAAGCATGAATTGCTAGAGACTATTTGTTTATTATATGTGATGTATGAGAAGTATGAAGTATTCATAAAATGAAAAGCATGAAATGCATGATGTAGGAATAGAATGTAGAATATGTATAATATGTGAAGCATGTAATGTGTTATGTGTAACTGTTAGACTTGTTGAGTCGTCGTGCTCACTCTTGCTATAAAATCAACACTTTCAGATAAGTGCAAGATATTCGAAGATTTCGTTAAAGATCAAGGATCGGGAATGCGTATTACTTTCACTAAAAATTTAAGTGATTGTTTTAGTTATGAGTCCGGATTAGACAGGTAAACTGATTGTGTAATTAAATAAATAGTTAGTGTATATTGTGAGTGTTTAAATACTCAAATTGATTATATTAGAATATCGTATCATGTATAATATTGAGACATACTAGAAATTTGTAAATATTACGATTCTGGAATAGAAAGAGATGTTGTAAAGTTTTAAATAATTGATTATATGGCAATTATAATATTATTGTAAGTCGTGAACGATAAGAAAAAAGTTATACAATTATAAATTGGATCCAAAGTTAAAGGGACCCGAATACAGGATCGTCACACACTGCGTTTAAGTTTATAACCAACTCCCTCCTTCAACGGCTAGTTTAGTTAGACTTTTTTCCCTGCTTCCTTTCTTAACATAGGGTAGGCCGACAAGGACGGGGACGTAGGGAAGGAAAGGATTAATAGGGAATGGAAAACGCCTAGAGGGGGGATCGGAGGAGATTGGGTTTCTTTTAGAATTTTATTTTTTATTTTTTTTTATTGTTAAGTATGTTCTTTTAAAGTTTTAAATATGGATAAATTATCTTTTGTTTTTTAAAAAAGTACTTTTTAACTTTGATTAAGTTAAATTAATTTGATAAAATTTTACATTGTGATTTAGATTTATTTATAATTTCAAAAAAAGAATTTTGCACTTGGTAAAAGTGTGTAATTAAAAGATAATATTAATTATTACATTAATATAAATCTTAAATTTTAAAATTTATTCTAGATACTACATCATATGTCACGTCAGCATTAATTTACAAATTAAATGCCATGTTTTACTCATATCATCTCATGTTTAACTAAGTTTGGAATTATAGTTAACTTTGAGGTACTTGTGTAATTGTTTGAAAGTTTGATGTTATTGTTGTTAAAAAATAGTTTGTATAATTTTACGATAACTTAACAAAAGTTCAATGGTTTTTTTAAAAATTAAGACGTAGATTATGTAATGTTTCTTACTATTGTAAAATTTATTTAATTATTTTAATACAATCAAAGTCTCTTGAATTGCCGAGTTCTTGTTGAAAGGTGTAAAAACATTAATTTACAAAAAATTCTTATAAAATTTATTCTTGTTAGTGATATACTACGACTCAAATTTTCGTGATGTTATTAAAGAATAGGAAAGATTTGTATTACAATAAAAATATGTTGATTTTAGTTGCAAAGAGGCATACAACTCATTGAAGAACCACCTAATAATTTGTATTTGTTCCATTGTTACTGAATTAGGCTCACAAAAATTGATATTTTACCATTGACTAAATTTAAGGTTTGTGATACATAAATGATTTAGCACAGAACTTACGGTCTCAATTAAAAAATAAACTTCCTCCGTTTTAAATTATAAAATTATTATTAATTTTTTAAAATTGACTTAAGATTCTTTTAAACTCAAAACTAATATTAATTATTTTAGATTGGTCACGATTAATACCGTAAACTATGAAAACACGTAACTCATTATATCAAATTCAAGTTTGAACTTGTCATGCTTGCTTGGAATATATATAGAATGACGAGAATAATTGTTTATCTGGGAAACATATAATGGATACCAGATTTATTATTTCCCGTAGTCTTAATATTTTCCATGAGTTTCAGCTAGCTAGGAGACTGGAAAGGCAAGTTGTTAATGAAGTTGTGCTGCCTAGTAATGTCAGTTTAAGGGGTGAGTGGAGCAAGCCTTTGCCTAATATTGTTAAAGTTTATTGTGATGCGGGCATGGCAATGGTTTTATTGGCATAGGCTTTGTACTTCGAAATGGTCTTGGAGAACTATCGGAGCTAGAGTTGAACGTATGAATGGAAATTTGTCATTTGCTTGTGCCGAACCGGTTGCTATTCGCCAAGAAATGGTATTTTCTCGCGATATATGTTTCTCTAAGATTGAAGTAGAGAGTGATTGTAAGATTGTGATTGATCGTCTAGTTGCGATGTTGAAGGATTTTTTTTAATCTAAATTCTATTATTTATGATTACCTGAGCCTCAAATTTTCATTTGATTCCATTTGTCTCGTGTTAGCAGTCGAGATAATTCGGTAGCGCAAGGCTTAACAAAATTGGCTCAATCTTCTGAGATGGTTTGTCCGATTTATTGGTTGGGAGGTATTCATCATTGTATTCTTCTGCTTGTTGAAAAAGGTATTATTATGTTTAATAATATTATAGTCTTTCGGATTGTTTTCTCAAAAAAAAAAAAAGTTAGAAAATATTTTGAATTAACTTTCATTGATTAAATAATTTGAAACAGATGGAGTATAATATTAGAGAATTAATATTTCTATAAGTTAATTTGATATTTTCACAAGATTAAGTGAGACCCACTTGTGAAAATATCAAATTAACTTGTAGAAATATCAATTACCTAATATTAATGTAAATGAAAATCTAAAAGCATTTGAGAGAACATAATGGGTTATTTTGACTTGAAAATTTAAAATGTTAATTTTTAATATAAGTTCTTGTGATACCAGATATGAATATGCAAATATTTCAAATAATTTTATTCATATTCCATTAATATGAAGAATATCCATATTTTAATTATATCCATCGAATAATATGGATACGGACAACTAATTTAAATATTCATCCATATTCGTACACTCAGTTTATTTTGTATTTTATTTTTATTTTTTATTGACGTTTTAAGAGAAAGTAAATAGATTAAGAAATGTAACTAACACTTTGTCTAATTAGTTAAATTGAATATAAAATCTCAATATTATTTTTCTAAAATTTATTAAAATAATAAAGATAAAAAAAAAAAGTTACCATTTAATGTTTAAGAATAATATGAATATTAAGTCATTAATTTTTTTCTTGAAATCTATGAGAAACATAAATAAATAAAAAGAATAAATTTTTCTCGCTAAGAGAAATAAAAGGGAACAGAAGAAATAAATATCATATAAAATTTTCAAATTAGGATGTACAAATAGGGGTGATCATTAAGTTATATCCGAACCGAATAGACTATTCGGTTATATCCAAAAATTAAAATTGGCAAAAATTTGATATCCGAACAACTAACTGAATCGACAATTAACCAAATATCCGAAAACTGAATAATCGAATTTTCTATTCGGTTACTAACCGAAATTAAATTCCAACAGCAGGGGATTTAAGTTCCAGCAGCAGCAGTAGATTAATTCCAGCAGCAACAGCAGATTAAGCCTGTAACAACAAATACTAAGGAAGTATGAGCAGATGAAAAGGTCATAAACAATTTGTGAGATTGGACCTCATTAACCGAACCACCCATACTTCAATAAATCTAATGGGCACGGATCAGTGATCACAAATTGTAAATTCGGTTCGGAGCAAGAAATAGAGAGTTTACAGGGGAGAGAGATACTTATAAAAACTAAAAAAACAGCAAGTAGTTGAGTGATGTTTTGAGCTTTCTATGGCTGAACATCCTTCCCTTTCTCTGCTTTTCAAATTTCAATCAAAGAGAAGTAACCTGTAAAGCACTTGGGAAATGTACCCATATGAAGAAGCTTGATTTGCATGACAATATGTTTGCTTTGAGTAAAGCACTAACCAGTAAATCACATACTAATGCAACATTAGTAATGATGTAATGCATGTGAAGCTCGACGATCCATGCCCAAAATCCCACATTTAATAAATTAATATACTACATAAGTATGTGAATTTGAGTTGTTCTAGGCAAAGTCACTCCTGCTACATAAACTTGTCTGAGAATGAATTGAAGGATGAGCCATGCGGGTACTCTTTTAATTGCAAAGCCTTTGGAAGTTGGAACAAAATAGTAATTAATTTAATTTAATATTTTTTTTATTTTACTATTCGTTTAATCAATTAATCAAATAGTACAATTTTTCTATTCAAAACCGAATCCGAACACTGAAATAAATTTCGGTTATAATCGAAATATTTCGATTTTAAAATTTTGGTTCAGTTATTTCGGTTCATTTTTTAGGTTATAACCAAAGTTTGCTCAGGCCTCTGTGCACATGTCCACATCTAATAATAACCCTTTCTAGGCCTAGCTCTATTGCTTGGTAATAATGCTCCCTTCCAAGCGATCCCTGTACAATATATGTTGCATTTAATATTGTACTGAATTTCCAATGCCATCAAAAACATCGGTGCCAATTAGACATGCATAAAAAATTTACGTCCGCAGGTTAGTATGGTTCGATCTAGTCAAACTCCGATCTGATCAAAATTAGGTCTGACTTATAAGGTGCTATTTAGACGTAAAAGCCCAATCTGGCTCGCAAGTCCAAACCGGTCTGCTAAAAGTTTACGTGAGTGGGATACATTCAATACACATATAATATACTAAAAGAAAAAATTTCTTACCGGCATTGAAGTTGATGGTTGATAATATAATATTTGTTATTCTATTCTTACATAGTTTACTGGAAGTATTTTTTTTTAATAAGGACCAAGAATTGGATGAGCCATGTGAAGCCCGGCCTAGCCCGAGCCGCAGGCCTTAACAATCCATAATTTTGTTAGGAAGTTCGGTCTGGCCTGACCCGCAGGTCCAAAAGTCAAGGCCTAACTTGGTCTGGCCTGGTCAATGGTCAAAACCTATAAGGCCTGACAGGCCGGCCTAGTCCGATCTATTGTGCATGCCTAGTGCCAATAGAAAAGGATCACTTCATTTTGGAAAATGACCGATTACAAATCCTGTACTCCCTCTTTTTGGATTAAATGTTTAATAAGTCATTGTACTTTATGTCAATTTACAAGTGAATAACTAATTTTTTATTTTTTACAGTCAACTCACTGAACTGCAATTTTCATCTTTGACTGTTAAATTTTTTAACGATAAATTGACATGACAATGCGTCGTACACATAAAATCTTAGCTGGAAAGTTTTTTTAATATCTTTCTACACATCACCTATAGTCCGCCATTAAAATAAATTTATTCACCCAAACCCAAAATGCCCGACCCTACCCAGCTACTATAATCAAAATAAATTATAGATTTGAAATTAAAAAAAGATATATTTTTGAATGTTTTTTCTTCATCTTCTTCTGATTAAATGATGGAGATTTAACCAAAATTCTTTGCCCAAAAACACAGTATCTCCATATCCAAATACATAAACATGAGATTGAAGATGTCCAGATCAAGGTACATAATTGTAGTACACTTGTTATGATACCATTCGATTTATCAAAACCCAGTTACATATTCTGAGGAAAAATGAGAAGAATCTTCTAGAAATCAGCTAACAGTAAATTAACAAATACTACTATCATGAGATGTCATAGAGTTTTCGTTACGCCATCAAAGCTACACTACTTGGGTCCCGAGCTTGAAACCTCCAGTTATGTTTTGAAGAACTTTGCTTCCTTTGCTTCAGATTTTCTAAGAGTAACTTTCGTTGAAGAAGATTGAGGTAAGCTTTTTTCTCATACAGTTTCCACAAGCATTCAGCAAGGTATAATAGTTGTACGACCACTAATGGCTTCAAACAGAGAGGAGATTCATTAACCCACCAAGCTTCCACATCTCTTGCTTAAAATTACCCCCAAACCTTAATCCCCTTTAAAAACTCCTCCCAATAAGACAATTTTGATGTGGGGTTTTTCAGATTAGTAGTATTATCTTGTAAATTGTCCTCCTCCAACAATTGGGGGAAGAAACACATATATATAGATAGAGATGTAAGCAATCTTTTTATATCAGGATCGGATATCGAATCGGAAAGGTTACCGAGTGGATGGATCACCAGTTGTTGAACCATTATTGAATCAGTGACGTTATAAATATATAAAAATATATATTATTAATAATTAATAAAATTTTAAAATATATAATTTTTTGTAAGCTAAAATATAATGTAATTATGTTATAATAATACTAAAAATATCTAATTTTAAAAATAAAAATATTTTTGTACAAAAAAAATAATTAAAAACACTTTAAAACTTATTCAACCGGGCCAACTAACCGATTTTACCGGTTGAACCGATGGTCAGCCAGTCGAACCGATGGTCAACCAATTTTATCAATTTTTAACCACATTGATTGAACCGGTCTAAACATGATCGAAAACTGAACCGGGTCCCGGTTTAACCGGTCGGTCTGATTTAGTCCGAGTTTGATAACATTGGATATAAGTATGTAGAAAGAGAAAGCTGGGCTAGAAGGAGGAGAAAGAAAACTGGGTTGGGTTAGATTAATTGGTACTTTTTATTTTTAATGTGTTTTGATTTAAAAATATTTTTAATTTTGTTAGCAATTCAAAGGCAATTTTTATAAACCAGGTGACACATAATAAATGCCACATAGGATAATCCTTGAGATATCATCTTTTTTTTTTACAAGTCAGCTGTTTATAATCCTTGACACAACAGTTTTACTAACGTTTTGTTAAAAAATTGCAATTCAATGAATTTGACTGTAAAGAAAAAAAAATTAGTTATCCACTTATAAATTGGCATAAGGTACAGTGTCTTATTAAACATTAACCCCCCCCCCCCCCCTTCTGTTTGGGAAAGAGTTTTTTTTTTGTTGTTCTCTCTCCATAATTCACAAAGAAAATAGTACACAATATTTTTTTCCTCAACTGACGTGGCATTGTATAAAATAAATTAAATTTTATATTGCAAGAAGATATTCGATCAATATAAGGCCTAAATATAGATTAATACTTTGAACTTTTAACGTTTTTTCACTTTGAGGATTGAACTCCCAATTTTTTCAATTAAGTGATTAAACTTTTAATTTTTTTTCACTTTGAAAATTGTCTTATCAATTTTTTCAATTAGGGAATTGAACTTTTATTTTTTTTCCACTTTAGAGATTTTCTTCTCAATTTTTTCTGATTAAGTCTAATTGATAAATATGTGTTTGTTTAATTTGTTTCTTTTTATTGAATAAAATTATGTATTTTCTTCGTCTCAAATTAAAAGATTGTTATTGACTTTTGAAAGTTAATTTAAAATATTTTTAATCTTAAAATTAATAAAAATATATTAAAGTTTATGAAATAATAAAATTTTAATTAGTAGTACATTTATACATTTTAAATATTCATCATTATATTGATTATTAATGAATTTTTTTAAATTGAATTTGTAATATCTTAAATTTACTTTAAAACATTAATAAATACCTAATTACAAGATTATCTAAAATCATCATTAAAAGATTTTAAAAGTATCAATTATCAATATAATGATGAATATATAAATATACAACTAATTAAAATTTTGTTATTTCATAATTTTTAATATATTTTATTAATTTTGAGGTTAAAAATATTTTAAAATAACTTTCAAAAGCCAATAACAAGCTTTTAATTTGGGACGAAGGAATTACATAATTTCATTCAATAAAAAGAAACAAATTGAATAAACACATAACTATTAATTAGACATAATCAGAAAAATTGAGAAGACAATCCCCAAAATAAAAAATAAAAATATATATATAATCCCCTAATTAAAAAAAAACTGATAAGACAATCCTCAAAATGAAAAAAAAAATTAAAATTTAATTATTTAATTGAAAAAATTAAGAATTCAATCTCTAAAATAAAAAACGTTAAAAATTCAGCGCACTAATTTATATTTAGACCATCAATATAATGATATCCAAACATTTGAAACGGATTTTAAGTTGCAAACACAAGTCCATACATTACAGAAACAGATTGTCAAGCAACAATCATTGGAGAAGAAATTATGGATTGTAATAGTAGTTTTTTTATTTTAATTTTTTTGGTATTGCAAACAAATGTATAAATTATAGATTCTAATAGTTGTTTGTTTAGTATGAATGGAATGGTATTTTGGCAAGTATGTATTGTGATTTCATGACTTTGGCAACTTATTAATGTTTGATAATGTGTTGTGACTCAATTTTAGATTTTTGGTTAAACAGTTGGTTAAACAGTTAGAATGATATTTTGGCAACTTATTGTGGTTTAGTGCATGTTGTTCTCTTGTAGCATAGAAGCATGAGTGTCACTACCCAGAACTACCACAACATTGGGGTTGAAAATTACCTTAATAGATTGCAGTCCTTCAATGAAATCATCAGCTTCATGGATGTTTTTACTAAGCAGCCTGCTTACAAAGTTTTTACTAAGTAGCATGCTGCTGATTTTTACAATATGTATTGATTTTTACAATGCTGCAAACCAGCAGCCTATTTGGGGTATGAGAGAAATGTGTATTAACCTTATATTAACAGTCTGCAACAAAAGACATAGGAACAAACAAAACAGATCTGACCAAAACAAAAATTGATGTATAGCTGCCACCATAATCTGCAAGTGTAAGAAATAAGGATCTGCAAGTGCAAACAAAACTACAGAACCAGCAACATAAAAAGTGCAAAACCAGCAACATAAAAATTACAGAATTGAAGGAACAAGAAATAAAAACCAGTCTCAATTACATAAGCTAGTCTCCATAACACAAAACAACTAAAACTCTGAACATTATCTCTAATCTCCATTGGACAAAATATTAAACAAAATAACATAAAAAAAATACATGAACCAGTCTCCATTACATAAGTCAGCCTCCATTTAACAAAACAGCTGAAAATCTGAAACCCAATGATTAGTGCAATTCTGAAGCCCACTCTGTAAACACAAAAAACAAAACAAAAAATTATAAGAACTAATATAAAAAATATATATTTACAAGTGTTGTTGTAGCAATCTCAGTATCACCTGTGTGTATATCACTATCATGATCTACACTTTGATCTTGTGTCATCATTTAATGCTACAGTCTTACAATCTATAAATAATAAGCCATAAGGGATAAGAGATAGCATATAAATCAATAAATAAATAAATGTTACTAAATAGGGAGGGGCCCCTTCCAAATATAATCATTTTTTAAGCAATCTGGCAAAAATTTTAGAAAGACTATGACAACAATCAAACCACTTCACAATGAAATGTGTTAGTTCCCAATGACACGAAAGATATTTAGAAGGGGGGGTTGAATAGATTCTTTAAAAAAATTTCTTTTTCTTGCTTTGTTTTTAACAGATAATGAATTCTTAATCAATTTTTTTAGCACAGCGGAATATGATTTAGTTATCCCTTCTTGATTTGTTAAAGTAATAATTCAACAAGCAATTATATAACAAATATAGCTGTTAAAAGACACAAGATGAAAGACACCAGATTTTAAGTGATTCAGAGTTCACAAGACTCCTACTCCACTGATCTGCTCTTCAAGCAGCAAATCCACTAAGAATACTTTTACAATTTCAAAATCACTAAGATTCCTTCAAGATTAGTTTTGGAACTCTAGTTCACTAAGAACTCTATAAGTCTAACAGACATAGATAATCTAGTTCACTAAGAACTCTTCTCGAGTAGTGTAGATTTGGGTGTGCTACTGAGTTGCGTTTAGCATAAGTTTCTGAAAAACTCAGTAGCGATGCAAGATTCTTTTTTGTTTGATCTTTTTGAACTTTTGCATATTTCTTTCTTTCTTGTGTAAATCGCTATTTTCTTTTTCAGATATGGGCACTTTATATGAGAGCTTCTGTTTTCTTCCCGTTGGAATGTCTGCCCTTAGCTTCAGTTTATGCTCGTTACCTCACAATATAGAGATGTTGAATATTATATTCATTTAGCTCATTAATGCTCTGATGAGGTATTAATTGATCTGTTGTTTTAGTTCATGGAAGGTGTTTCCCTTTTTGGACAAACATGTCAGTCGTAGGTTTCTACCAACTTTCATAGAGTCGTTTGGTCCTTCCACACTATAGGACTGATATGACACAGTCCTCTGACTTTACTGCATTGAAAGTCTTCCATCTATTGCATAGTGCGTTTGAGTCAGTCCCCTGATATTTCAGACTTTGAGCTTTTGGCAGAAGCTCTTCTGTCACATCGATGCAGATTGTTCTTTTCAACGAAATTGCTTCTGTCTTAGTACAGGAGAAGAGTCAAACGATGATTTAAGTTTAGATCGTAGTGTTACTCAAAAGATCTCTTGTTTTTACTTAACTCTACAATTGCCCTTGCTTCAGTGACTGCTCAGTGATAAGACAATTTTTCTCGAGGAAGTAGAGTTTTACTTTACAGCTACTCTGTTGGTCATAAAGTCCGTTCTACGCTTGGGCTTCTTCGTTGGTCGTAGAGTTTTCTTGGAATGGGATCGTACAGTCCATTCTACGAGCGGTCTTAGTCGTCCAGTCTTCTTTGAGTGAAGTCATAGAGTTCACTCTACGAACATACCAAATCATTGAGTCTTCTTTGCGCAAAGTCGTAGAGTCCACTCTACGAACAGACTGAATTGTTGAATCTTCTTTGCTAGGAGTCGTAGAGTCTATTCTACGATCAGTTTGACTGAACAAATATAACATAAGATCAACCTAACAGATTTGATCTTTTCTAACTAAGTACTTGTACATCATAAACAAGCAAAGGACTTCACAACTCAATACATTCATATTCAAAAGATCAACCTAACAACTTTGATCTTATCTAACTAAGTCCTTGTACATTATGTTCCATCAAAGGACTTTACAATCCTGCTATTGACTGCATTCATCAACTTAATTCTTATCATCAAATTAAACATGCAATATTCAACAATCTCCCCATATTTGATGATGACAACATAAATAGCAAACAGTAATTTGAACAACTTAATTAGGCAAAATGCATATGACTAATTGAATGTCTAACATACAGTGAGCAGCTGTATTTTCTAATGAAAAATATGCATTTATTGATG
Source organism: Hedera helix (assembly GCA_947179155.2). Lineage (NCBI taxonomy): Eukaryota > Viridiplantae > Streptophyta > Magnoliopsida > Apiales > Araliaceae > Hedera > Hedera helix. The sequence continues at coordinate 21,031,754 of OX359266.1, read as the reverse complement.
TATAGTCAATTATACAATTAGTGTAAGTAAAAAAAAAAAAAAGACAGAACTTATCTCCTTCTACTAGGAGGTCTCCTTTTTCGTTTTCATGCCTTTGCTTTCTCTCATCTTCCTTCCTCTGTCTAAAGAATGCTCTCCTTTCCTCATCTGTTTTTCTCAGTTCCTTTTCCCTCTACATAGCTTCTTCTTCTTTAACTTGGAGTCATGCTTGTGAGCTAGATGGTCTCGCAGTTGAACATTGTCCCTTATGACTTGGTGCAGATGGTCTTGCAGTTGAGGCCTGTCTTGGATGAGTTGGTACTGGTTCAAACCTAGGAGGTTGAATTGATGTTTGAACCATTCTCCTCCCTTGAGGTGCTCTTCCTCTTCTGCTTTGACTTACAATTGGTTCTGTAACCAAACTCTTTTGTTTTGTGCTCATTTTCTTCTCCCCCTTGTTGGCATCATTAATTCTAACCACTTCTTCTGATAGCTGCTGCACACCCCGAACAAGTTCCTGAAGTTGAGTCTGAGTAGCAGCTACATCATTGCGATGTTCTTGAAGTCATTCTTCAACTAGGATTTGTTTCGTTTCTACCACTGATAGAGTAGTATCTGATCGTTGAGTTTGTTCTCTGATGGATTTCTTCAACTCGAGGAACTGGTTAGCAAGATGAGCAATAGATTTCTCATTGGTTTCTTGAAGAATTTTAATGCACTTCTGATGGTTTTCTATTGCTTCCAAAAACTTTTCGTCCTTATTCTCGAGATTTTTAGAAACTGCTACTGTTAACTGCTTCAATCTTGTGGAGAATTATTTTTCCAAATTTTTACAAAGTTCATTAGTTGCAGTAACAACATTGTCTATTCTCCGTTGAGTGTTGTGGGACTTAGATGTCAGGTCTTTTTGTATCTCTGTTTGCATATGGCTTGTCAAGTCAGTTAACCCCTCAGTAGTGAGAAGTAGAGATATCTTGTCCATAATTTCTTGAAGGAGTTGAGTTGTTTGCCCCTGGTCAGTCGTTGAGCTTGGAATGTGAAAATATTCCTGACCAGAGGTGGAAGGAATGTCTTCAAGTGCCAGGAGAGGTCTTGGAGGTCGAAAAGGTTGAGCAGGAGACATTGAGTGAGTTAAAGGCGGGGTTTAAGGTGAGTCTTGAGGGCACTCTACGTCTTGATCATTTAAGCTTCCTTGACCACCAGTCGTAGAGTGTGAGGACTCTACGACTGGGGTAGTGTTGGACGTAAAACTTGTTCGAGTGCTTACGTTAGACAGTTCCTCAAAATGATTGAAGGTCCAGGCAGGTGTATATTTTGTATAAATGTGATAGGGATGAAGTGTACCTTTTGCCCTATTGAAGATGAAAAGGAGCTGTTTGAGATCAACTTTTAGGGAAAATGTAGGTTGTGAGGGTAGTCTTGAGCCAGAATCACCACGTTAGGATATGTTTTGTAGGTCTAGAGCAGTTGATCCCATGTATTATACACCAAGGCTCGGTGGAATGGCATAAGTGGCAAGAACTTCAGCAGGCAGTTATAGTTAAGATGTTTTTGTTCATTTCTTCCGACTGCCACTATTTCGATGTCATCCTCTTCATCAATATTCATTGTGGCTGAAGGGATTGAAATGTCTTCTTGATCATCTCCCTCAGTCTGAGCAGTTGTTGGTTCAGGAACTACTGATGGCTCCCCCTCAGCTGGATCATTGTCACATTTTTGATGTAGCTCCCCCTCAGCTATTAAACTTTTTTGAGCTAATTTTACTAGCCTTCTTTTCTTTCTCCTTGGCTCTTTTGAAATGGCCTCCTCAGCCTTATACTTGTTGCGAGTTTCTCTTCGCATATCTGAATCTTCATCCTTTGAGAGACCCTTCTCTTTAAGAGCAGCATCAAGGGCCTCATTTGATGAGCCTTGAGGTTCTTCAATCTCAAGAGCTTTCTTTCCTTTCCTCTTTCTGATGAGACCAGGAGATTGCTTGTTGACCACCTGTGATTCTGCTTCTGCAGGTAAGTTCGTTAACAGTGAGAGCTCTGCACAACTCTGCGTTCCTTCACTATCCCAAGACCGGGATAGTTTTCTATTTTCAACTTGGTTTCTTTTCCAGTTTTCGAACAATCTCTGAGTCATCCTCCTATTAGCATTGAGGACTTCTCCTTCATCATGCTCAAACTTGTCCCCCAAAATAGATTGAAGGAGAATGTTGATGAATCTCCCATAGGGCATTTTTCTGGTGCCCTTCGCCTTCTCTGCATTTTGGATCCAATTCTCGATCCATTCAACTAATAGGGAGTCATAGTTGATATTCATCTTCTTTACTATGACTGTCATTATCTTCAGTTGGAGCTCACTGACAAAGTCGTGGGCAGAGTCCTTATAGAGGAGACACTTTTCAATGATATCCGCCAAAAATTCATATTTTTGGGGAAATTTTTTCTTCTTCAATCCTTTCAACTCCAGATTCTTTTTGTGGTGCATTCTTCTCAGGCCCTCTTCTGTGCTCACCATATTGAGAGTCGTGAGGCCCTCATGCTTGAAACCTAGGGCTAGGTTTATCTCTTCAGATGTGAGGTTGAACTAAACCCCTTTGACCATGATGGTTAGGGTTCCATTTGCATAGGATCCATTTGTATAGAACTCTCGGACTAGCTTTGTTAGAATCCTCGTATTTGTTCCCAGAGCTTCTCGAAGGCTAGTCCTTTCTAGCAACTAGATTATCCTTATGAACTGCTTATCTGTTGTCGTGAATGCTTCGAAGTTGAGCTCGTTTCTAGAAATGACTTGAGCAGGAACCATTGGATTGATTTTCTGAAACAGGAAGAATGGATTTAACTGAATATTGAAATTTTAGGGTTCTGGATTTTTGAGAAAGAGAGAGATAGAGAGGTTTAGGTTTTTGATTTTTGAAGAATAATGAACGACGCACAGTTTTCAAAATATTTAAAACTTCCCTCTATGTTTGCTGAGATGCGTGTCAAGTTCTGATAGGAGCACTTTTAGTTGGTTGATGACCATTTTGCCCTTAGTCTCCCCCTGAGCTTTACGATCCTTCTTGACACTGTCATCCTTTGTTTTAATGGTCGTTGAGTTAGCTTTACGACTGGGAAGTACTCTACGATTCTTGGCTTGACAACTGTTAAGTAAGCTCTATGGTTTGTAATGTACTCTACGATTCTTGGTTTGTCGATCGTTGAGTGAGCTCTACGACCTTAAGCGTACTCTACGATCATCGGCTTGGTGATCGTTGAGTGAGTTTTACGAACTTGTCTTTTTACTTACTTCCTTGAACACTTTTCTTCCTGTAGAGTTAGTAGCTTCCAAAACATGGAATATATATATCAAAAATCTAGATTTAGCATTCCTAACTCATTTATTAGTTTATTAAATATTGATTCATCTAAAGGTTTTGTAAACACATCTGCTAGTTGATCTTCAGTTGAGATATAATGAAGTGATATATTACCGTTTTGTACATAATCCCTAATGAAATGATATCTTATATATATGTGCTTAGTTCTTGAATGCATGACATGGTTATGTGTTATAGCAATTGCACTTGTATTATCACAATATATAGGAATAGATTTAAGCTCAAACCCATAATCAGCAAGCTGAGTCTTCATCCATATGATTTGTGCACAGTAATTGCCTGCAGCTATATATTCAGCTTCTACAGTTGATGTAGATACTGAGTTTTGCTTCTTACTGAACCAAGATACAAGTCTGCTGTTAAGCATCTGGCAAGTTCCACTTGTACTTTTTCTGTCTATTTTGCATCCTGCATAGTCAGCATTTGAATATCCTATTAGATTAAAGGAAGACTCCTTGTGATACCATAATCCCAAATTTAGAGTTCCTTTAAGGTATTTGAAAATTCTTTTTACAGCTATTAGATGAGACTCTTTAGGGTTAGCCTGAAATCTAGCACATATACATGTAGCAAACATTATATCTGGCCGGCTAGCAGTTAGGTATAAGAGTGAGCCTATCATACCTCTGTACTGAGTGATATCAGTGTTTTTACCATTCTCATCTTTGTCAAGCTTAGTGGCAGGAGGCATAGGAGTTTTCATGACAGTTGCAGATTCCATGTCATACTTCTTTAATAAGTCTTTGATGTATTTGGCTTGGTTTATGAAGATGTCTTCATTAGTTTGCTTTACTTGAAGTCCGAGGACGAAGTTGAGTTCTCCCATCATGCTCATTTCAAACTTGCTCTGCATAAGCTTGGCAAACCTTTCACACAGTTTTTCATCTGAAGAACCAAAAATAATATCATCCACATAGATCTGAACTAACAGTGTTTTATCCTTATATTTTCTTTAAAATAGAGTAGTATCTACTCTTCCTCTAGTGAATCTTTTTTCAATAAGAAAGTTAGTTAAGGTTTCATACCATGCTCTAGGAGCTTGTTTTAGACCATATAATGTTTTATCTAATTTATAAACATAATTTGAAAATGTTTGATTGATAAAACCTGGAGGTTGTTCCACGTAGACTTCTTCTTGAAGTTCTCCATTCAGAAATACACTCTTGACATCTATTTGGAAGACTTTGACTTTCATGTGTGTAGCATGGGCAAGGAAGATCCTTATGGCTTCTAATCTGGCTACTGGAGCATAGGTTTCATCGTAGTTAATTCCTTCCTCTTGAGAATAACCTTTAGCCACCAGTCTAGCTTTGTTCCTTGTAATCACACCATTTTCATCCATTTTGTTCCTGAAGACCCATTTTGTGCCAATGACTAGTTTATGCTGAGGTCTGACAACTAATCTCCATACTTTTCTTCTTTCAAATTAATTTATCTCCTCTTGCATGACCTCTATCCAACTTGAGTCTCCTAAGGCTTCTTCGATCTTCTTGGGTTTCACTTGTGAGAGAAAGCTTAGGTAGAAGCATTCATTTGAAGTTGCAACTCTTGTCTTGATTCTGGTGTCTGGATTTCTAATTATTAGATCTTGAGTGTGATTCTTGGTCCATTTTATTCTGCTAAGAACATCTATTATGGTGCCTTCTTGTCTGAGTTCCTCCAAATCAACTTCTTGTCCTGATCGTAGAGTTTCAATGTCTAGTGTGGTGTGCTCTACGATTTCCTCTACTTGCTCAACGATTTTTGTTGCTGGTTCCATGATCGTAGAGTCAGACCCTACGATCTTGAGTTCTTCGATCGTTGAGCTTATAGCTGATGAATCGTTGTGAGTTGATCTTTTCTTTTCAGGATCTGATTCATCGAATGCGACATGAATAGAGATTTCAACAGTTAAGGATTCCTTGTTGAATACTCTAAATGCTCCGCTATCCATTGCATAACCAAGGAATATTCTTTCATCTAACTTTGGCTGAAATTTGGTTAGATGCTTCTTGCCGTTGTGCACGTAGCACAGACAGCTAAATGCATGAAAATAGCTTATGTTTGGCTTTCTTCCTTTCCATAACTCATATGGAGTCTTCTTTAATGTTGAGTGTATGAGTGACATATTCTGAGTGTAGCATGCCATGCTGATGGTTTCAGTCCAGAAATATTCAGGAAGATAGCCTGCTGCAAGAAGAGTTCTTCCAGCTTCAATCAGAGTCATATTCTTTCTTTCTGCTACTTCATTCTGTTGAGGAGTCCTTAGGGCTGAGAAGTTGTGAATGATTCCATTTTCTTCACAGACTGGTCCATATCTGAAAAGTCAAATTCTCTTCCATGATCGCTTCTGATGGCCTTGATCTTATCACCTTTTTCATTCATAATGAGTTTGAAGAGCTTGATAAGATGTGAAACAGTTTCATCTTTAGAGCTTAGAAAGGATACCCATGTGTATCTAGTATAGTCATCTACTATAACTAAAGAATATTTTTTTCCTCCAAGGCTTGCTGTTGGGATAGGCCCGAATAAATCCATGTGTAGTAATTGAAGGACTCTATCATTTGAGTTGAGTGTCTTGCTATGAAAAGAGATCTTTGTTTACTTTTCAAGTTGACATACTTTGCAGGGTTTTTCTTTGATGAAGTTAAGCTTTGGCAATCCTCTTACTAGGTCTTTAGAGGCAAGCTTTGACATGTTTTTGAAGTTAAGATGAGATAATCTTCTGTACCAGAGCCAGCACAAATCTTCATAGGTTTTATTAAGAAAACAGACTACTTCATCTGTACTTAATTTAGCAAGATTGACCACATAGACATTTCCTTCTCGAACTCCTACTAGCTTTAGAGAGTTAGTCTTCAAATCTCTTACTTGGTATTGGTTGTTGAGAAAAGTGGTTTGATGCCCTTTGTCACATAGTTGACTAATTTCTTAACAGGTTATGCTTTAGTCCTTCAACATAAGCAACTTTGCTGAAAGATATTGCACTATTTCCAGTTTAGTCATATCCTCTGATTTTTCCTGAATTGTTGTCCCCAAAAATGACTGCAGGACCATCCTTTTTCTTATAGTCTGTCAAAAGAGCTTTATCTCCTGTCATGTGTCTTGAGCATCCACTATCAAGATACTAGATGGATCTCTTTACCTGCATAACAAATCAAATTTTATTTTGAAAGCCACAATTGCTTGGGTCCTATTTTATTAGTACCTTTAGATTTGTTTGATTTTAGGTCTTCGCAGTTTATGATAATGATAGCCCGATAAATCATAACTATGATTGATATGACGATTATGTATGTATATATGTGAATTCCTATTTGTCCATGACTTGTGAGAATTATAATTGCTCAAAGTTCTTCGGTTAAGCTGATCTACATTATGCTTCCATGCTATTATACAATTTTCATATTTCGTGGAGTGATAATAAATTCTACGATTTCTGTAAAGATGGTTCGTAAAGTAAGTTTTACTAGACTTTATGATCCTTTAAGGTTCAATTACATATGTTGACTTGTTTTTCAGTTTTCTGAACCCCAGACCAGTACGAGTTTTATTGACTAATATGATAGCAAGATTAGCAGATTGTGGACAGCTGGGAGGGATTAAATTTGAGGATTTGATGAACACAATTTTTTTATTAGGATTAAAGGATTTGTTTTCATTTATTTCCTTTGAATTCTCCATATTAGGTTCTGAGAAAGAATTCTCAAAACCTAATCCTGATCTGTCAGCCACATTTCTTTGGCTTGAGATCATGGTGTCCATAGACAAACTTAAATTGTTCCATATGAAAATTGTCTTTTCTAGTTCTTGAATTTTGGATACTAGTGAGGACTCTTTCTGAGTTCTTAATTCAATTTTTCTTTTTAACTTTTCATTCTCAGTCACAAGACTAAAATGAAATTTAGCAGTTTGAAATGTGGCTTTTAATTCTATGCTAATTTTCTCTTTATCTTCTTTTAGATGAGAGTAATCTTTAGATAGCCTTCTAAACATCTTCATGTATTTGTGTAGTTCTACAATTAAGTCATGCATGCCTTCTCTAAGATCATCAATGCTTACTTCAGGAGAGTAAAAGTCAAATACCTCATCTATGTTGAATTTATCTTTGTTGTGTCCTTCATCGTTTGCCATTAAACATAGGTTGGCCTTCTGTGGCTCTTCATCGTCACTTGACTCAGAGTTTAGTTCTTCTTTTGAGTCACTCCAGGAGCCTTCAGCTATGAAGCCTTTGTCTTTCTTCTTTTGCTTGTGGAAGCTCTTGAATTCTCTTTTTGGATTTGCTTTTGTTCTATCCCTCCTCAGCTCTTCTTTTAAGGGTTTATGGCACTTAGCAATGAAATGACCTAACTTTTTGCAGTTGTAGCAAAGGTCATTTGTTGGTTCTTTGTTGTTGTTGCTTCTGAACTTCTAAGGTCTGTTCCTGTTGATGAATCTTTTGAATTGTCTGACTAGCATGGCAGCACATTCATCATCATTTGATTCATCATTATCAGAATCAAAATTATCCTTGAGATTGCTTCTGTGAGCTGAAGTTGAAACTTTAAGAGCAATGTTCTTCTCCTTCTTTCTTCCCTCAGATAGGGTCTCTGCCCTCTGATTCAGCTCCAGCTCGTAGGTGAAAAGATTTTCATAGAGCTGTTGTACAGTCATCTTGTGCAAGTTCTTTGACTCCCTGATGACTGTGGTTTTGGCATCCCATTTGCCTGACAAGGATTTCATGAATTTGATGATGAGATCTCTATTTGGATAGACTTTTTCAAATGATCTAAAAGAATTTAGCAGCATGTTGAATCTCTCATAGGTGTTTGTAATGTTCTCCCCTGAAATGTGAGTGAACATTTCATACTGCTCTGCTGAATAAGCAGTGATTGTTTATTCTCTCTGACTTTTTCTGTTCCTTCGTGTATGATCAACAGAGTCTGCCAGACTTCTTGAGCTGTTTTACAGTTGACAATGTTTTCAAACAGCTCATTATCTAGAGATTGAAATAGGATATTTTTGGTCTTTTTATCTCTTTGAACATCATTCTTTTCGTTGTCGGTCCATTCTTCTCTTTTCTTTGCTACTAGCTTGTCTGGATCTTCAATTGTTAAAGCAAGCCTCATTGGTACGAATGGCCCATTGAGTACTGTCTTGAACAACCCATCGTCTATTGCATCCATGTAAGCTTGCATACGAACTTTTCAATTAGCAAATTTTTCTTTATTGCACATTGGTGGTTTGTTACCTCCACTAAGTTCTGATCCGTTCTTGTTGTGTGCCATTAGATCTACTCAAGCTTGTAAGGCTTCAAATGCTGAGAACCTACTCTAATACCAATTGTTAGTTCCCAATGACACGAAAGATATCTAGAAGGGGGTTTAATAAATTTTTTAAAACTTTTTCTTTTTCTTGCTTTATTTTTAACAGATAATGAATTCTTAATCAATTTGTTTAGTACAGCGGAATATGATTTAGTTACCCATTCTTGATTTGTTAAAGTAATAATTCAACAAGCAATTATATAGCAGATGTAGCAGTTAAAAGACACAAGATAAAAGACACCAGATTTTAAGTAGTTCAGAGTTCACAAGACTCCTACTCCACTGATCTGCTCTTCAAGCAGCAAATCCACTAAGGATACTTTTATAATTTTTGAATCACTAAGATTATTTCAAGATCAGCAGTCTTAGAACTCTAATTCACTAAGAACTCTATAAGTCTAACAGACTTAGATACTCTAGTTCACTAAGAACTCTTCTCGAGTAGTGTAGATTTGGGTGTGTTACTGAGTTGCGTTTATCATAAGTTTCTGAAGAACTCAGTAGCGATGCAAGATTATTTTCGGTTTGATCTTTTTGAACTCTTTCGTTTCTTTCTTTCTTGTGTAAATCACTATTTTCTTCTTCAGATCTGGGCGCTTTATATGAGAGCTTTTGTTTTCTTCCCGTTGGAATGTCTGCCCTTAGCTTCAGTTTCTGCCTGTTACCTTACAATGTAGAGCTATTGAATATTATATTCATTTAGCTCATTAATACTCTGATGAGGTATTAATTGATCTGCTATTTTAGTCCATGGAAGGTGTTTCCCTTTTTCCTTGGGGACAGACATGTCAGACGTAGGTTTCTACTAACTTTCATAGAGTCGTTTGGTCCTTCCACACTATAGGACTGATAGGACACAGTCCTCTGACTTTACTACATTGAAAGTCTTACATCTATTGCATAGTGCGCTTGAGTCAGTCCCCTGATATTTCAGACTTTGAGCTTTTGGCAGAAGCTCTTCTGTCACGTCGATGCAGATTGTTCTTTTCAACAAAATTGCTTCTGTCTTAGTACAGGAGAAGAGTCAAACGATGATTTAGGTTTAGATCATAGTGTTGCTCAAAAGGTCTCTTGCTTTTACTTAACTCTACAATTGCCCTTGCTTCAGTGACTGCTCAGTGATAAGATAATTTTCCTCGAGGAAGTAGAGTTTTACTTTACAACTACTCTGTTGGTCATAGAGTCCGTTCTACGCTTGGGCTTCTTCCTTGGTCGTAGAGTTTTCTTGGAATGAGATCGTAGAATCCATTCTACAAGCGGTCTTAGTCGTCCAATCTTCTTTGAGTGAAGTCGTAGAGTTCACTCTACGAACATACCAAATCGTTGAGTCTTTTTTGCGCGAAGTCATAGAATCCACTCTACGAACAGGCTGAATCGTTGAATCTTTTTTGCTTGGAGTCATAGAGTCTATTCTACGATCAGTTTGACTGAACAGATATAACATAAGATCAACCTAACAAATTTAATCTTTTTTAACTAAGTCCTTGTACATCATAAACAAGCAAATGACTTCACAACTCAATACATTCATATTCAAAAGATCAATCTAACAACTTTGATCTTATTTAACTAAGTCCTTGTACATTATGTGCCATCAAAGGACTTTACAATCCTGCTATTGACTGCGTTCATCAACTTAATTCTTATCATCAAATTAAACATGCAATGTTCAACAGAATACAATCTGATAACATCAATTGCAAACAGACCAACCAAATTACTAAATGGGGAGGGGGCCCTTCCAAAGACAATTAATTTTTAAGCAATCTGGCAAAAATTTTAGAAAGACTATGACAACAATCAAACCACTTCACAATGGAATGCAATCTGACAAAATCAACTAATAGCAAAACAGAAATTGAAAGAGAAAAGTAACAAAACAAATTCAAAACAAAGCTAGTTTCATTTCCTCCTAAAATCTGAGCAAGTTTAGGATTTACCCAATTCAAAATGTGGTTGGGGCTTGGTATGGGTTGACCTCTCCTTGGTATGTATTTTCAATTACCTGAATCACTAATGTGGCTAGGTTCTTTTTCGCAGCTAAATGGCTTAGTTCTTCTGTTCAGGTTCGTTCGCTGCTTGCTAGCTGCCTTGGTTCCTCTGTTCAGTCTCCGTTCTTTCACAGCGTGTTATTGTTAAGTGAGGAGAGAGGGGGGGGGGGGAGGGCCATTATATATATAAGTATGTTATTTAAGCAATATGGTCACTTAAGGTTGGTATGTTTCGGAACGGTTCTGTATATATATATATATATATATATATATATATATATATATAAGTACTTTAAAATAAAAACAAAATTTTAAAAATACAAATAAACTTGAAAATTTTCAATAAAAAATTCAAAACAAATAATTTTTTGAAAATATAAAATACTTTTTAAAATTAAATTATTTAAAGTAATTTATAAAAATTTTAGTTTTTTTTTATTGAAATTTTCAAGTTTATTTTAATTTGATTAAGTACTTTTAATAATTTAATTTTAAATTACCGCCATCACCCACCTAAAAGCTCCAAGTTTTCATAGCCATGGACCCGATTAGGGCTATGAAATTTGACAGAAGTTAAAAAATTCAACAGCGGTATCCATGGTTTTGATTTTCAGGCTTTAGGTTTTGCAGAGTTTGAATCTTTTTGATGATTTATTTTTTCTTGGCATTCCGTTGTTGCACCGCCATGGTTGATCGCTCGGCACCATGGCCGATTTACACCCTCACTGACGGCGGGAACTCCATAACCACCTCCACACCAAAGAACTCCATAACGACCGGCAACACACAAAATAAAACTCCATAACCACCACTCAACACCTGATCTGTGAGTTAGGGCTTGATTATGGATGCACGTTGTAGAATTTTTTTGAAGGGGAATGTATTGATCGAAATTATGAGAACGAAGAGGGAGAGATTGAATGGGTCTTTTGAAGTTGAAGTTCTAATTTTATTTGTTTTAAAAAATTTGTTATCTTCTTTTTAATTTTTTATTTTAATTTTTTTAATTTATTAGTATTTTAAAAATAAAAATTAATTTTTTTTTTGTATTTTTGAAAATTTATAATTTTGTTTTAAATGATTTTAGTTTTATATATTTTATTTTAAATTAATAACATAATAATAAAAAAAAACCACCTCGCATTTCCTGGTCATTTAAAAATTTTAATATAATGCCACGTAATAACAAAATGACTTGATTGAAATTTTTTAATTCATATAATGGTTCAATTACGTAAAATAAAAATTTAATGACTTAATACAAAAAAAAAACAAATTCAAAGGCCAAAAAACTAATTTTGCCCAAAATAAGCTAAAATTTAATATATTGTCACTGTACACAAACGGTGTTAAAATCATAACACATAATTAATGAAATACTTATGTTAGACATCATCATCTCTATTTTAATAATATGTCATAATTCTAACATCGCTCATATATATAATTTCGGTATATCAAATTTTAATTCAAACAAAATACCTATAAACTAATCCCAAAAAGAACATCGTTATTAACCTGTGGGGGTCAGCACAGCCAACTGGCTGGCTGTTGTTGGTTACCCCCTATATGAATATATCCAAGCAAAACCTAAATGAGAAATTTACTTGTTTCGATTTTGACAGCTTTTCCCTAGTATGCAAAACAAACACCCACAAATACAAGAGCTTGTACAAACAGCTTCATGCCATTATTACCATGTAAAGCTTCTCAAACTAGAGTCTTCGCATGCAGCAAAAAATATCCCAATAAACTGTTTCAGCATTTTGCCTAAAGAAATTCAAAAGGAAAAGGAACGAAATTTAAAATTAAACAAAATATTCATGCCACTTTCCAAAAGACTCTAGAAATAGTACATGTGTGAGCTGCTCTGCTTCTTCCCCCACGCCACACAAAAAAAAAAAAAAACCCCATAAACAACGAAACAAGGAAAGAAGGAATTGAGGTCAGACAATAATTTACAGTTTCATCACCAGACTGCTTTAACACAGTCCTGGACATCAGAAAAAAGCTCAAACTTAAAGCAGTTGAAGATTTAGAAGAACTCTTACAATTTCTAGGCACGCAGCAAACTACTTGCTAGTCAACAGCCATGGTTTCTGAACCACCAGTAGCATCTTCCACCCCATTCTTATGCTCATCCATTGCATTCCTTGTCTCCTCGATCAAACTCCTTGGCTCTTCCTCTATAGTGATCTGTAACTCGTCCACCTGGAGGAAGTTTGAGTAACAAATCAAGTTGAAAATTAACAGCAAACGTATATTCAGGGCATTTGAGGGTGCAAATTACTTGATCATTAACTACATTTGGGAGCAATTATCAGGACAAATGGTGATATAGTAGCATCTGAAGATGGGAAATCAGATGAGAACCAAAAATTAGAGCAATTACCATTATAAATGACATTTGATCAGTTTAGAAGCTTTTGGAATTTTGACATACTGCTATTGTTCAAAATCAATATCTGATGAAATGTTCTAAAAAATATAAATCAAAATGTGATGAATAATATGATACATACAAACCTTTAAAATGCCTTCCTCGGTCCATAAATTAATGAGATTTCTTTAGCCAAAAGTTATAAATAATTTTCCTTCCAGAAAGCGAGAAGAAATAATCAAACTTAAATAGCCATAGGTTTGTAGCATTAAAATACAATTTGAAAGAGGTTATTTAGTTCATTAGAAGCCAGAGGAAGTAGGTCTTCTTTCTAGAGAATATAATTCTATTTCTTTTTTTGCATTCTTACATAAATAGAATTACCTATAACTAAAGAAAAGACAAAGGAAAATAATAGGTAACAGAAGTGAGGGGAGGACAAGAAAACCAGTGAATTTAGGGAAATAATTTTAATGGCATGAAGGGTATATACAAGGATGAATACCTAACCTAGAGAGGATAAGAGAAATTATAGCTAAAATCAAACAAAAAGTACAAAACAAGGTTCTAGGACGGGCTGCCTTTTCTTCCTAATCTAACCAAATAACCAACTAGCCATCAATAATCCTCCTCTTTTGGGAGTGCTTTTAATAAGACCACAATGTAGCCTCTCACAAGTGAAGTTATTAGGAACTGGTAATGAGTATGCTTTGGAATGGACATCCTTATCCAGTCATAATGGAGAAGGGAAAGGCATACACAAACTGACGCACATATCTGAGAAAACTAATGATTTTGGCATTAGGACAATATGGAGATAGATTGGGCTCGGATTTCCTGCTTTCAATTTTTCTAGAAGAATTAATACTTTATTTTTTCCTTAGTAATTAGTCCTTAAAATGCCACATTTTCTTACAGCTTATATATGGGCTATACTTCCTCTGGTGAAATAGCAGGGTGGTTGGCGGCAAACACAAGGTGGCTAAAACACCATGACTAAGTCTTGCATTGGAAACCTCCAAAATCAATGCTGCTAAAACACCGCGAAGTGTACTTAGAACTTAACCCTCCACCTTCCAGCCCTCTAGCTCTTCTCCTCCCTCCTTTCCTTCGTACTCTCTCTCTCTCTCACACACACACTCACACTGCACACACACGAAAGCAAATAGAAGAAGGGAGAGAAGCATGCTCTGTGTTCCTTTTTGCCTTCATTCCTTTTAGTGGGTTTTAATGTGATTATGGAAGTTTACAAAAAAGTTCTCGTAAAAGATCTGGAGAAAGAGAGCTGAACACATAAGGATTGAAGAGAGTCGTCACTGGAAACTTTTTCAGGATATCAGACATAAGGAATTATGTCTAAATTTTACTGGTAGAGAAAAAAGGACATGCACACACCAGTAATTTGAAGAGCTTGAAATATTGAATGGTTAAACAGCTAAGAATCAATACAAACTTGATACCTTTCTTTCTTTCTCTCTCATGCACCCGCACGATCACACACACACACATGCAACCGTGCATGCACACCGCACAGAAAGATCACACACTTTGTCTTCTCGTTATATATTTCCAGTGGTTAAATGTTATTTAAGAATTAAGATAAAAAAGAAAGTGTATGTAATACAAGGTTGACTTCTATAATTGATCAAGTGAACCATGAAAATTGGAAACATATATGCATCCCCAAGCTTTGATAATGGCGTTCCACTTTACTATCGGAAAAGGGACCTCGTAGCCAGAATCCTGAACCACTCTGTCAGGATCAATCCTAGATCCCGACTCAAATTCAATTTCAAAATGGTACTCTCAACTAAAAATTGAAGTTAGTTGATGATTTGGAGCTTAAACCGTGAATCAGAGGAATTTTAGGCAGAGAAATAGTAAGAAGTTGGGGAAGAAGATAAGATAGTTTGATAGATAATGGACCAAGTCATTTCATTCATAATATTCAGCTTACGATGCAACTCATTCCTCCTTTATGTTGTACTACTCTATACCTCAATGCTAATGTGAACCACAATCAATTTATTCATGCACTAAACTAATATGCTCCCTTCATTTCTAAACTATTTCTAACTCTTTCTAACTCATGCGCATGACACCTACACAATCACAAACTTCTTTTACAACTTATGAAATCCTCTAATTTGAATTTCTTTCACTAACAAGTGACAAAATCCTGATATCAAACATTATTTTCATTGTTAATGAAGAGTTCAACCAAGCTCCAAAATGAAAATGACGAAAAGAAAAAAAAGAAAGTGTGGTGATGCACTTTGGCCTTTCACTTGGTTGGAGCTTTCAATGACCTATAAATAAAAGGCACAAGTGACATCTAACTTCAAATTAAATGTTCAATGAACAACTTATGATGCTGATGTATACTCCCTCCATCCACCAAACAATGAGTTAAAAACAATTTTCAAACAAATTAAGAATGTCATATTAAAGGAGAGAATATTAAAAAATAAAATAAAACAAAATAAAAAAGAAGAAGCAAACTTTACCGTTATATTTGGATTTAATATCATGCTAGTGGCCCGGGATCAGAAGTGGGGTGAGGGGTACTATCTCTTTTTTCCTTCTTTGGTCTATAAACACTTTTATGAATGAGCACCCAGGCCCCCCAGTAGGTTTTATATATTGTCCAATACCTAATAGCCTTTGCCCAAATGAGGATGAGTTTTCCTACTTTATGTAGGTTTGGTCTCCACTTTATTTAGAGATTTACAATCAATTCGTAGTTTTATGCCACTGTGTTTGGCATAAAATATATATTCATATAATTATCACTGTTTTAGGTATATTTATAATACCTTTTTTGTATTTTTTTTATTATATATATTATACCAAAGCCCCCCATTAGACATAAATCCTGTATCCATACTTGAGTGGAGCATGTATATTGTATAATTACGACAAAATATGAGGCATTGTAATCCTTTTAGAAGATTATAACTTTAACTAGTGTACTCGGTCATTCTTCGGTAGACAATTTTTTTTTGTACTTGTGCCATTCTTTGGTGCACGAAGGTATTAATGTGCAGCCAATGAGATGGATAAACTAACTCTTCAACTTTCATCCAAGTAAGAAGTTTTGAGCTCTGAAAGTTGAACTCCAGAAGGGCTTCAATTTCTAATCACGTAAATTCAGAGTTGTGATATTCCATTAATTTCTCCATCTTTTACTTCCTTTCTTTTTTCTTGGGCAGAAGTAAGAGGAAACATCTTGGAGGTAGCATGCTCGAGCAAACTAGATAGAGAGGTTCATGGAGTTGAGGAAAGTTCTCCTGCATATGCAGACTTTTTATTTAGAACTATACTTATAAATTATTAATCTCAACACCAGTCTCTAGCTATCCATAAAAGTGATCTAACTACCACATAGCAAGCCAACAAAGCTATTCTAGTGTTTGATCAGCCATTATAAACACTCGATAGCATTTCCAGAAAAATCTTCACAAAGAACGAAAGATCTTTCTGAATGTTGAACAGAAATTTGAGGCAAAATGCCAGTAAGCAATCCTTTCCATGTCCAATCAGACAAAAGGCATGATATAGCTGCTACAGATCAATTGGTTTCAAAATGAGGTATCACACTTCTGTTGCTGCCCTAGAGTAGTAGAACCTGGTGAACTGGGCATGTGCTCTGTCTGAGTAGTTACTAACAACCGAGAAGCGATCTCAGTTCATATAATCTTAACTAAGACTATATTTAATGCTGATGTTTGACATGGAGGAGATGAAGACAGAGGGCAGTAACCATACAAAGTCATCATGGATTCTAGATTTGGCAGGTAACGATATGAAAAACTATAGATTTCTAAGAGTAAGAATAAATAGTATGAAAGTAGGTGATAAGAAAACCTGATAGATCAGTGATAGGTAACTGCTATTAATATCAGTCTACAACATAACCCAGGATAAATAATCTAAAAGTTTGAATATAACCTAACAGTCACTAAATACTAACAGTGTAGCAAAATTAGAATGAACCTTCAAACAGAAATGGAAGAAGAAAATAACCAATTGGACAAAAATTAAAGGTTCAACAAATATCTTAAATTGACATGACAAGGAAAGCAGATTGTGGAAGACTGTGCTCTTTATGTAAGTATTTAATGCAAAACAAGACACGGGCACAACATACTCTACCTATACGTAAAGAAATATCCAGGGAGCTATTGCTTGCTTATTATTTGATGCAATTACTAATCAGCTATTTAACTTGAGGTGGAAGCAATGAAAACATTTTTGGGCAACATCACATTACAAACAAGAGGCCACAGAAGAACATAGATTTTTCAAAATATTGATACGTACCACATGCAACAAAAGAGTGAATTGTTTCTTGCGAAGTTCAAGTGTCCTTGAACCAGAAACGTTCTCTGCCTCCAACAAAGAAATTTCTTTTTCTAACTCTGTAAGGATTTTTTGTGTCTCTGATCTTGGTGGTTGCATAGCAATTAACTTCCTGATTGTCTCACACTCCTCCTTGTGCTGCCTTTCCACCTTGCTCTCTTCAAGTTTTTTCTTCAGATCTTCTATATCATCCTCTGCTTGTATTATTTGCCTATTTATTTCGCCTTTCAACTCGTTGAAGTTCTCCTTTTCTCTAAGATTTGCATCAATAACGGCTTTGCTCTTAAGCAGTGGAAGTTCAAAAGTTGTCAGCTCCTGTAAAAAGGCTTTTCCAAGCCTTTCACAATCATTGTAATTATCTGCATCCTTTTCAATCTCAATAGCAAATGAGGTAAACTTCTTCTGAAGTTTTTTCAGTGGAGGTTCACCCCTTGTGGTTGTTGTGCGGGTGAGAAGCCTGTGTTTAATAATTGCATCATCTTCAAGTTGGCCAAAAGCATAATGTGCAGCTATTGCCTCTCCCCTACCAGCAACTTTCCTACCTTTCACCAACATTTGAACGGTTATCCTTTCACACCTGGAAACCAAGTATACACCATCATAAACATCAAACTTGGAGCTCATTTTATTTTTGATAACTAAAACTTTTATTCAAAAGAGATGTCAAAACAGGCAACATCTCAGCAGTGCTTGCAACGTATAAAAAGTACAACAAAAAGACCACATACAACAACAACAACAACAAAATTACACCGAGTCTCCAACTAAACTCTCCAAAAAAAGTCCATAAAAGGAGACGAGAGATCCGGGATATACTCGAAAGAGTTTCGATTCCTCACATGCAATAAGGTCCACCATAAACAGTGAGAATCATGTTTGATTTTTCCCGACTCCTTCAAGGTAATCAGCTTCCAACAAGGAAGAAATAGTATCAGAAATATAGTTAGATTTGGTTCAAGATGTCCTTAATTCCTCAAAGAAAGTGTATAACAGGAAAACGTTCAAGGAAAAGAAAGATATCAGCATTAATACTCTAAAAACCTTTAAAAATTTCACTAGAAAGCTTCATGTTTTCTCTCATTTTGTTTATAACATTTATATATAAAATATATGTTAGTCAAAATAAAACAATTAGACATAACAACTAAAATTTCAGTATAAAGAATAAACTTCCAGACTTCTAACTAATTCTGACTTATCAATTCACATATATCAAACCCTAAACTAAATAACTAAATCTCCGGTGATATCAAGACCCATGAAAAAAACCTGTTTTATTGATAGAAATGGGGGGGGGGGGGGGGGGGGGGGGGGGGATTATAAAATAGAAAATCTGTTTATTGATAGAAAAACCTGGATACATTACAAGTTATCAACACCAATCATTCTGAAATTTGCAACAAAAAAATCATCATAAATCTTTCACTTGCTTACCAAATTACACAAACAAATGCATCTAAGATTTGCACTTATGATATTCAACCAATTACAAAAGGGGTAACAGATAAATACAACAGAGACAGAAGTAATCACAAAACTGGAATCTTCATGTTCTAAAAGACAATACTAAATAATCGAAATAATGAATCAACCCATAATCGAAAAGGGGCAAAATAAATTAGAGCAGTAAATAGTAGACCTGATGAAGCTTAGTCTCGCCAACCCGATTGAGATGCGAAGAGGATGTGAGAGAACAGTATGCTTTGGAGTGTAGCAATTTTAGAAAATGGATAGAAAAGTTGGGGAAAAGAGAGGGAGAGCACCCATTCAATATCGGGTACAAGTACGGGTAGAGTGGAACCCGACCCGACTCTTCACCACCCCAAGTTCCTCCCTTTCTAGTTTTTATATGGAGCTAGGTGGCTCTTGTCAAATTTAGACATGCACAAAGGCCCCAAGCCCATTGGTCTGATCAGACCGGCCAGAAAAATGATTTATTAGGACATACTGGAGTGGGCATGATCTGTATGAGTCTAAAATAGGCCTAGGTTTGAATGGCAAGAGACTGGCTTAAACTGGCCTAAAACTGAGACTACTTCAGCCTAAATTGGTGGTTGGATCAACTTGTTCAGGCCTAAGGCCTGAATCCGCCTGTTCAAGGCCTGACAGTTTGAACCGAAACTAAACTAAAATTGGTAAAATTGAATCAAAACGATCGATTTTTAACTGAACAATGATTTGATCGGCGTGGTTTTGATGCAAAAGTAAATAAATCAAAGGTGGTGCGATGCAGTATTAATATTTCTATTGAACTGGTGGTGTACTGCACCACCAAATGCACACCGCTTTCTAGTTTTCTGACATTCCAAAATTTTTTGTAATATTTTTCTCCTCTCAATAACCTATAAAACGGCTAGTTTTGATAGTATTTTGGTTCAACATTACATATTTCTACACTTACAAGTACATATTTCTATACTTATAAATACTTGACATCTTTTTTTTTTCTACGAATCTTGTTATATATGACAATAAATTTATATATATAATAAATATCGGTATGTGTGAATACATGAAATATGAGAAATTAAAAAATATTTTATATTAATTTATTATATCTTATCGCTTAAAGTTGCCTGTTAATTGTAATCCAACTTTATAAAATTTGTAATATTCAGGATATTATGACGTGTAAAAAGTTTAAATAAATAAAATGCGCATATTTTAATTTTTAAACTAGACAAGTAATGTGAATTACATAAATTAATTATGGATGTATATTTTATTACGGTTATTAATTTAATGATGTATGTTAATGAAAAAGAGGATTAATATAGAAAATTAATCCTAAATTAAATTAAAAGTTAATGAGGTAATTAACGAGGTCAAAATTATTGATTATGGATTAATTAATAATTATGAGGAATATTTGAAAATTATTAAGAAGGGAATTAATTATATATAAAATAAATAGAAATAAATTATATTTTTTATATAAGGAAATATAATTAAATATGGAGGAATTTTGAATATACAATTTAGATGAAAGTAAATATATAATTTATACAAGAAAATAAAATTTATTAAGAAAAGGTTAATAATTATATAAATTATACAAAATTATATTGTATAGTTTATATAATATATATAAAATAGTGAAAAATGAATAATAAATAAATATGGGTAATTCTTATTTTAATAAGATACTTTATGATTATGTAAAATAGAATTATTTCTATTTTTATGAGTTTTAATAATTGTGGGATTAAATATGTATAAGAAATTATTATAATACATAATATATAAATAATAATAATTGATATATGTATATATTATGTAGTAATAGAAATACATGCATGTTTACGAAATGTATACGTAACGAAGTTGAAACGTGGTAAAATTTAATTTTATTAAATTATGGGTATTATCTTATTAATTTTGGAGGTGTAAAATACCTCATATAGTTACATGCATGTCATTATGCGTGTACAAAATTTATCAAGTAATGTACCTTAAAAATATGTGAATATTATTTATAAATTATTTTATAAATTTTGATGAATTAAAATAAATATTTTATATACATTATATAAAATATTTATTACCTGAAACAACTACGTAATGAATTAAATTAGAAAAGATGCGTAAATTTTTTAACAAACTTAACTCCAAGTCGGTGGACTTGGAGTGAGTTTTAAATTTTCTTCATACAATTAATATATATGCATGAAGAAGTAAAATAATAATAATAATAATATAACAACAAAAACAATAACCAAGCAAAAATAGTTTTCTTCTTCTTTCCTTCCACCGTCTGACACCACCGACTACTAACACCACCACTACCAAGAAATTTTTGGGAGGCAACAAAGTGCAAAATAGGCATACAAGGAGGGATATCAAGTTTTTGGAAAGGTATAAAACAAGTTATTTGGATTATTTTTGTATTTGTGGTAATAAAATAATTGTGTGAAAAATTAGGAGATAATTATATAATTGTTCTATATAATTTTTAGATGTGTATCTATGAATTCTATGATGTTTAGTGTAATTATAGGGAAGAAATAATGAACAAAAGTGGGAATAATTTCCTTTCGGTTGGCTACTATTAACGTTAGGAAGAAAAAAAAAATTAAGGTCGCCCGCGCATTGCGCGGCGGCCATATTTTTTTCTGTAGCCGGCATATAAACGGCGTCATTTTGGGACGCAAGATAGGGTTGCGCCATGCGCGACTGCCAGTCTTTCGGTGCAGGGTCGAACGACGTCGTTTGGCTAACCAGAGGAGGCGCGCGCGCCATGCGGGGCGACCGGTTTTTTCTCAAAATTACGTTTTTGCCCCCGATTCCAATTTTCAGAAAAATTACAGGATTGCCATTGAAATTAAATTTAATTAAAATAAATATTTAAAAATTGATAAAAATTATATAAAAATTTTATAAAATCAAAAAAATATATAAAAATATTTTATAAATCAAATTTAATAATTTTCCATTTTTGAGGTATAATTCCAATTAATTAGTAAGTGTTTAATAATGAGAATTAAAATGGTATAATTAGATTTAATAACCAAATTAGGTTATAATTAATTGTAAACACCCATATAGGTCCGATGGGTAGAATAATTATGTTATGAGTGATATTAATTATATAAATTAATATCGTGGGTTACTAAGTTATTATTATTTGATTATGTTATTATTATAGGTTGTCCAAGAAAAGCTAGTTAGCCGTTAATTTAATAATTGAATAGCGAGGCAAGTTTCTAAACCCTAGTTTTGATCCGTTAATCATATGTTGGATGTTAAAATCCTAATTGAGTTTCATTTCCTAAATTTTATTATTATTCCACTATTTTGCATATTAATGTCGATCGATGTTGTACAGTATTCACTAATTTTTTTTTTTGAATATTGCTGTTGTTATTCACATTTATTCTTAAATGCAAATCATAATTGTTGATCGGTGAATTAATAATGTGGGTCTATGCCAATTGTCTGGCTAGACTTTTGATACAATTAAATCCCAAATTACTTTTTGTTGTTAAGTGCTGAGCCAAACCAAATTGTTTTGGTGCGGACTCCTTGAAACTGAGATGAACAACCCTGTCTCAGGGGATACAACTTGTCGGATGCTTTAAATTCCGACCCTCCGTGATATACGATAATATGATGTGCAAAATCATAGGTACAAGAGGTCGATCACCTCGAGTACGAAATTAAGGTTTTATGGTCTTTATGACACCTATAGGTGATCAACATTAAAATTGAATAACCTATGTTCAATGGTCTTGTGACCCTCAGTACTGTTCATATTCATCATGTCTCAAAAGATAATACTTGCAGTTATTTTCCTTCATGTAAATAAATTGATGTTACATTGTTGATATAAATTCTGATCCTCATAATGCATTGTTATTCAGTTCATTATACTTGCTGAGCACTTTAGTTGCTCACTTTTACTTGCTTAAAATGTCGCAGACAAAGATGTTAAACCCGAGGGTCTAGATAAGAAAGACAAATGCAAGGGAAAAATATCATAATGAAGAAATTACTGAAGTGTCCTCAGTTGGTAGTCTTAAATTCGTGTTGTGTCTTTAGATAGGGAATGTTATATGTATATGGAGGTTAATAATCCTGGGAATGTTATAGTTGTATTTTGTATTATGTTGGATATTAACATATGTAATGTATATTAATGGTAATTCTGGGTAGTAATTAATGTATGTGATATTATAAATAGTGAACACCAAATTTGAGGTTCCAGGAGCCTGGATTTGGGGGCGTCACAGAGTGGTATCAGAACTGAAAGATTTAAGACTATAAGTGAGGGAAAACTTTAGTATAAAACCTAGGTATAAGTACGCAACTCAAATCAAGTTTAAGGAAAAAGGGAATGAAAATTCATTTTAGCTTACACTTTCTTACTACCAATATTCATTCTCTTTTACAAACTAGCCAATGTTCAAAAGTGCAATTATATTTTCAATTTCATTTCTATCCTATATGCAAACTTATAATATTTATAGCATACTTGAAATTGCAATATTACATTTTTCACTTTCATTTATTATAATTTTTATTTATTTTAAATTATAACATTTTTGATTAAATTCTAATCCCAACCCCTCTTTAATTCTTTCATCTACACCCACAATTCCGACTCGTTCGTATTCTAGAAATAATAGTAAAAAAGTCTTGAAAAATTAGGAACACCAAGTTAGTATATAATCCTAAAATATAAATATATCTCTGTTTATTTTTGAAAAGGGATTTTATTTTTATTTTTTTATCTACAATTTGAAAAGGAGTAACAAGTTTCATGAAACACATCTATTTTAAATATTAAGATATCAATTGATTTTTAAAATCAAAATAAAATTCTTTCTAGAAGTATTATTTGTTTGAGTATAAATAAATTATATTTGAATATATAGCTTTTACATAGGAATTGCAATGGACACTAATGAATTTTTAAAAAAAATCAATTTATGTTTCTTTTTTTTATTTAATTACATATCATTTAGTTTAAGAACATTGTAAATTTTGATTATTTCCTTCTCATGAGCAAACATAATTTGCACTATATTGTTATATAATAAATTTCACTAATTATGTTAGTTTTTATAGTTCTTTTAGAAATGAAAATATAAATGGTTATGCATTTCATTGCAAATAGTATATATATCTGTGTGTGTGTGTGTGGTGTGTGTGTGATTTTCTATGAAATAAGTTGTATTTCAATATAAAGAAGGTAAACAATTGATGTAACAAAAAAATGAAAAATTAAGGGATAAAAAAATAGCAGTTAGTTTTTAATATTGTTCAAAGCTAATATTTTCTTTCTGATAATAAGAATGCCACTCTCCAAGTATTTTGGGTCAGTCAATGTACAAAACTATCCACCTGTTGGTGTGCTATATAGGTGTGGTTCTCCTGACAACTCTGGATAGGGTAGTTTGTGTGAGGACTCGAATTTTTGAGATTATTTTTGTAATGTCCTAGAATTTCCACATCTTTATTAATTAAATTATTAATTTAATTTCCAACGAGTTAGTTTACGAGATTATTTAAATCTTTTTATGTGATTAATTAATTATGTGATTAAATAATTATGTAATTAATTACTAAAATTAATTAAAGGGGGTCACTAATATGTTATTAAATTAGTGAACAAACCCTAAAGTTTTAATATCAAAATAATTGATAAGTTTCCTATTAATTAAATATTCAATTAAATTGAATATAATGAGTGAATTAAATATAATAAATTAATTAATATGATTATTAATTAATGTAAATAATGTGAAATATTAATAATAATATTTATTAGTCCATTTAGTAATTTAATACTTATGGGTTAGAATATTTAATTATTTATTCAATATAATTATTTATTTAATCATGGATTGAATAATTAATGTGTAAATTATTAAATTAATCCAACATGGGTCAATTAGTAGCCCAAGTGGAGAATAATAAAATTTGACAATTTAGTAGCCCAAGCAATTTAATAGAAGCCCAATTGGTATTTTAAATTAAAGCCCAATGATTGACCCACTTGAAAAATACTTAATTAAACTATTAATTATTTAAAAAGTGAAATGTGACAATGAATTTGGGACAAAATAAAAGCTATCAGCCGATATGTTGGAGAGGAGAGAGAAAAAGTGATGTTTTGAATTATTTTTATTTTTCATTTATTTAATTAAGGATTGCTTGTTTGATTTTTTAAAATACATGGACCATGCTTCTTTTCACCAACTAAGTCATGGCTAGCTTTCTTGTGTAAGTATCCATATAGGGGCATGAGCTAAATTATTAGATATATTATGTATCTATCATATTTGCAAGTATACTTACAATTTAGTAGCTTTTGAAAGTCATTTCTCATCTTTTATTTTCAAACAAAAGAGAGAGCTAGAGAGCATTTGAGAGGGTGAGAAAATTTGAGAGCAAAATACTAAGAGAAGAGAAGGAGTCTTGGTTCATGTCATCTTCCTTCACAACTTATTTTGGAAGAAAAAGAAGAATAGCCATTAAATCAAGGTAATGGTTATTTTAAATAAAGTTTTGTTTTTAAATTATATAAATCACCATGTTAGTATAAACATGTTAATATAGTTATTAATGTGTAGTTGTAATATTTATGTCATGCTTGAGTTTAATAGGTTTGGTTTGTATTTTGGTATATTTTATATGCTAAAATATGTGTTTAATAGTGTGTAAACAAGTTTTGGAATTTATGTCCAAAAATATTTTTATAAAACTTAGGTTTGATGTTCTAATATTATAGAACATTAAATCATGAGAAAAACAAAGTTTGAATCACTCAAAATGGAGTTATACACGAAAAGTTATGATTTATAGTAGTTTATGTGATGTAAAATTTTTTATAAAAAAATATGTTATTAAATCATGAAAAATTAATTTTTTCATGTTATAAATTAATATAAGGTGATTGGTAATTTTTTTGGATTTTTATTGAGGAGTTAAAGATTTATTGAAGGTATAATTTCATTTAATGGATGCACTGTTCACAATCTGCTGAGGAAGAAAAAAAAAGCATTTGGCCGCGCAATGCGCGCGTACCACTGTTCACCTAACGACGCGGAGCCAAACGTCGTCGTTTGGCGTCGGTAGGAAATTACTCCGCGCGTTATGCGCGGAGGTCATTTCCGGCCTTTCAAAAACGACGTCGTTTTGGTCCGAAAAACTTGTAACGCGCGCCCTGCGCGGTATTTATTTTTCTGGAGAAATTATATTTATGCCCCTTCGTGTTTTTTTCGACGAAATGACCATTCTGCCCTCGGTTCAGTTTTCAAATTATTTACGGAAATGCCATTCGGGTTAAATTTAAATAATTTAAATATTTAAAAACTAATTTAAAATTATAACAAAAATAATTATAATACAAAAATAATATTGGGGGGGATATTTTTCATTAAGTTTAATATTTAAATATTTTAAATATTAATCTAGTTAGCTAAATCATGGTTAAGTTAATAAATTTATTATTTATTTATTATTTTAAATGTTAATAATAAATAAAGATGATATTATTATTTAATTCCTATTAAATAATACTTAAAGAGAGATAGAATTTATAAATTAATTATTAATTATTTAAATATTATTAAATAATAAATAAGGATAATTAAGTAATTAATTATTATTTAATTAGCATTAAATAACGATTAATGAAAATTAAGTTATTAGAGTAATAATTTATTATTTAATTTAAATAATAAATAAGAATGATTTGATTATTATTTAACCTTAAATAATAATTAAAATTAATTAAATAATTAATTATTATTTAATTAACCTTAAATAATAATTAAAGAGGATTAAGATTAGTAAACTATTATTTAATCTCCTTAAATAATAAGTAAGGTTAATTACTTAGTTAATTATTGGTTGATTAATATTAAATTAAAGAAGGTTAAAAATTAAGTCAATAATTATTTATTATTTAATTATAATTAAATAATAAGTAAGTACAATTAGTTATTATTTATTTTAAATAATAACTAGAGTTAATTAATTAATTTCTATTTAATCAAGATTAAATAGTAATTAAATAGAGATTGAGTTAATAAAATAAATTGAATTTAATTATGAGTTAATTAAACAATTGTAATAAGTTGTTTAAGGGTTTAATAAGTGTCCAACACTTAAGAAAAATATTTTCTAACTTATTAAATTATTAACCTAAAATGATTAAGGGTCTATAAGGTTAATAATATTGTTTTGACTAATGTAAATTATGTGTTAGTACTTATGTGTGGTAAATAAGTTCATTATTAAGCGTATAGTTATGCAAATACGCCGTACTAATTATTAGACCGACTTTATTAATGTTAGGTCTTTCAAAGCAAGTTAGTTAAAGCTAAACAATTATTGTAACTGAGCAGACAGGCAAGTTCTCTAACCCTACTCATTTATTGCTGAACAAGTTTCTATACTTGTATTTATTGTCAAAGCTTGAAGTGGTTTAATTATTTAAAATTATCCGACATCCATATTGTTTATAAAATCGCAATTAGTACACTTGAAGCTTATTAGTTCTTGATTCATGAACTGTATTAAAAATATCAAAAGCTAATAGTTCAGCTAGACATTTCGTTTATAAATTCAATACTTGAATACTTTTAAAAGCTTATTCAAACCATTGTTGGGTGCGGATTTCTTATATTAAGTCTGAGAATTGAACAACCCTAAATTAGGGGATTTTGTGTCGGGAAACCGACTTTGGGCGTCAGTGACTAAATGTAATGCATATACAGCGGGTTGAATAGGCTGATCCCCTTGAAAACCAAACAACTCAAAGGGTCAGAGGAAACTCTATTATACCCTCGTTAGTTCAGGGTCCTTAGTGACCACTCAGCATTTTAAGATTCAAATATTCTGTTTATTAAAATTTGAATCCTGTTTCATTCACAATTGTTATATCTATTGTTGAATCATTGATGATATTTCCCATTCATTCATGATATATTAAATCTATATGATTGTTCTAAACTTGTTGAGCAAACTAGTTGCTCATTCTTGCTATATCATGAACCATTTTTCAGATAATCCTGATTGCTCAAAGAAAGATAAGGGAAAAGGAAAGGCCAGAGCTTAAGTTAGTTTATGCATGCTAATTAGATGCTTAAATTTGTGTTTACTGTTGCTAAACCTTTTGTAATTCCTTATGATATGAACTGTTTATATTAAGGTTAATAGACCCTGGTATTGTAACCTTTTTGTAAGGGAACCAATATGTATTTTTCCGCGATATTTAAATGCAATGTATGTATTTAATTGTTAGTAATGTGTTGATTAGTGAGAACTAAACTCGAGATTATGGAACCCGAATTTGGGGTCGTCACAATTTTAATAGTAT
The DNA here is from genome assembly GCA_947179155.2 of Hedera helix. NCBI lineage: Eukaryota > Viridiplantae > Streptophyta > Magnoliopsida > Apiales > Araliaceae > Hedera > Hedera helix. The sequence continues at coordinate 21,003,562 of OX359266.1, read as the reverse complement.
TAAATAATAATTTAATTAACAAAATTATTAAGGTTGTTTTAAATTATTTATGGTTGATATATTTTATGTGATTTAAAGTGTGTGATGAAATTTAATTGATAAATTAAATCTATACAAAGATAGTGATAAATTGTGTTAAATTAACAAAATTGAAAAGTAAATAAATTGTTTAAAAATAATTTATGAAGAATAAGAGAAATTTTATGTAATTGTACAATTAAATTGTTAATATTTAAAATAGTTGCGGAGGTGCATAAATTGTTATTTAAATGGTATTACGTGATAATGTGAGGTATATGAAGTAGATATATATATATATATATATATATATATATATATATATATATATATATATATGTGTGTGTGTGTGTGTGTGTGTGTGTGTGTGTGTGTGTTCAATTGTTATATTGATAAATTTTTATTGATTATGGAGATAAAGGGATTAATAATTAAATTAATTCAAATTTTAAGGAAAAACTAAAGAGGGAATTAGTAAAATTGAAAGTTATTGATTATATAATTAATCAATAATTATGATGAAAGTTTAGAAATTTTAAGAGAAAAAAGTAATTATATAAATTATATAATAATAAATTATATAATTTATATAAGAAAATTTAAGTAAAATATTAATGAAATAATAATTATATAAATTATATAAGAATAATTATATAATTTACATAAGAGGATTCAATTAATTGAGGATGAAAGAAAAATTATATAAATTGTACAATATGTTATTGTATAGTTTACATAAAATGTAATGAGTAATGAAGAAAATAGAAAATAATGAGAGAGTTAATAAAGATATAATTATTGATTATATAATTAATCGATAATTATGGAGAAATTTTGGGAATTATTTAAAAAGGAGAATGTAATTATATAAAGTATATAATAATAATAATAATAAATTATATAATTTATATAAGAAAGTTAAAGTAAATGGTAAGGAAATAATAATTATATAAATTATATAAAAATGATTATATAATTTATATAAGCAGAGTACATTAATTAAGAAAAGAAATATAATGGTACAAATGGTGCAATATTTTATTATATAGTTTATATATAAAGTGTGTCAAATAATAAAGAAATGAAAAATAAATGAGAAGAATAAATGTTTTATGGAATTTTTTTTAATGGAAAATAATATATTAGAAACGTAAACATGTTGATTAAACATGTTGTCCATATAACGAAGCCAAAAAGTATAAAAATTAATTTTTATAAGTTGTATATGTTATTTTATTAATTTTGGAGGTATAAAATACCTCATATAATTACATGTATGTCATTATGCGCGTACAAAAATTATCAAATAAAGTACCTTAAAAAGGTATAAATATTATTTATAAATCATTTTATGAATTTTAGTGAATTAAAATAAATATTTTAAGTACATTATGTAAATTATTTATTACATGAAATAACTACATAATGTATTAAAATATATTTTATGCTTGATTTTGTGCTAAATCCGGATGGTGAGGTGGTGGATTTGAAAGAGTCTTCCAATTTTAGAAAGTTGATCTCTTAAAAAGCAAATGGAGATAAAAAATAAAAAAAAGAAAAAAGAAAAGAAAAGAAGAAGCAAACAATATATGCACAAAACAAAAGTAAAAAAAAAAAAAACGCACTCTCTCTCTTTCTTCTTCACCATCAACGTCATCCGAAACCACCACCAAGGAGGAAGAAATTTTGGTGCCATCAAAGTATACAACAAGATTTAAAGGAAAATATTCAAGCATAAAGGAAGGTATAAAATTATTTTATTTGGATTATTTTAGTATTTTTGGTGATAAATTAATTTTGTGAAAAATTTAGTAAATAATTAGAATAATTGTTCTATATAATTTTAGATGTGTATTTATGGATTATATGAGGTTTAGAGTAATTATATTGTGAAAAATATGATAAAAAAAATGGTTTTAATTGTTGGTTTTGTTGGCTTACTGTTATCGAAAAAGGAAGGAAAAAAAAAGGGCCGTCCGGACATTGCGCAGCGGCTAATTTTTTTTCGGAGCCGGGTTAAAAACAACAGCGTTTTTGGGAGCGAAAAGAGGGGAGTCGCTGCCATGTGCGACGACCAACTTTTCTTTTTTTAACCAGCAGGCCAAACGACGCCGTTCAACGTAGGCGAAGGGGGGGGGGGGGGACGCAAGGCGCGGACGCACTGCTGGTTAATGACCAGCGTGCTCCTGAGCTTTTAAGGAAATACCAAGCGTATCCCTGAAGTTGCTGAAATTACGAAAATGCCATCAAAAATTATTTTCAATTAAAATAAATGTTTAAAAATTATAAAAAAAATACTAAAAATATAAAAATGATATTTGGGCATCAAATTTAATATTTTTCAAAAATATTGAATATTTGAGATTAATATTTAAATATTTTAAATATTAATCTAGTAAGATTAAAAATTAGAAAAGTGTTAAATAAAAGTCCGGACAACCGAATACGCTAGATTTTATCCGACAAACCGATTTGTCCGCATTAAATGTGTTTATATTAATTAAATTAATATATTACAGTGCTAATCAATTATTATTTAATTGATTTACTATAGATTGTACGAGAAGAATTATAAATTGGTTAATTTTTAATTCCGACATCGAAGCAAGTTCTTCAGTACTTAATGTTAATTGTTTATCTGTTACTGTATATGAACTTTTGTTCAAATGCATATAAAATTATGTGTTATGTGATCCATTGTTGATATGACCGCGATGTGCATTCGGTGCAATTATGTGACTATATGTGAAGTTGTGCAATGTCTTATTTAGGCAACTGTTAATTTGAGTTAGATATGATGCACGTGAAATATATTGCTTTCTAAAAAACACAACATGTGATGTATGACACACACAGAACATATTATGTTATGTGTTATTTGAAACGTGTTATGTGTAAACTGTTGAACTTGCTGAGCCGTAGTGCTCATTCTTGCATAATATAAATTTTGCAAGTAAAAATGAGACTTCAGGAGTATTAAATCATAACTAGAGATTATGTGCGATATTAGTGAAAGTTGCAAATGTAATTGCTGTATATATATTTTTATATATAGAAACTGGATATGGTTAAATTAGTAGAGTGAGTGGTTATAATTCATGAGTTATATATATGTCGAATTCTGATTGGATAAATAAGGTTTAATTATGTATTTTGATTATTCAAGAATACTTATCATGAAAGAAAAGAAAAAGTATAGGTTGCGATCTCGGGTCTAGGATCGAGATGTAAAAATTTCAAATGTCAAAATATTTTAATAGAATAGTGGGAAAAAAATTATACTGAAAAATTTGATAATTGATGATGTAAAGTCAATTAACGGATTAAATAAGGTGATTAAAGGTTTACTAAAGAACCAAAATTTGGGCTTTAGGAAGATAATGTATAATAAATATGAAATTTAAGGTAATAAGATTTGTCGAATTTCGGGGTCGTTATAGTTTGGACTTTATAGTCGATCAATTCAATTTGCTTATACATGGTTATTGATATTATAATAGCAAAAATGATATTTAACAGAGCAAATAAATATTTACTGATAATTTTACAAAATTTATATCTGTTACTTATTATAGTAGCAGAAACAATATTTTATTGTATAAGTTAACTAGGATATTTTGGTTGGTTTTTAACTGAGTTGACTGAGTTGACTAAATTAACTCATGAAATTATAATTTAATTTAATTAGTTGATATTTTTATATTTATTATATCTCATAAGATATAGATAAGAATTTGTATTATAATAGTAAAAATAACGTTTTATTGTAAAAGTTAACCTGAATATTTTGGTTGATTATCAACTGAGTTGACTTATAAAATTATAATTTTATTTAACACTAAAAACGAATATTAATACCATTGTTGGGTAAGATTATATGTCTAACTAGTTTAATAAATAATAATTAAAATAACATTTTAAAACCACTTTATATAAGATTTTTAAGTAATACTTGTTCTGTTTTAAAACTACAGATATAATTTTCTTTTCAGTTCGGTAATTATTTTTTCACTATCATTACTTAACTAATATTAAGAGTATATTTAATAATATAAATTATACTTAATAAATAAAACATAATTATAAATCTTATGCTTGGCATGGGACAATGAGCTAGTACACTTAATACCTTGTTTAACTCTTATTGATTTGACAATATTATTTCTTTCTAACAATATTAACCGTCTTATATATTGTATTATTTAGGCTAAGTGCCTTATAATTATATATTTACTTGGTTCTAAATTATAAGATTATTATTGACTTTTTAAAAATCAATGTAAAATATTTTTAAATTTGAAATTTACATGATTCATTTTAAGTTTTGAAAAAAATAAATCTTATAACTATTAGTACTTTTTAAGTAATTTATGATATTCATAATTGTATAGACATAAAATAATTAAATGAATTTATGTTAATTTTGAATTTAAAAATATTTAAAATTAATTTGAAAAAAATCAAAATTAATCTTATAATTTAGAAAAGAGGTAATATTTTTATGTATTCGTTTATGATATATAATCAATAATTTATCAAGGAAAGATGATGTAACTAACCTCATGCAAAGGATCTATACACAAATAAAAAGGGACTAAAACCATCCAACTTATAGGGTAAGGAGAAAAATAAGGAAAATGAACTATAATGGAAAGGGACTGGACATCTGTATATGTCTATGATAAGGAGGAATCTTATAAAGGTTTTCAAACTCTTGTTTAAAATTCAACTTCCCCGCACCATCTTCTATTCACCCTACATGTTTCATTGGTATTTCTCAGAGGTGTTTGTTACAAAAATCTGACCGATTTAACCATTCAGTCAAAAATAAATATATTGAATGACTGACCGATTCAGACATTCAACTCTATTCAACTAAAATTAAACTGCACTTTAGTAATTCATGATGCTACAAGGGGGGTGGGGGCCAACCACTATACTCATATATGCTTTATATTTCATTACATTGTATCTGATGTGATAAAAAATAGTAATTGCAAGTGATCAGCGTAAAATTGAAGAACGGGCAAGTACAGGTCGAACCATAAAGACTAAATTAATTCCAATGTTCCCTTAATTTATTGTCCAAACAAATTAGAAATTAAAAATGGTTGAGATAATTACTTAACTAAATAATGCAAATTAAAAATTAATAACGAAAACTAATAATGAGAAAAACTACATAGGAATCCGAATCCACTAAATACTAACATAATAATTAAATTATTCATTTTCTTAATTAATTTCTAATTATTTTTTCTCCTATTTAAAAATAGTAGTGATTCATATAATTAATATGAGCAAGCATAGATTATGAAAATTTAAGGGTTAACTTTAACTCGTCAAAACTTCATTGAGCAAGTATGAATTATAAAAAACTCATAACTTAACAATAACCTATCAAAACCTCATAATTATTATAGAACCAAAAACGAATTATGCGCGAAGCTATAATTTAAATGAACAAACAATTAGACATTAATATCAGAATGGAAAGAAAATAATTAATATGCAATATACATAGTTTCATCTTCATCCTAGATATTAGAAATTTAGCTATCCATGGAATTTATAATTAAAACTACTAATATAAATTGCATAGAATAAAATAAAAAATAATAGAATAATTAAAGAGAAATTTATAAAACTAATAAAGAATGTAACAAAAGGTAACAAAAAGTAACAAAAGGTAACAAAAGCTGCCGATTATTAGACTTGAAAGAATAAAAGAAAAGACTCCCTGCTATGCTCATTGTTCCTACCGAAACTTAAAAAAAGAAAAAGAAAATATTATATGACTTTTCTCTAAAATAAGACTCCTATTTATAAAGAAAATAAATTAAACCCTAATCTAATTTGGAATAACTTGAACTCTTATTTCCTTTTTGACTTCAACTTCTACATAGTAATCTTCCAACTCTTTATTGGAGTCCAAATAAAAAACAACTTGATAGCTTCTAGAACTCATTTTTCAACTCAACTTCAATTATTTATATATTTCCTGCAAAACAAAATAAAATGTATTAATTAAATAAAATAAACATATAAAATAATAAAAATAAGAATATTAAAATGCATAATTATATGTCTATCAAATACCCCCATACCTAGCTTTTACTCGTCCTCGAGTAAAACAAAAAGAAAACAAACTCAAAACAAATTATAAATACCTCATTTTCGTAGGAAACACGATTGCACTTAGCATGCGCACAAAGCCTTTAAACCTAAAGGTTAACCTAAGTGGACGAGTTGTGTCTCGCGAGGGTTTGCAGTGAATATATCCACAAAATTCAAAATAAAATAAAAATCTTTTTGAGTTTAGCCAATTATGAAATCGAAAGAAAACTTCTAAGTATTCATGGGCATTACACTTAAATAAGATCAAATTCAAAATCACACTTTCACCTTATCAAAAATACTCCATCTTCATTCTAAATACCATCTTTTATAAAATTAATTCCATGTGATGCATGCATGTGTATGTGATGTAATTCTTAGTAGGGACTTTTACCATAAAAATCAAACAAACTCAATTTTTTCTTTTTCTATTTTTTTTATTCTTGACTTGTGCAATGTCTATTTTTCTTAAGCTCTTTAGAGTTACCCATATAACGAGCGTTTAACCAATAACTCCTAAACCAGTTAGTTTTAGGACACTAGGTGTAAAGACACCCCTAATGGCTTACTAACTCGAGTAACAAAGGCCACAAAAATCAGACTAGTTAAGCTACTTATATCCATTATACTTTTCAACATGATTTTTCTTTTACTCAATGGGCATTGAAGCAGTATTTATTATTTTTTAACTTTTTTTTTTCTTTTCTTGCAACGAATGCTTTTTACGCTCCATCTCGTTGCATTATTTCTAATTTTTTTCTTGAAATTACTTGACTCATAGTTTATACCCCACAACTAAGAATTAATACGAATGTGAAGTGCAAAAATGAATATGAATTTTAATTTTATTCAAGATGACATTTCAAACTAGGACTTTGTATCTTATCAAAGGTTCAAGAGTTCTAAATCTTTTAATCCTACTCAAAGTTTTTTACTCCACATAAACTTATTAGAAATAATTCAACTACCAAAAAGTTAAACAATTTTTCAATTTTTTCATTTTTATTAATGTAAAAAGAATTAGTTTCCTAAAAAATAAATAAAAATGCATAACTCCCCCATATCTAAATCATGCATTGTCCGCAATGTATGCAAATGAAGAATAAAGAACAAAGAAATAAAAGAAATTGTACCTCGTATGGTGGGCAGGAATGGGATGAAAATTCGCTACAAAAGAGAAATATATATACAAAACTTACAATTACAAGTGCAGTTTCAGTCATTCGGAATAGTGTGGGTCAATAAGGTCCATCACCTCCTTTGTTTCGTTCGACATTTCTAAAAAGGGTTTGAGTTGTTGACCATTAACTTTGAAAATTTCACTATTTTTTGGATTTTCAATATCAACTGCCCCGTGAGGGTAAACTACCTTTACTACAAAAGGTCCATCCCATCTAGAACGCAATTTGTCAGGAAATAGATGCAGCTAGAGTTATACAAGAGAACTTTTTGACCAGGTGAAAATGATTTTCTCAAAATTGATTTATCATGAAACACTTTTGTTCTTTCCTTGTAAATTTTAGCATTTTCGTAAGCATCATTCTTAATCCTGTCCAACTCATTCAATTACAATTGTCTATGACTCCCACAAGTGGACATATCAAAATTTAACTATTTTATAGCCCATAAAGCACGATGTTCAAGTTCCACATGTAAGTGACAAGCTTTTCCAAACACAAGCCTATATGGTGACATTCCTAAGTTAGTCTTAAAGGCAGTACGGTAAGCCCACAATGCATCTAACAAATTTAAGGACCAGTTTTTTCTATTAGAACTCACCGTTTTTTTCAAGATTTGTTTGATATGCCTATTCTAGACTTCTACTTGAGCACTTGTTTGATGGTGATATGGTGTGACAAGCTTATGGGTGATGGAATATTTTTTCAACAAGGATTCAAATGGCTGATTGTGAAAATATTTTCCTTGATCACTGATTATAGTCCTAGGGGTACCAAAGCGAGAAAAAATATTATCTTTCAGAAATTTGACAACAACCTTATTGTCATTGGTCTTGGTTGGTATAGCTTATACCCACTTAGTCACGTAATCAACCGCAAGTATAATGTACAGATTTCCAAAAGAATTTGGAAATGGACCCATAAAATCTATCCCCCACACATCAAACAACTCAATGACTAGAATGGGGTGCATTGGCATCATACTCCTCCTAGTGATCCTTCCTAAATGTTGACACCTATTGCAATTGGCACAAAATTTTGTGGCATCCTTGAATAGACTAGGCTAATAAAAACCACACTAGAGAACTTTGGCACCCGTCTTTTTACCTCCAAAATGTCCTCCATAAACTTGGTCATGACAAACTGATAAGACACTCCTAAACTCATGGTCGGGTACACACCTCCTAATGATTTGATCAGGGCAATATTTAAACAACTAGGGGTCATTTCAATAAAAATGTTTGACTTGTGAAAGAAATTTTAACCGGTCTTGTTTGGACTAATGAGAAGGAATCTCACTAGTAACTAAGTAGTTCACAGTATCAACGAACCAAGGTGTAGTAGATATGGAGAAAAGCTATTCATTTAGGAAATAATCATTTAAAGGCAGATCAGAGTTGGACTCCACAACTAAACGAGACAAATGATCAGCTACCACATTTTTAGACCTTTTTTTTATCTCTAATTTCTAGGTCAAATTCTTGGAGCAACAAGACCTATCGAATTAAATGGGCTTTTGAGTCTTTTTTGGAGAGAAGGTGTTTAAAGGCTGCATAGTTAGTGTAAACAATGATTTTAGACCCAATAAGATAAGATCGAAACTTGTCTAGGGCAAAAATTACAGCTAGAAGTTCTTTTTCAGTAGTTGAATAATTTAATTGTGCATCATTCAAAGTCCTACTAGCATAGTATATGACATGGGGAATCTTATTAATTTGTTGCCCTAGAACAGTACCAACTGCATAATCAGATGCATCACACATTAACTTAAATGGTTGATTCCAATTGGGTGATTTGATGATAGGAGCTGAGGTTAACTCCTTTTTAAGTTGTTCAAAGGATTGGAAACATTTTTCATTAAATTCAAATTTTGCATCTTTACTTAGAAGATTGGTTAATGGTCTTGCTTTATTACTGAAATTTTTGATGAATCGCCAATAAAAGCCTGCATTACCTAGGAATGAACGAATTTCTTTGGCTGTCCGAGGTGGTGGGAGATTGGCAATGAGGTCAATTTTGGATTTATCTACTTCAATTCCCTTTTCAGATATGATATGACTAAGAACAATTCCATTTTTAACCATGAAATGACATTTTTCCCAATTTAAGATTAAGTTAGTTTTCTTACATCTCCTTAGAACTAAGTTGAGGTAGTGAAGGCACTCATGAAATGTAGACCCAAATATGGAAAAATTATCTACGAAAATCTCTAGGAATTTGTCTATCATGTTAGAAAAAATGCTCATCATGCATTTTTGAAAGGTAGAAGGGGCACTATATAGCCCAAAGGGTAGACGATGATATGCAAAAGTTCCATAAGGACAAGTGAATGTGGTTTTTTCTTGGTCTTCTGGGGCTATGGAAATTTGAAAGTAACCTGAGTATCCATCAAGGAAACAATAGTAAGCATGACCAGCTAACCTTTCTAGGATTTGGTCTATGAAGGGTAAAGGAAAATGATCTTTTCTTGTGGCCTCATTGAGTTTTCTATAGTCTACGCAAACCCTCCAACTAGATTGGACATGAGTGGGAACTAACTCATTATCTTTATTTTGAACCACAGTTAAGCCAAACTTTTTAGGCACCACCTGAATAGGACTTACCCAAGAGCTATCAGAAATGGGGTAGATGATCCCATTATCTAGACATTTAAGAATTTCCTTCCTAACAACCTCTTTAAGAACTTAGTTCAACCGCCTTTGTGGGTCTCTCATAGGTTTAACATCATCTATTAAATGGATCCTATGTTGGACAATGGCGGGACTGATCCCCTTAAGATCTGTTATGCTCCATCGTATGGCTTCTTTATTCTTTCTAAGGATGGTCAATAACTCTTCCTCTTGTGGGTTTGTTAAATCGGAAGCAATGATCACATGAAGAGTTTTGGAAGGACCTAAATAGGCATATTTTAGATCATCAGGAAGAGGTTTGAGTTCTAATTATGGTGGACTCTTTTTAAGAGGTTCTGAAGATTGTAAGATTGGTTCGGTCACGGGTTCCCATTTAGGAGACAACATTGATGTAGAGGGCTCTAACATTTCATTCACCTCATGTACATATTCTGTCTCATCCCAATTTTGACCAAAGTGATTTAAACAAAAGTTAAGAATTTCATCTTCTTCATTAAGTTCATTTTCAGACATTCCTGAATCATGTTTATTTCAACGGGTTGGTCAGAAAAATTACTAGACTGCTTTCCCACATTAAATACATTTAAATCAATTGTCATGTTCCCAAATGTCAATTTCATTAGTCCATTTCTACAACTAATTAACGTATTAGAGGTTGCTAGAAATGGTCTACCTAAAATGATAGGAATTTAACCGTTGGGATTGACAATAGGCTGGGTTTCAAGAATAACAAAATTGACAGAGAACACAAAATCGCCAACCTTAATGAGTACATCTTCAACTATTTCGTTTGGCACTTTAATGGAACGATCAGCTAGTTGGAGTGTGACTCTTGTTTTTTTCAACTCCCCTAAGCTCAAGGTTTGATACACGGAAAATGATAAAAGGTTAACACTAGCTCCTAAATCAAGCAAAGCTTTCTCAATTAAGGTGTCTCTTATAATGCATGAAATAATGTGACAACCGGGGTCTTTATACTTCACAGGGACTTGGCATGACAGGATAGAACTAACATGGGCTGTTAGAAAAGCTTTCTTAGGAACATGAATGGTTCTTTTGTGTATGCACAAATCTTTTAAACATTTAGCATATGAGGGGACTTGTTGAATGACATCTAGAAGAGAAATATTAATTTTCACTTGTTTGAACACTTCTAGAATTTTGTCTAACTGAGTTAATTGCTTGTTTGAAATTAATCTTTGGGGAAATGAGGCTTTTGGTTTAAAGACCTTTCATTTGATTCAGAAGATATGGTTTGATCATTCTTTGACAATTGCTTAGTAGATGGGCCAACCGACTCAAAGTTTGTGGGCTTTTCAGGGTTGGTTAGTTTTGAAGATAGATTATTAGATTCCTAAATTAATTTTTCTTCTTCTTCATTATCAATGCCAGCATGATTGTTAAAATAATATCCAGACCTTAAAGAGATTACAGAGTTCACATGGTTGATTTGGTTGTTTTCAACTTGGTTGTTTTCAAGTGAATTGGCATGATAAGATTTTTAATTAGGGACTGGAAATTTCGAATTAGTCTCGGGCTGGCTAGGGAACTTACCATTCTTTCTTTCACTAACTATAGTGGCCAATTGACTCATTTGAATCTCGAAATGAGATATAACTTGGTTAGTTTGGATGTGAGATTTCATTAAAGTTTTCATATTTTTCTCTAACATGCTAAATCTCTTCTCACTTTCATTAGAAAACCCTGGTGGACATTGAGTTGCTGAATTTAAATTTTGGTAAGGACCAAGATTCGACTTTTGGTAAGGTTGAAAGGATTGATTTAGAGACTGGTTGACCTGATTTGAGGAGTTATTCGGGTAGGGTCCTTGGTTCCATGCAAAATTAGGATGATTTCTCCAACCTGAATTATAAGTGGGTGCAAATGGGTCATTCATAGGTCTTTAAAACATTGCATTGACTTGATCAAAATCTTTAAGTTGGTTTACATGTGATGACTCCCTTGTTTCTAAAGCCTCAATTCTTTTAAGTACGCTAGCCAACTTAGCTTCGGTGACATTTGAATTGTCAATTGTATGAATACCTTTAGATGGGCTAGGTTTATTGGTCTTTCGGGTGGTTTCCCATTGCATGGTTTTTTCTACTAAATCTTCTAAAAACTCTAAAGCCCTTTACTCATCATTTTTTAGAAAATTCCCTTGACACATTGACTCTTAAATCATTTTAGTGAAAAAGTCAAACCTTCATAGGCAATTTAACACAATCTCCATTTCTCAAATCCATGGTGTGGGCACTGGGATAACAAATTTTTAAATCTATCAAAATATTTCTAAAACGACTCGTTTTCAAGTTGACAAAATTGATGAATTGCAACCCTAATTTTGGAAGTTTTGTGATTTGAATTTTTTTTTTAGAAATGTAACAACAAATTCCTTCCAGACTGTTATGGAATTATTCGCTAGGCTATATAACCACTTTTTAGCATTATCTTTTAAAGTGAATGTGATCAATCTTAACCTAATCGAGTTTTCAGACATTTGTTGAATTTTCATTAATGCACAAACTTCTTCAAATTTTTGAAGAAATAAATATAGATCTTCTACCCTAGTGAACTTAGGTAACATATTTATAAAATGCGGTTTAAGTTCAAAATTATTACAAGTTACCGGTGGTAGACCGATGCATGACGATTGGGCAGAGTGGGAAGGATATCATCGATCCCTTAAAGAAACGGTTTGTGTTACCTCCATTTTTAAAGTGAGATCTTTTAAAGTGAATTCCGACACTAATCTGGATGTTTTGTCCCTAACCCACACTTTTTGCATACACTACTAACAAATAAGCAAATTAAGAACACAAAAACAAATAAGAGAAAACAAAAATAAATAAATAAAAATAAAAACTACCTCTAAGGTCAACTTAAATAAAATCTAGACGGCTCCTAACTGTTTCAGGTTACTCTTTAAGGTCCACCAAATTCGAAATTAATCACACCATTAGCCAGATAAGTGTAAGAACGGGGGAGTTTCTCCGTAGGTATAGTGACTAATTAAGTAACCACACGTTCTTTAGGCGTTTAACTTTTGAACCACTTGCCTAGACACCGATAGTTTGATTAATTTAAAATTCAGACTGCTCTTAGAGTCCTTTGTCCTAATTGAGCTCGAGAGTCCTAGGGGCCAACGTCTACTTGATTTTATTTAGTCGGTTATGCAAAGTGTGGTTGTTTGTGGGCCAAGGAAGGGTGATGAAATCCCCACCTTATCTTGTTACGGGGTTTACCCTTAATATTAAATTAAAAATAAAAATGCACAAATAAAATATAAAAAAAAACTGTAAACAAATAAAAATTCCTAAAACTATGTGAATTACGAAAGAATTAGAAATTTGATGTATCTCAATCCTCTAGTAATCACCAGAGTTTATATTTAACAAAAATAAAATAAAAACCTAAGCATGATGTGCTCTACGTGAGTGAATGCATGAATACAACAATTAGTTTTTAAACTAAAAATAGTAAACTAAACTACTATTTTTTTTATTTTTTCTATTTTATAAAAAGAAAATTAATAAATAGGGATATACGAAGTACCAAGAAAGCGCAACAACAAAATATCTGTGTTTTTGGTCCTTCGATCCGCTTTGATAATCTGCTAAAAATATTAGTGGAACAAACTAATTCAAATAAATAAAAATTAAGGAATAAAAAAAATAAAATTAAATCTAGTCCCCAACAACGGCGCCAAAAATTTGATGTGATAAAAAATAGTAACTGTAAGTACACAACGTCAAATTGAAGAACAGACAAGTACATGTCGAACCACAGAGACTAAATTAATTCCAATGTTCCCTTAATCTATATTCCAACAAATTAAAAATAAAAAACGGTGGAGATGATTAATTAGCTAAATAATGCAAATTAAAAATTAATAACGAAAACTAATAATGAGAAAAACTACCTAGGAATCTGAATCCACTAAATACTAACATAATAATTAAATTCTCCATTTCCTTAATTAATTTTTAATTATTTTTTCTTCTTTTTAAAAATAGCAGTGATTCATATAATTAATATGGGCAAGTATAAATTATGAAAATGTAAGAATTAACTATAACTCATCAAAACTTCATTGAGCAAGTATGAATTATGAAAAACTCATATCTTAATAATAACCTATCAAAACCTCACAATTAATATAGAACAAAAAATGAATTATGCGCGAAGGTATAATTTGAAGGAACAACCAATTAGACATTAACATCGGAACAGAAAGAAAATAATTAATATGCAATACATAGTTTCATCTTTATCCTAGATATTAGAAATTTAGCTATCCATGAAATTTATAATTAAAACTACTAATATAAATTGCATAGAATAAAATAAAAAATAATAGAATAATTAAAGACAAATTTATAAAACTAATAAAGAATGTAAGAAAAGGTAACAAAAAGTAACAAAAGGTAACAAAAGCTGCCGATCATTAGACTTGAAAGAATAAAAGAAAAGACTCCCTTCTATGCTCATTGTTCCTACCGAAACTTAAAGAAAGAAAAAGAAAATATTATATGACTCTTCTCTAAAACAAGACTCCTATTTATAGAAAAAATAAATTAAACCCTAATATAATTTGAAATAACTTAGACTCTTCTTTCTTTTTTGACTTCAACTTCTACATAGTAATTTTCCAACTCTTTATTGGAGTCCAAATAAAAATCAACTTGATAGCTTCTAGAACTCATTTTCCAACTCAACTTCAATTATTTATATATTTCTTGCAAAACAAAATAAAATGCATTAATTAAGTAAATTAAACATATAAAATAATAAAAATAAGAATATTAAAATTTATAATTATGTGTCTATCAGTATCTACACCTATTTTTTTAGAACTTGAATCTATACTTAACAATTAACATTACCTTTTTGTGTTTTTCCTTTCTTTCAAATCTCAACATCATAAAATACATATTATGTTTGGTATAACCCCTTTCTCCACTCTTCCTTTCAACATTTCTAGGATATTTGAAGTGATCCATGATCGATTTATCACTAATTAAGAATGTAGGGAGAAAAGTTCAAAAGTCATATCATGTTAAGTCCATACTGATGAGCTTTTTAGATTTTTAATCACGTACACAAATTATCAAATTATCTAAAAGAGAGACCGGAGACTTATGTTTTATATAGCCTAGTGTATTTTTAAAAAAAGAATATGATCGAAAAAATTATATGGAGGGTAGCTAAGTTCTTCTAATGACATATAAATAGGAGTTATCTTTTATTATCTCTTTTGGTACAATAAACTAGAAATGATTAACATGGGATTATTGTCCAAAATATAAGTAATTTAAAAGTATGAAAATTATAGATAAGGGTGAGCATGGTGCGGTTTGAAGTCCAAATTGCACATGAAACCGCTTAGGTGCGGTTTGACAAATTCAAAACCGCACAGAAATCGCTTGTGATTGATACGGTGCAGTTTTGAACCGTTCGGTGCGGCTTTATTTGATGCGGTTTTGATTCCAAAATCAATTGAAATAATTAAATTTTATGCAATTTAAATTAACAATTAGCATCACACAATATTAAATACAACTTTGATAACACACAATTTTACTTATAATATTTTGTCTAAACAAAAGAAAATTGAACCTAAAAATATGAATAGTGATATATCATTATATATGAAAATTCTAAACAAAGATAATGACAATTTGGGATAATTTTAAATATTTGTATATTATAATAATACTTTTTGATATACTCTATTTTGACAATGTATGATGCGGTGCAGTTTTTTAAATATGGTTTTACTTAGAAATCAAATCCAAACTGTATTTGCAGTTTTTCAACCACTTAAAATTGCCACATACGTCGAAACCGTTGGTGCAATTTGTGTGATTTTTTAATGTAATTTTAAAGACAATTCGATTTCTTATTCACCCCTAATAATAGGTACTGTTGATACTCTTTATGTGAAAGGTACAACACAAAAGTAGAGAAGACTAATCCTAAAACAACTTAAGTGGGTAGATGGGCCCCATCTTCCATGCTATCAATTACAACCCTATGTCAATTCATTCATTATGGCTTTTCCCTCACTTCAATAATCACACAAATTTTAAACTTTTGGTTTGCTTTTATCCATCCTTCACTTATATTTAGGAGGAGTTTGGTTGAGAATAGAAATTTTGATATAATGTACTTCATCTGTCTCAGATATTTTTTTAATTAATTTTTGTGATTAAATTGATTATTTTTTAAATTAATATATTTTATTATTCTTTTATATGTATATAAAAAGTTTATAAATATTATAAAATATATATAATTTAGTACTAATCTCAATATTTATTTTTTTGAAAATTTAAATATATATGTTTAATTGTTAATTTTAAAAATGATCAATTTGATCATAAAAGTAAAAAAAGAACTTTTATCTTGGGACGGAGAGATAAATAGTTTACGCAATATAATAGAGTTATAATATAATGGTAATAAATTATTACGATATATTTATTTAGTTGGTTCTTAGTATGCGTGTAGTAGTTATAATATTATTACATTATGTTCAAAATTATATTTGATTCATTGAATTATATAATTGTATATAATGAATAAAATAAATTATAAGTTAAAATGTCAAATTAATCATAATCATTGCTATTTTGTCTTTTATGACTTATTACATTACGGACATAATGAGTCAAATACATCAATTTGAGTATATAATGAAAAACTTAAAAATTGATACAATAACATTACGTTATTAATGGGCTACTAATACATGTAATAAGTGAACTAAATATAATAAATGACATATTAATGTAATAGCCTATTGTATTACAAAATTATTACATTAATTTAACACAAACCAAACGCCACCTTATTATTTTTAGATTACTCTTGTAGCCCACTATTCAAATAACTAACTAAATAAATTATAAAAAAAATATTATGCATGATTTTTCATAAAAGAGAAAATGGGCTAGTTTGTCAAAAAAGGAAAAGAATAAAAAGGGGCTAGGAGCTTATAATATAATTCAAAAAGAACTTTTTTTTTTATATTAATTTTTATAGTTATCTTTACTTGATTAAATATTCTTATTCGACTGTGAAATGTTGTGTTGTCAAATATATAATCATTATGCAAAAAAAAAAAAAAAAAAAAAAAAATTTCTATTTTTTTTTATTTTTTAAAGAGAGAGTCTAACTCCCATTTCCTTTTTCATAAATATCCCTATTTTGATGTATCTTTAATATTTCTATTTCTAATTAAAGGACATATGAATCACAATGGGGTTAACTTATCAGCAACCTGTTTTTTCCCGTAATCTTAAAAAAATTAGGAGTATATAATCAACGATTATGAACACTATCAAAATTTATTAGGTTATATATCTACAATCATATTCTTAAAATAGTTAGGTGGAGCTAGGGAATAGAGGGGCACTTAGGGACAAGGCCACATAGGCGATATCTAGATATTTTAGTCAGAGTATACATTGTAATCTCATTTATTTATTTTTTATTATATATATTTATTATATTTTACAAAATATATAATAAACGTAATAGACTAATTATTTTAAAACTTTCTATGATAAATTACCCCAAAAAAATATAACTTAATAAATTCATTTCATATATTATAAAACTTTAAATTAAATGCCTCTATTAAATCGTAATCAATTCAATATTCAATTTTGAATGTAATGACAGTTCGCTCACAAGTTTCTTCGCTTGAATAATGAATAAGTCCCAAAATCATATATAATGGATTGTAATAACTCATGTCAAACTCGAGTACAAATCAAATTATAACGTACAAAGGTTCGATGTACTATTTCAATAATATATTCCTTGTCGACGCCGGGATTTAGTTGTTTCGTTTTTTATTATTATTAAAAGCCCTTTCCGATTTTAGCCTTTGGATTGAGATGTGGTTTTGAAAAGGGGTCGGTTTGAGTGTCGACGAGGTTCGAAAGATCGATTTTATAATGAGCTAATTAACCAGAGCCGCCAGTTGTTTTTTTTGAAATGGATGTACCAACTCATCCGAATTTATTTTCGTAATCGATGGCTCATATGTGACTCCGAATTAATTGGTTTGCGAACTGAGATTCATAGAGTTCGGGGGCTTGCTTAAGCGAGGGGAAGGTGTTAGGCACCCCCAACTTCCGTGAAAACACGGTTACCGCAATCTTGATGTCTTCCTATCATTTTAAAATCCTAAAACTTGTGTGTACGTGTGTGTGTGTGCGTGCCTACATGTTTGTTGTGATGAAAAAAACCATTTTGATTCTTTTTGTAGAATTTATTTAATGAGTGTTTTAAAACGTCTTTTGACCTAAATGACAAGGCTTTGTTTTCTAATAAACATTGATTTTAAGTTTGAAAATGATGGGGTTTTTATTAGGTGTCGTTTTCAGAAAACAAGAGTTTTTAAACTTTTGTCAAATAGGAATCGAGACTATTCATTGCCTTCTAATAGTGAAGTCAAATAAAATGAAGGCAACTTCTAAGAACTCTTTAACCCTATGCACAAAAGTGTAATGAAAACGTTTGTCTATTTTTATGAAATCGTTTTTTATGACATTTCAAAAACCGCTCGCCTTTTCGCCAAACAGGGACCGACGTTTACTAAAACTCTCAATTTTTATCCTCGTGATTCTAATATCCTAATTTGATTACTTTTAAAAAATCTTGGTTGTTTGCATTACTTTGGAAAACCGTTTTTTCATGTTGCAAATCAAAACAAGCATACAAAACCGTGTCAGGGCTATTCATGGGCATGTGAGCCATCTAAATAACCCCAAACACCCACAATCGCACGTTTCACTATCACGGGGCCTTAGACCCGATTTTCGACTCGATGTCGTTTTAAGCCCCAAAATTTTACATATTTACATAAAGGCGCATCACGATCGCTACATACGCAAAACTATGAAATAAACTAAAATGATATCATCGGGTGGTTAGGAGGAGATTCCATCCGCAATAAATCCTCCCTAACCGTCCCTAATCTACAGATCTACAATATAGATTGACTACATTGGATCTAACTTTAAAATAAACAAAATCAAAATATTTAATATCACAATACGCCAAATATTCGGATCTACAATAGATCCACCCAACAAACACAATAATAACGAAATAAAACTAGATCTACAAGATTAGCTATATAAAACACAACAGCGCTATGAAACTCAGATTTTTTCACATTCCAAATGATGAAATAGACGCTTTAACACTTGGAAATCAAAATAGGACACAAAGATTGTACAGAAGAGGAAGAAATCTCACATTTTAATCACAAACCCGTGGGTTTCTCTCTCTTTTTCTCTCTCTTTTCTCTCTCCCGTCGCCTTTCTCTCTCCCTTTTCCTTTTCCGTTCGCGTCTGTTGAAGAAATGAACTAGAAGTTGCGATTTAGAAATTCAGATCTTGGCCGCAGGTGCAGCTGCGACCGGCTTCGGTGCTTCCTCGATTTTCGCGTACTGATGTCGGTTTTTCATTTTTTCGCTGGAAGGCTTGTATTTTGCAATCCAGAAATCCCTGAGAAACGTGCCATATTGTTCTGGGAGGCTAGTTCGGAGGGCTGCGACTTGATATAGAATTGGCTATTTGTGCTTGCCTTCCAGGGGGCGCTGCCCCCTTCCACCCCTGCCAGCTCACCGGCGAGTTGGGCAGCCGCTCGCTCATCGGTGAGCGAGACCACCGAACATCGTAAGCTTAGTGGCCATTAGTCGTCTTTTGTGATCAAATCAGGTTCTTTTGGATCAACTGTTTGCCTTGCCTCAAGTAACCTGATGCTCGTTGTTCGTTGTGGCGGATTTGATCGTAAGTCGTTGGGGTGGCTTCGTGTCGGGGTCCACCTTCCTTTTCGCATGTCGGGTCAAGTGACGACTTTGCCCTCCTGCCAGGGTTAGTAGAGAAGTGCAAAATTTGGGTGAAGTGCAAAATTTGGGTGTCTACATTCCTTAGTTATTTTAGCCTCGATATGTACGCTCATTTAAAAGATTATAATTAAAGGTATTATTGATATTGACTTAACTATTTAACATATCAAATTATCTCATATATTTCGATGTGAGTTGAAGTGGTATTAAGATTTTATGAAATTATCAAATTTTACCTTTGGATATATTAATTCCTGATGAGTGGGTTTTATATCTACGAATCGGGTATCGCTAAAGCTAATAGTTGCTATCTTTAAGTGTTTTTTAGGTTCGTTTAACTTGTTTTTATGTTTATTTATCGCAGGTAGAGCAAGAGGGACACATATGGCAATTGTGGAAAAGAGAGTAATTAAAAGCATTGAAAAATTTTGAAAATGGCATTTTTGTAATTACCGTGCCGCTGCCCGTCGTCTAGACGCCCAGATTTGTACTAGGGACGGCGTCTAGACGCCCAGTAGCAGAATTAGCCAAGTTGGAACTTCGAAATTCTGAAGAAAAAGGAAGAAAATCAAAAGTAAGAGAGGAGAGGGGGAAGTTAATTAACTGTCAAAGAGAGAGGGAACGTGCAAGAGGGATGGAGGAGAGAAGATAGCAACCGTTGAAAAAAAGGAGAGGGGGAAAGGAGTAGACAGAGCATCAAGGGAGAGGACAGAGATTTTTAGCAAGTAACAAGGAAGAAAGAAGCAAATTCTGAGGATGTAAGGCATAATTTAGGAGCAACCATTAGAGTTCCTTCTAATCCTTCCTTGTATCTTTAATTTGTGTAATTTCTGAGATGTATTCATTGTGTAATTTGATGTTGTTCTATTTCGATACTATGAACTAAACTCTATATTAAGATTGCAATGGAACTTAGTATGTAATTTTAGTTGATTGCTTCCTCTTTGGTTAAAGTTAGTATCTGAATTGTTTATCATACCTTGTGCATGTTGATTAATTGTGTAGCTAACAATTACTGAGATAATCTATTCAAAGTTGGAAAATGGAGTTTAGATTTAGATTAGGGTATGATAACAAACGTCCATATAATCTGAATGTTAAGGTTAATATGTTTTGCATGTAGGATATGAGTATACCTATATGTCGTTTGTAACCAACAAAAGAATCTGAATTTAAATCCTAGTTGACCTAATTCACATAGGAATATAGTGAATTAATTAACTAGGGTGTTCCTACAATTCTGACATCTCAAGGTCAGATTTTGGAGGATATAGTCATGTGCTTTCGGAAGAGGTGCATGGTGATTATAAAGAATTCTGGGTTAGCAATTCAGTATAATAAATTAATTGAGGAGGAAGTATATTGACTTAAATGAGATACTAAGGGAAGTTGTGATCTTAAGCTATCAAATCTGCATTTAGTCACGTAGTTAATTATTTAGAAGTTAATTTCAACAAAGTTTCATTTCAACCTGAAATCATCCATCGTAGTTTAAATTGGGTTAATTTGGTTTAAAAATTAGTAACTAATAGGTATTAATCTATTTCCTCGTGGGAACGATATCCTTGTTTGCTAAATACTACAATTGAGCGCGTATACTTGCATGTTAAAGTGCTAAGACGAATTTTAGGCAACAAGTTTTTGACGCCATTGCCGGGGATTACAAGTTTAGGTAAATGTGGGGCGCAAGGCGATCAACGCCTATTATGGTTTGCCGAAAATTAAAGATTATGAATATGAGGATTACATTCCTAAGGACTTGGACTACAGTGAAATAATTCTCAGCTTATGTGAACCCGGGACGGATTGGAAAGCTACAGCAACACAGGAGGCGACTAATTTTCCAAGTACAAAGCTCAGTCGATATGGAAAAGCGTGGTTTGGTTTTATATGCGCAAAATTGATGCCTGCTCGGCATAAGACTGAGGTGACAAAGGAACGTGCAGCCCTTTTATATTGTATAGCAATGGGAAAGACTTTGGATGTGGGTGAGATGATACATGCATCTATAGTTAAAACTCTTGGCAGTAGTACATCTGGTGGCCTACCTCACCCGTCGTTAATTACCGATTTGTGTAAGCGCGTGGGCGTTAAATGGGATAAAGAGGAAGTTCTACAAAACACGTTGGCACCAATCGACCATTAAGTCATAGCAAGATATAAGGTGTGGGCTGGTGGAGAATCTCATCCAAAAGGGCTTGGATATATCATTACAGCGGATGAGCATGGAACGGCAAAACGTGATAATCTTGAGCATCCTGTACCACCACCCAACATTGTTGACGAATTACGACGTGATTTGAGGCATCATACTAGGCGAATAGACTTGATAGTCAGTCGAGCGGAGCGGGTTAGTCAGATGATGGATCGCCAAAACCACCGCCTTGCCAAACGTCAAGATGCGATGCATATATTCAATGTCGAGGCTCACAGGATGATGTTAAATTTATTTACCAAGCTGAATCCGTCTCTAAACTCTGTTCCCTGCAAAATGCCACAAGCTTTGCCAATGTACCCGCCTTCCTACTTAGACAGTGATGACGAAATAGAAGAGACTGAAGAAGAAGCTAGTGATGAGGAGGTCGATCATGACGATTGACTTGATCAGGGAAGTCTTCAGTTTTCAATTCTTTATTTTTTTTGCAATGAGGACATTGCCTATTTCAAGTTTGGGGGTGCATATTAGTCTCATGTCTCATAGTTGTGTTGTATCATGCATTTCATTCATGCCTCATAGTTGTGTCATGCATTTCAAAATAGCATATAAAAAAAAATTCGGATCATATGTTAATGCATTTAGGAACACTTGAGCAGTATGTTAATACATGAAATTTAAGGAAGGCTGATGATAATATATATATATATATAGGAAAATTTTCAAAAGCGAACTTTAAAAAACGAACTAAAGACGAACCGTCGTCTTTGGTATCTATGGCGACGATTCGACCCGTCGTCATAGAGTGCATGGCTTTGACGACGGGTCGAACCGTCGCCATAGATACCAAAAACGACGGCTCGTCTTTGGTTCGCTTTCTAAGGTTCGCTGGAGAAGGGGACTATTTATATATATATAATAATGATTGTGAAACGGATAAGGATTGCTGGTTCGAGATTTTAACTGTTGCTAGTTTTTATCATACTTGAGACCCGTTGGTTTTGAATGCACGTATTCAATGTGTTAAGCCGGTTGGAATGAGATGTAAGTCGTGAATGAGATGCTCATTTAGGATATTGATAGCCTCTATTACTTGTTGGATCATGAAAAGCTAAAAAGAGCAATAAATTATGAAACCCTTGGCTTGTTTGTTTTTATGGCCTTTGTCATTCGAACAAGTAAACCCTTAGGAGTGTATTTACACTTAGCGCCCTAAAGTCGTCTGGTTTGGGAGTCGTTGGTGGAAAGTTCGTTACATGGGTGACATTGAAAAGCCTAATAAAAATAAACATTGCACAAGTCAAGAATAAGCGAGATGGAGCGTAAGACGCACTCGCTAGTTAAAAAAAGAAAATAAAATAAAATATGACAACAAGTGTATAGGGGTAATAAAATATTGAACATGATTGAATATCTTTATTTAAGCATTGTTGAGTCATTCATTGGAGTGGAAAGTCAGCTGGTGTGACATGCTGATTCACACACACACGTAAGGGTCAATTGTGAGATGAAACTAGTGATATGTTATATTTCGAGCTATGCATGAAGTTAAAATTTTACAAAGTTTTCAATTAATAATCTTTGAGGCCGGATGTTTATGATTTGTGTTGATATATTGTTCGAGTCATTAGTAGGACATCCATATGCATGCACGTAGTTCGTTTAGAAATAGTGATTTAGCACAGTTAATTGCTTTGTTTGTTTGCTTGAGGACAAGCAATTGTTCAAGTTTGGGTTCCCTAAAATTTATTTTGCGGTTAGTCATTTATGTACTTTTATTGTAAAAAAGTCCCAAGCAATGAAGAAAATTTTACTTTTGTAGTATAATGTACTTCTATAACTGCTCATATTCAAATCACGGGCTTTTATTATAAAATTATATTATATTATATTATATTAAATATAATAATAGTAAATTAATATTATGTACGATGAATTTTATAAAAGCAATATTTATTTTCTTCAATAATATATTATTTAACTAATAATATATAATTAATTATTGATGAAAAATAAATAAATTTAAAAATTTATAATAATAGTTCATCTACTTTATAATATAAATGATAGTATTTATCTTTAAATTAATGATTCATTGTTTATATATTCATATATTCATCTATTTATATAAAGTAAATCTTATTTAAACTTATATAGTTATACTTATATAATTTAATAATAAACTTTTTTATAATTAAATATTATTGCTGGTAAGAATATTAATTTTAAAAAATTCAAACTAAATTAAAAATATAAGAGTTTAAGAGGTAGCGATAAGTAGCTAGATAATTTTGATAATAAGAATGTAGATGTCAAGATTTTAAAATAAAATAAAAGATAAAAATATATATTTTTTTCTTAGATTTTAGGATTGAAAGAACATTCCTAAATATTATGGTTGAGAGACTATTTTGTGCTATTAATTATACTAGCTCGGTGTCTTTTGCCAAATACGGGATTTACAATTGTATATCATTTATCAATTATAATTTATATAACTATATGTACTCTAAATAATGGTAGTGTGATATTATATATGATAGTGATAAATATTGACAAATAATAAAAATATATAATGGTAGTGTGATATTATATATGATAGTGATAAATATTGACAAATAATAAAAATATATCTCTAATTTTGGACCGAATTAAAAAGATAATTGTATTTGTAATTTTAGAACAAAGTAAGTATCATTTTTTTATATATATAAAATGACTTTAAGATGCTATTAAAATAGTTATAAATATAACCTTCTTAATAACGATATGCATATTCATTTTTAATGTTTAATAAAATACATTGGCTCATCAAGACAAAAAAGAAAGAAAGAAATAAAGAAAGAAACTTTACAAGAAAATAAGCTATC
Source organism: Hedera helix (assembly GCA_947179155.2). NCBI lineage: Eukaryota > Viridiplantae > Streptophyta > Magnoliopsida > Apiales > Araliaceae > Hedera > Hedera helix. Next base: position 20,978,726 of record OX359266.1, on the reverse strand, counting down.
AGCGACCAAGTACATAGCAACCGCCACCATAAGTCGCTAATACACCCATTAGCGACCAACTTTAACGATCGCAGATTAATTTGGTCGCTATTAATATTAGTAATCGAGACTCCATCATCGATCGATCACTATTAAAAATTTTGCCGCCCAAAATTTTGGCGTGGATATTGGCGAGAGTTTTTCTGCGACCAAATTATATTAGCAACCGTAAATCGGTCGCTAAAAATGCGAACTGTATCAGCAACCGAAGTCGATCGTTGACGAGATTAGTCCAACAATTTCGGTGACCGAATTCGGTCACTGATGTATTTAAAATGTTTCAGAACACAGAAAGCAAAACGCTCGATAGGAAATGAAAGAAAGGAGATGAGAGAAGAAGAGAGAAAGCGAGAATGAGAGAGTGAGAGAAGGAGAAAAAGATAGGGAGAAGGAGGAGAAGCCTCGTCGTCGCTGCTCGATTTCCCGCGCTCCTCGCTCACTTGCCTTTGCTACTTCTCCTTATCTTTTGTTGCATTTACCTCTTTCCGCGCGCTCCCCGCCCACTTGCCTTTGCTGCCTTTACCTCTTTCCTAGAACAAATATTTAACTTTTCTAAAGTTATTTTTATGTTGTTATTCATGGTTTAATATTCACTTGTTGAATTCTTGGTGATACACTACATGAAAAAAGGCTTTTAGTGACCAAAGCTATCTGCGACCACTGCTAGCGGTTGCTAATGTACTTATTAGTGATCGACTTTAGCGATTGCAGTTGAAACTGGTCGCTATTAGTATCAGCGACTGATATTCGGTCATTGATTGGTCACTATTATAATTTTGCAGCCTAAAAAATTGGCTCGTGCATTGGCACCAAAACTTTCTGCGACGGGACACTATCAACAATCAAAGTGCAGTCGCTAATATGGCCATGTCAGCTATATCAATGACTGTATGTTATCGCTAATAGCGGTCGCTAATTATGGTAAGTCTGACCGTTTTAGTGACCGCAGTCAGTAGCTGATAGTGGTTGCTAATGCATTTAAAATATTTCAGAACACAGAACCTTGGCAGAAAGGGAGAAGAATAGAAAGATAGAATAAGAAAGCAGCCGACACCGACCACTCACCACAGCAGTCGTTCCCAATCGTCATTCACCGCTGCTAGTTGAACCCACATGTATGGAAATTATAACTTTTTGCTGTAAAGTCTGTTTATACATATTTCTCTCCTACTATTAGTATAATTTGAACATAGTTACTGTAACGATATGAAATTTTGGAAATATTGTAAATATTATAAATAAATAATGAAATTAAAATTTTAAAGTGTGACAAGTGTAATTGGACAAGCAAGTTATGAATTGTTTGATTATAGAGTAATTTTTAAGCTAAGTACATTTAATTTGGATTGAAAAGGACTTGAAATGGATCAAAATAAGCAAGAAATAATTTAATTGGAATTAAATTGTCTAGAATTTTTTGGTTAATGTCCAAAATACCCTTGGCAACTTGAGAAGTAACCTTGGTGTCCTAATTTGGCTTAATATTCATTTTGCCCTTACTAAACAATGGGAATTGACTTGAGTAGCCTTGACCATGCATGGTTTAAGCTTAACTAGGATGGTTAAGTGTTGGAACAATACATACAATTTATGTATGTATATATTTTGTAAGTATACTTGGTTTGCAATTATCTCTTCATCTTTATTTCTCATTCCAAGTTAGCTAAGTTATGAGAGTTGTAGAGAAAGAAGGAAGAAGAAGCTAGGGTTTGCTAGAAGCTTGAGAAATCTCATAGAAAGTGTTCAAGAGAAGTGAAGTTAGCCATCAAAGTGGATCATCCAACCCTTAGAAGCTTCATAGCTAGGAGAAGAAGAGCACAAAGAAGGTAGTAAAAGTGTTCTTGTTCTAAAACTTCTCATTTATGTGCTTAAATGCAAGATTATGTGTAGCAATGCATTGATTTGTAGGCTAAGATAGGATTTATATGAGTTATGTGCTACTTTAATGATTCATGAGAAAACCTTAAGCTTAAGAGTTGTATTATAAAGGTGGTGAATTATGCATACTTATGATCACGGCTAAAAACATGATTTGAGGAAGATCATATGTTAAATGTTGTTAGATTTGGTGAAACCATAGATGAAGTTGATGAACATGTTAGAAACATGTATATTCTCTTGCTAAATAGCATAATAAGTTCATTAATGGTTGAAATATATGACTTGTGTAGAAAAAATACAATATTAGACTATGATTTGCATGTAAACTAAATCATAATCTGTAACATGCTTTAGATGGTGCATATAGGTGTTATGTGATGATACTAAGTGAGTAAATAAACTTGTGTTAATATATATAGTGTATAAAGTTTAATAACTCAAGTAGGAGTTAAGGGTGAATTTTGTTAAGTTGACAAAATTCTACAAAAGGTTATTTTTTTTGCATTTTGTGCCATTGAAGGTAAAATGATGCTAAATAGCTAAGTTTTATATAAATACACGTGTTAGTGTTAATTTGGTAGTCATTTGGTATTTATGGCGATAAAAGTAAATTTTAAACGTTTAAAAACATTCGTCGACACCTAAAGTGAAATTTTAGAAAAGTAAGGTCGTTAGAATACTTTTAATGTTTTTGAAGGCCTATGTAAGTCATATATATATTATATGTGCTAAAACAAGTGTTGGGATCAAGTATTGTATAAATGGGCTAAAAATAACATGAAAATTGGAAAGAATTGTTTTTCCAAAAGCTACAGCACTGTGCTGGGGCGTAGTGCAACTGCAAAGACTTCGCCGAAGGCGAAACCAGTCGGCACCGGGGTGAGGTCCAGCTGAGGAGATCTCGCGACCAGTGTGATGTTTAGTATAAAACATCTCGTCAAGGCAAGATATCATGGTTTTTGAAAAGAAATTATTTTTAATTCAAAATGAAATATTTTAATATTATATAATAGAGACTTGTGTTGTAAGCCATAAATTGATAAAAATGATCAATGTGGTAGGTATTAAGATATAAATGAAAAATGTGTTATGTGTTAAAGTTTATGTAAAGGTTAATAGTAGCTTGTATATCAAGGTAAATCATGCAAATGTATATAACTAATGTATGAATCAATATTATGGTTATGTAAGACATAAACGAGATAAGATAGTAACGGTAGACGTAAACGAGGATGAATGCAAGTGTTCTATTCAAACTCTTTTTTGTAGTTCTTGAACAATGATATTTGTATGAATTCCTATAAATTATTTGAAGTTCATTCATTATTGAAATATATTGAGAAAGGTCGATGCCAATCTTGATCCGGCTAGACATATGTGATGGTTCATTTAGAATTCAGATATTTATTGTTATGTTCTTTAGTACATATTGTTGTGGTGCAGAATCTATGAAAATGTTGTAATAGAACAACCCTGATAAAAGGGGATAAAGGAAAAAGGGGACATTAAGTCTCATGGCGTGATTGCGTCGTTAGATATTTATGTCGTACACAATGTAAAAGTACGATATGCTGATCACCTAGAGTGCATATCTGAAATGAAATGCAGTCTTATGACTGAACCAGGCAGTATTAGTCTTTGTGATTGGTATTATTCTTAACGAGTTCTTGGTCTTGTGACCGTACAACAAGCAAAGTTAATGTTTCAAGTTAATCATGCAAAGATTTATATTATGTTCATAAGTTTTTCACAGAATCCTTTTATGGTTCAATTTCATTGTAACAGATTTTCATTCATTACTCTGAAATATCATGTCGTTACTTGTTTATATATTTACTGAGCTATTTTATGCTCACTCTTGCTTCATCATGATATTTTAGCTAAACCCGAACAGATAGAGGGGTCAGGGACAAATAAGGGAAAAGGAAAGGCCAGCAAGCAATACTTGTATAGTTATAGAGTTAATGTAAATGTAATATTTTTGTATTATGTCAGTTGTAAATGTTTTATAATGTATAAAGGTCTGTAAACCTTGATAGTTATGTAATATTATAAATTAAGTTATATTATTTAGAAATGAATAGTTGCGATTGAATGGTAGAATAGTATCATGAGCACTGAACTCGTGGTTCGAGGGACCCAGATTTGGGGGTGTAATAGGTTGGTATCATAGCTGATAAGTTATAAAACTTAGGTGGGGAAAACCTTAGGAATATGACCTTAAAGAACATAGTAAGACTCATTTAGAGTTATATGGGGTGAATCCAGGAGATTTATCAAAAATATAAAATTTTCATGATATGTGTTATGTGCTATGTGTTATGTGTAATAAAGGTAAGAAAAGTTACGTTGAACTAAATAATTGTTTTTGTAATTTTATAGTGTGCCAGAGATTAGAGAATCCAGTTGGGCAATAGAGGAAGAATGTCGGGACATTCAAGTGGATGTGATGACTGTTGTACTAGTTGCGGTAGTAGTACCAGTTGAGGATAGTGGGTATGAAGAAGATCTAGAGGAATTAGAAGGAGACTCTGATGAGGCATTACAGCAGAATGCGTCATCTAAGCAAATGGAAGCTGACCAAGAATGGGTAACTGGTCTAATATAACAGAATAGTGAATTTGTAGATAGAATCTTATAGTTAGAGACTCAGGCAGCAGAACGACAAATAACTGTTGAACAAAACGAGACAGTGGTGTAAGTATTGCTCAACAGAAATGTGGAGCTGGGAAATAAATTAAGACAGGAAGAACAGAAAGTTCAGGAATTGAGGAATGACAAGGAAGTCCTAGAGACTAAGTTAAGGGAGGCAACGACTGAGATCGCTAGGCATGAAAATGCCGGGGCTAAAGCAGTAAGAAGAGTAAACCTAGTGGAGGAGGAAGTGAGGGCTAAGAAAGCCAGGATAGACAACATGAGTGTAAAAATAGATAATATGAGCTATACTTTTCACATAGCTTTTGGAAGGGCGCAAGATAGGGTGTGCTACTACCCTGTAGAGTATGATCAAACCAGTAACACCTTGAGCAGATGAAAAATAATTGTTATCATCGATGGAAAATATGAAGACGCGGTTCGGCGTGGAATGCTTCCATAGAATGTTGTAATAGGTGTATATGGCTTGTATATCCATGTGTGTATGTAGTGTAAATCCTTAGTCTTTTTGTTATAGAAGGAATATATAGTGTTGTGTAATCTCTTTTGTAACAAGGAAAGAAGTTCTAAGTTTGTTATATAGAGTTATGAAATGTGAATCCCGACTTTTATAGTATGAAATGATAGAAAATGGTTTATAGCAATATACTAAATGTGATGTAAAGTGCTAGGCACTAGTCAACTTGCATATGAATATAAAATAATTATAAAATATGTTTTGAAATAGCTATGTGTTTAATGTACATGGGAATGTGATATGTGAATGATAAATTAATAATCATTACATAAATTGTTAAACAGAAATGCCGCCTAGACGAAGACCGAATGTTCAGCCTTCACCAAAGGAGTCAGTAAATGCTCTAGAGGAGCCAGTTAATCCCATGCAGCAATTTGTTGATTTGTTTATGGGATCTTTTCATAATAGAAATGTTAATCCTACGGGTGATCAACCTGTAGCTGCCCATATTTCTACATTCAAAGATTTTAAAGTTGTAGGACTCCCGCAGTTCAAGGGGACTATGAATCAAATAGAGGCCCAGAATTGGGTAATTAAAATAGAGAAAGTGTTCGGCATAGCTAACGTTGCAGAAGAATAGAAAATTGCCTTTGCTACATTCATGCTTAAAGGAGAAGCCAATTATTGGTGAGGTGCCAATAAAGGAAGATTGGGAACGAGAGCAATATGGGAAAGATTTAAGGAGATATTTTTTTAGGCTTATTTTCCTTCGGTAACCTAAGTCATGATGGAAGTTCAATTCCTAGAACTAAAGCAAGAAAACATGACTGTGGCCGAGTATGCAAAATGATTTGAACGCGGATTGAAGACATGGATTTACAGTAAGGTTTTAATGTTTCAGATTGGGACCTTTACTGGAGTATTAGAGAAAGCTATTTTAGCTGAAGGAGGCAGTGATGCCTTAACAAATTATAAGCAAGAACAGTGTGGCAAGAGAAGTGATAGGGCTAATAGAGAAGGATAGTAGGGGAAGTAATTTCAATAAACGGTAGTGGAACAACAATAGTAATACCTCTGGAAACAAGCAAGGATAACAGAAGAAGAAAATGGAATCGTGTGTCACTTGTGGGAAATAACACTCGGGAGTATGTTCGAAGGGAAAAAATGTCTGTTTTAGGTGCGGTCAAGAAGGGAACATTGCACCGTTGGCGGACCTACTCAGCCGGGGAGACCGACATCATGCACCTTCAATATGACAGTGCAGGATGTGGTGGCATCAAAAGACGTAGAGTCATGGATCATTCATATCAATAATATAAACGCTTATATATTATTTAATTCGGGTGCTACCTGTACTTTTGTATTTGATGAGTTTGCAAAGAGATTGAATTTATCCCAAGTAAAGTTAGAAAATGTGTTAAATATAGAAGTAGCAAACAAAGAAGTAATTCAGGTGGAGAATATTTATCGGCGTTGCTGCTTGACAATAAGAGAGCATGAGTTAACAGTTGATTTAATTCTTATTCGGTTAGGAGAGTTTGATATAATACTGAGAATGGATTGGTTATATAACCATGGGGCGGTAATTGACTGCCAAAAGAAATGTGTGAACATTTAGACTCCTACTAAGTCTAAGATAGTATTTTATGATAGCAAATCGCCTAGGCAATCTTGTTGTCTGAGGATAATGCAGGCCAAAATGTTTTTAAGAAAAGGGTGTATGGGATGTTTAACTCTTGTGGTTGATACACAGAGAGTGGGATCAGAAATGGGTCAGATACCTGTGGTAAAGGATTATGTGGATGTGTTTCCAGATGAATTGCCAGGCCTTTCGCCGGACAGGGAGATCGAATTTGTGATAGACCTTATACCGAGAATGGCGCTAGTTTTGAAGGCACCATACAGAATGGCTCCAATTGAATTGAAAGAGTTGATGGTTCAACTATAGGAATTGTTGGACAAGAAGTATATCCAACCAAGTGGGTCTCCGTGGGGGGCACCAGTATTATTTGTAAAGAAGAAGGATAGATCGCTAAGGCTTTGTATCGACTATAGGGAGTTGAACAATGTAACAACTAAGAATAAATACCCGTTACCAAGAATCGATGATTTGTTTGATCAACTACGGGGAACAAAGTATTTTTCGAAGATAGATTTGAGAAGTGATTATCACCAGTTAAAGGTGAGACCTGAAGATGTACCTAAGACAACATTTAAGACTCATTATGGTCATTATCAGTTTCTGGTGATGTCATTTGGTTTGACGAATGCACCAACTGCATTTATGAATTTGATGAATAGAGTATTCAAGCAATATTTAGACAAGTTCGTAATGGTGTTCATCAACAATATTTTGATTTATTCAAAGACTCAGGAGGATCATGCTGAACATTTGAGAATAGTATTGGAAAAGTTGAAAGAAACAAAGCTGTATGCAAAGTTTTCGAAATGTGAATTTTGGCTACAAAGGGTGCAATTTTTAGGGCACGTGATTGATCAAGAAGGGATATCGGTGGATCTAGCAAAAGTAGAGGCAACAATTAATTGGGAACAGCCAAAGACACCAACGGAGGTGCGAAGTTTTCTTGGTTTAGCAGGGTATTACAGAAGATTCATTAAAGATTTTTCCAAGTTATCGGGACCTTTGATGAATTTGACAAGGAAAGCCGTGAAGTTTGTGTGGTCGGATAAGTGTGAAGAGAGTTTTATGAAACTTAAGAAGAGGTTAAGTGAAGCGCATGTGTTATCATTGCTTGATGATACATGAGGATTTGTAGTGTATAGTGACTCATCGCATAAGAGTCTTGGTTGTGTGTTAATGCAACACGACAAGGTCATAGCGCACGTGTCAAGGCAGCTAAAAGATTATGAAAAGGGTATCCTACCCATGACTTAGAACTGGCAGTAGTGGTTTTTGCTTTGAAGATATGAAGACATTATTTATATGGAGAGAAGTGTGAGATATACACATATCACAAAAGTCTGAAGTATATTTTCACTTAGAAAGATTTAAATATGAGGCAGATGAGGTGGTTAGAATTAATCAAGGATTATGATTGTGAAATTATGTACCATCCAGGAAAAGCTAATGTTGTAGATGAAGCCTTAAGTAGAAAGAGTAGGGAAAGGATGGAAATGATGACTGCTCAAGAAGAGCTAATCAAAGAATGGAAATAGAAGGAACGTATCCGATGAAGTAGGAAGAGAAATTATATGTCGTAGAAGCTCATCCAACGTTATTGGATCATGTAAAGGAAACTCAAATTCAGGATTAAGAATGTGGTCAAATTAGAAAATGTGTGTTTGATGGGCAAGAAACAAAATTAAAAATAGATGATAGTGGATTACTCAGATTTGAAGGAAGAGTATGGGTGTCGATGGTATCTAAATTGAAAGAAGAAAATTTATAGGAAGTGCACAATTCAAGGTTTTCGATTCATTCGGGTAGCACGAAGATGTATCAAGATCTTTGTTAACACTTTTGGTGGCCTAAAATGAAGAAAGATGTAGCAGAATGCATTAGTAAATGCCTAACTTGCCAAAGAGTTAAGAGAAAGAGAAAAGTTGAGAGAAAAAGAAAGTTAGAGAGAAAAGAGAGAAAACCAAATAGGGAATGCTAGATCTTGTAAGATGGAATGATTAGATGATCTTGAAGCAATGATTAAAATTGGAGGCCTCTTGATGGTGAAGCTTCCTATCTATGAAAGTGGATCATCCAAATCTCCTCAAGTTTCTAGCAAAGAGGATCATCCACCAAAGGTTCAAAAGTGTTTTAAAAATCCTAGTTTATGCTTTTCTTTGATCTATATGTAATTTTTATGGTAGAAACTCATTTTCAAAGCTCTTGATACTTAAATCCATGCTAGACTAGTATATCTAGGGTTTAATGGGTTTAACATGAGTATTGATATGCATCTATGTTAGTAAGTTTGACAAAAAGCTTGAAAATGACTTTACCAGAAAACCTTAAACCGTAACAGTCCATTCCCGGATTTATTGTTCACGTTCCGTAAGTCGTATGCATGATCCGTAAATTTTGGGAGCTAGGACTATGAGATAAGAAGATATTCCAAGTGGAACGAAGAAAAAATATTAAACGAGCTAGCCGTGGTGATTTTTCTCGTAAAACAGTTCTGCCGAAAAAAAATCTGAAAATCTATTGTTCAGAAAATTAAAAGGCCTGTAAAAATTTGAGGTCGATCTGACTTCGGATGAGTCAGTTATGACCCAACTATTTTTAAAGTTTTAAAAGGGCATGACTCCTTTAAATTGAACCGTGTAACTCCGAAAATTATAAAATTTTTACCGGATGTACTATATGATTACAGGAAGCTACCATATAAATTTCAGAAGTTTATACTAAAAACTAGATTTTTAATAATTACTGTCATTTCCAGACAGAAATGGACTATTTAAAAATAGTAAATAAAGTTGAAAAATTAAAATAAAATTATTTTGTGTATGGAATGAAATATACTAAATATATCCAAGAATTATAAAAATAATAAATCAATTAAATATTTTTAATAAATACGAAGGACTTAAGAAAAACAAGGATAAAAGAATAAAATAATTATGTATTATTTAATTTTAATTAAATAATACATAAAGGTTATTATTTATTATTTAAATAATATTAAATAATAAATAAAGTAAAGGAGTATATGAAGTTAATAAAATAATTATTTAATATTTAATTAATATTAAATAATAAATAATGGTGAGTAGTTATCTAATTATTATTTAAATGATATTAAAGGAAGATAAACTAAATGAGGTAATTATTTATTATCTAATAAATAAGGATGATTCATTATTATTTAAAGGATATTAAATAATAATTAAAGGGAGATGAAGTGAATAAAATGATCATTTGTTATTTAATTAATATTAAATAATAAATGGGGATAATTAATTCAGAAGTTATTATTTAATGATATTCAATAATCATTAAAGGAATTGGGGATAATTAATTAATTAATTATTATTTAAATAATAATTAAAGGAAAATAAGGTTAAGGAAATAATTATTTATGTAATGATAAATAAACAAGTAAAGTTAATTAAATTATTTATTTATTTAATACTAAATAAATAAAAGGAAGAAATTAAATGAATAATGAGGTGATTAAACAGTTTGCGTTTAATTGTTTAAGTCTTTAAATATTATTAAAGGAGTAAATTATTATTAAATATTTAATGATAATAGCAAGTGATGTAATATTATTAAAGGATTAATAATATTGATAATTGGGTGAATATTATTAAGAGCTTAATAATATTAGTAACCAATTAAGATGTTATTCAATACTTAATAACATTTGTAATTGAATGAGGTATTATTAATGTATAATAATATTGGTTGGTAATTAAAATATTATCCAAGGGTGATAATATTATCCTATAATTTATGAATTAGTAAATAGGGAACTATGTGTTGTCAAGTCAATTTATTTGAAAATGATAAATGAGTCTCTATGCGCATTACTAATTGAATGATAATCATATTAGGTCTGTCAAAGGAGGTAAATTAAATTGTGTAGGCGTAAGCGATGAAGCGATTTAGGCAAGTTTTTTCAATACTATGTGATGCTCTTATAAACTTGTTGTTATCTGTACAAATTGTTAGGTGTGCACTTATTGTATGTACTAATTGATTTTAAATATGTCTTTATACAGTCATATGATGTGAATAGCTGAGATACAATTGATGCTATGAGTTGAACTGTGTTATATGTTTTATGTAATTTGGAAAAATTGATATGCGTTGTATGCATGAAGTAATTGGATAAATGCTAAGCATGAGCAGCATGATACATATATTAAATGCGAAGCATAAAGTATGACTTAAATGTGAACTACATGTTATGTGATAACTATTAGACTTCACTCTTGCTATAATCAACCATTTTTAGCAAAGTGTGAGGATTTTGAAGATCTCGGTAACCGTAAAAGAAATTATTGAAGTTATAATTGCTATAAAACCTTGTTGTTAGAACTGTTTAAATCTTTTGATGTAACATGTTGGAATAATTACAAATTTGTATAATTCTTGAGTTAAGGCCTTGTAATAGTAGTGAAAGACAGTTGTATATTAAAGCGAGTGCTAATACTTGTGAACTTGTTTAGATTAAAGAAGTCTGTAAGTAGACTAAATGTTTATCGTTAAAGTGTGAGTGTTTGTATACTCACAAGGATTGTAATAGACTAGGTTATGATATAAATGATCTGAGTTTGTAAGATAAATGTAAAGATTGCGATTCTAAGGCAAAGTTTAAGTAAATGTCATAAAAACTTAAATTTACTAATTTTTCAATAACATGATTTTATTTAATGATTGTGTATAACAAGAAGAAGGTTGTTCGTTAACAACCGGGGTCGCTCGTGGCTAGTGCGGGGATTCATGGGGCATTACAGGGGAGATAAACTTGGTGCACTTAAGGCACCAAGTTTATTTCTTAAAAACACAACCCCATAAATTATTCCCAAATGCAAGCTAGATCCCAAAATTGTGGATCTTATTTTTCCTAGCTTTAGTGCACTAATGAACTATGTATGAATGGATTAACAAGCGTTAGTATACTTACCAATGTCCTATAAATATAGTGCATCATAAAAGTTTGTAAGAGTTGGTCATTTTGATAGTTCACCAAAAAAAGTGTAGAGGGAGTTTTCTTGGAGAGAAAAATACACTAAGAGTGAGGCTTGTGAGTTAGATCTTGAAAACACCAAGAAGGTTTCGGGTATAGAAAGGTTACAAGGTGGGGTCATCAAGCATTGTATCATATTTTGGGAGGAAAAGAAAAGGAGCATATAGATCATCAAGGTTTAAAAGTGCTCTTACCTAAGTCGTTTTCTTTTCTTTTTTATATATGTCCATTTTATGGAAGAAAATCTATTTTCTTTAATCTATATGGCTATGTATCCATATATATGTGTAGATCTATGAGTTATGTGGTTATTTAATGTATTATGCGTCTATGTATGTGAATATGTTGATAATCAAGTTCACCAGTAGAAAACCCTAGCTAAGGGTATGGTTTGAGGATTTATGATATGAGTTGTGAATATTATTTTTGTGAGTTTTATGGCTTCAAAGATAGCCCTAGAGGTTATAAAAATAATCCAACTTGAATATTGAAAAAAATGTGGTTAAATGTGCAAGTTATGGTCTTTGTAGCAAAATGTGTCGTTTTCAAAACCTTAGCCAAATTCTATTAAAGTTTGAATCAAGAAAACAAAGTTTAAAAAATTAGGATTTATTTTACTGACTGAACGCCGCAGCGCTGGGTTAAACCGCTGTCGCGGTGAAGGGTTATGTTTAGGACTGCCACGACGCTTGTATTCACTGCTGCAGCGGTGGTCCAAGTTTTTAGAAAATAAATTGATTCAACAGGGTTGGGTCGGGTCATGTAAATCAGGCAGGTTTAGGCCCAGTTTGAGCATATTATTTCAAAAATTATATAACTATTTTAAAACCCAATTTAAATATTATAAAATAAATAAAATATTATTAAATAATTATTAATATTTGAAAATAAATAAAATATTATTAAATTATTAATAATATTCAAAAATAAATAAAATATTGTTAAATTATTAATAACATTATAAAATAGATAAAATATTATTAAATGGTTAATAATGTTAGCAAACAAAGAAATTATTAGTAAATAATTAATAATATTAAAAAATTAATAAAATATTATTAAATGATTAATAATATTGATAGGTTATTAATGTGTTATTAAATGGTTAAAATATTATTAAATAATTAATAATATTCAAAAATAAATAAAATATTATTAAATAATTAATAATATTAGTTGGAGATTAATGGGTTATTAAATGGTTAAAATATTATTAAGTGATTAATAATATTAGTAAAGAACTTAAATATTATTATTTGATTAATAAAATTAGACAAGAGTTTAAAGAATATTAAATGATTAATATTATATTATGTGATTAAAATATTATCAAATAATGATAATATTTTTAAGTGTTTAATGTGTTATTAAATAGTTAATTATGTGAATAAGCTTAATTAATTTAGAGTGAGACGCACTAAGGTTATAGTTATGAACCTATATGTGTCATACTAATTGAAAGATCAAACCTATTAATATTAAGTCTTTCCAAATGAAGTAATTTAAATTGCTTAATAGTAATCAACAGTATAAGTAAGTCTTTTATACCCAGACTTGTATTTATTTTACAAGATCTAAGTAGTTTAATTATTAAAAATTAACCCACGTCGATATTATTATTATTATTATTGTTAGCACTTATGTGTAATTGAAGACCGTTTCATTATTGAACTGTAAAACATTTAAGTTCTATTATTTATGAACTGTTTAATAAATAGTCTATGCTAATTGTTCAACTAGACCTTGCATGTATAAATTCAATCATTTGAATATTGTTAAAGTAAATCCAAACCAGTAGTTTGTGCGGACTCTTATAATAAAACTGAGAACAAATAACCCTAATAAGGGGATTATTATTAGAAAACCGACCATTGCACAAGATATCATAATGCTATGCATATACATAGGGTACAAGATGCTGATTCCCTCGAATACCAAAACAATAAAATGGTCAGATGAATGTTTGATTTACCTTAAGTATTAGTTCATGGTCCTTAGTGGCCACTTAGCAGTAAAAACTTAATCATTTCTTTAATTAAAACTTGATTATCACTTATTCACAATTACATATATTGTTGAAACCTCAGAAAATATTCTTAGTCAATCATGATATATTATTCTTGTATTCATTGTTTACTTAAACTTATTGAGCAAGCTAGTTGCTTACCTTTGCTATATATCATGATATTTTTCATATAAGCCCGAGAGCTCTAAGAAGAACAAGATCAAAAGAAAAGTTCAAGAGTAGCTTAATATGCATGCTAGTATCCCTTTGACTATTGTAATTGGCTTATGTAAATTCTTTTTGATCAATTAAGGTGTATATTTTATTTTATGTTAAGGTTGATAGACATTAGAAAATTGTTGAACCTTATTGTAATGAACAATTTATGTTTATATATTCCGCTTTAGTATATATAATGTGTTTGAAGATGATGGATCATGAGCACCAAACCCGAGGTTATGGAACTCGAATTTAGGTTTTGCTATCATAGGATATAATCTTAAAAGAGTCAACTCACTTAAAGTTTTAAGTAATGGATTAAGAAAATTCATTAAGTCGAGAGGTAATATAATTAAATATACTTTCATTTTATCAATGAATACATTTTATTGCGATACTAATGTTGTTTTGTTTATCTGTTGTGAATGTAGGATGCCTGAGGTTGGCTAGTCGAGTCACGTGGTAGAGGATGAGCCCATTGACAAACATATCGTGTTGGTGGACGATCACGAGTCTCATCCAGAGACGCAGGACATAGAGGATCAAGAGTCAGAGCCAGAGCTGAAACCTATGGAGGATCCAGTAACTGAGGAGGATGAGTCAGCTGAGTATGCAGATGGCATGAGCACTACTACGAGTGACATCATTAAGGAGCTGACAAATAGAAATATTGAGCTAGAGGATAGAGTTCGTCGTTTGGAAGAGAAGAATCTGACCCACCAAAATATAGAGGATCAGTACAAGAGCAATCCTGTCACTACCGCATTCAAAGCCAAATGTGCAACTCACACAAAACCACAGTTAAGGAAATCTTCTAATTATTTCTCTATTTAATTCAATTTTATAGTCAAATAGGTATTTTCAATTTCTATTAATTTGTTCTACTTTGTTTGGCATCAGAATGAGCAATCTTATCACTCTCGCATTCAAAACCATGCGTACAACTCACACAAATCCTTAGTTAAGGAAACCTTCTACTTGTTTCATTATTTTCTTTAAATTTGTAAACAAAATACATGATTTAAAGTCCTATTACTTCATTCTACGTTATTTATAATTAAAAGGAGTAATCATGTCACTCTCGCATTCGAAAACATGCGTAAAACTCACACAAGTCATCAGTTAAGGGAACCTTTTAATTGTTTCATTATTTCCTTCAAATTTCTAAACAAATAGCTAATTTAGAGTCCTATTACTTCGTTCCACTTTTTTTAGCTTCAAAAGGAGTAATCCTATCACTCTCTAATTCAAAAAAATACACATAACTCACACAAGTCTATATTTAATCAAACCTTGTAATTGTTTTGTTATTTCATTCAAACTTGTGAACAAATAGGCGATTTAGAGTCCGACTACTTCATTCTACTTTACTTAGAATCAAAAGCAGTAATCATATTACTCTCTCATTCAAAACCACGCACACAACTCACATAAGTCTTTATTTAATCACACCTTATAATTAATTCGTTATTTCCTTCAAATTTATAAAAAATAAATAAAAATAGGTGATTTAGAGTTCTATTAGCTCGTTCTACTTTGTTTAGCATTAGAAGGACCAACCATATCAGTCTCCCATTCTAAACCATGCACACAGCTGACACAAGCCTTTATTTAATTAAACCTTGTAATCATTTCGTTATTTCTTTCAAATTTGTGAACAACTAGGTGATTTAGAGTCCTATTATTTTGTTCTACTTTGTTTAGCATTAAAAAAAAGCAATCATATCACTCTCTCATTCAAAACCATTCGTACGACTCACACAAGTCTTTCTTTTAAAAACCTTCTAATTGTTTGGTTTTTTTCTTCAAATTTGTAAACAATTAGGTGGTTTAGAGTCATACTACTTTGTTCTACTTTGTTTAGCATCAAAATGCGCAATCATATCACTCTTTTATCCAAAACAATGCTTACAACTCTCATAAGTCTTCATTTAAGGAAACCTCCTTATTATTCCTTATTACTTCAAATTTTCAAACAAATAGGTGATTTAGCGTCATACTACTTCGTTCTACTTCATTTAGCATCAAAATGAGCAATCATGTCACTTTCGTATCCAAAACCATGCCTTTACAACTCTCACAAGTTTTCATTTAAGGAAACCTTCTAATTATTCCTTATTTACTTCAAATTTACAAACAAATAGGTGATTTGGAGTACTATTACTTCATTTTACATTGTTTAGCATCAAAACGAGTAATCCTATGACTATCGCATTCAAAGCCTAGCATACAACTCACACCAATTCTCAGTTAAGGAAACCTTCTAATTGTTTCTCTATTTAATTTAAATTTGTAAACAAATAGGTGTTTTGATTTTTATTACTTCATTCTACTTTGTTTGGCATTAGAAGGAGCAATCCTATCACTCTCGCATTCAAAACCATGCGTACAACTCATATAAGTCCTCAGTTAAAGAAATCTTCTATTTGTTTCATTATTTCCTTCAAATTTGTAAACAAAATAGATAATTTAGAGTCCTATTACTTCGTTCTACACTTTTTTTACACTTGGGAAATAGATGCTAGTGGTAGGTGATGGGGTAGGCATTTATAGAAGTATGCCACTGGTTGTTATTGATGTACTAAACAATTGTATATGAATATAAATGTTATTAGATTACATAACTTGCTGTGTCTGATTTATGCTTAATTCCTAAATATTCAACCTTAATAAAATATTGCATAATAAATAAGACCTAAATTATAATGAAATAATGTAAGTTTTGTTTAATAATAGAAAATGCTGCCAAGACGTGTTTCCCGAATTCGACGTGTAGATGAATTCGTGAACAATGCTGAGAGACAAGAATATGCAATGAGAGCTTTTGCGGCCATGATGACAGAAATGATGTAGAATAGACAACCGCCTATAGTACCAACCGTAGTAAATCAACCACTGACTCATTTGGCAAACTTTAAGAATTTCAAGCTGGTAGGACCACCAGAACTTCGTAGGTATACAGATCCTATAGAAGCCCAGACTTGGGTTAAAGAAATGGAAAAGGTGTTCGAGGTCACACAAGTAACCGAAGAGCAGAAGACATAGTTTGCCACCTTTATGCTAAAAGGTGAAGCAAACTACTGGTGGAAGACAAACAGGGGTAGAGTTGGAGAAGGTCTTATTCTATGGGCACGTTTTAAAGAACTATTCTTTGAAAACTATTTTTCGGACAACATGCAAAGCAGAATAGAGATGAAGTTCTTAGACTTGAAGCAAGGAAATATGTCGGTTGCGGAATACGCCTTAAAGTTTAATGAATTGGCCAGGTTTGCTCCACATCAGGTGGAAAACGAGGCTAGGAAAGCACAGAGGTTTGAACATGGATTGAAACCTTGGGTGTACAATAGAGTGGCTGAGAATCGATACATTTTCAACATTACTGGAGAGGGAAATTATTGTTGAAGGAGAGAATGAAGCTCTGGTGAAATATAACCAAGATAAGAAGAAGAAAGGTCATGATGGGCCTAAAGAAGGAAATGGAGGAAGTAATCAAAATAAGAGGAAGTGGAGTGACAAACAAATGTCAGGAGGCAGTAGGACTGGAGGAGAGGCAAAGAAAGGCAACAAGTGTGACAACTATGGAAGGAACCATTTTGGAGAATGTAGGAAAGGCAAGGGAGTCTGTTACAAATGTGGTCAACAAGAACATATTTCTCCACAATGTCCTAAAGGGAAGAAAAGGTGGATGTTTTTCTTGCGGAGCATTAGACCATCAGATCAAGGACTGCCCAAAAAATAAAAATGACGCAGTTGGTGGAAATAGAGGCAACAATAACAAATTAACCATTGGAGGGCCAACCATTCAACCGAACAGACCAATAGCAAGCACATTCAATATGACGTTTCAGGGTTGTAGAGTCTAAGAACTATGTCATGTATTATTCCGATCAATAATATCAATGCTTATGTATTATTTGATTCGGGTGCTACCTGTTAATTTATATCCAAAGAATTTGCTAAAAGATTAAAACTACCCTGAGAAAAAATAAAAAATCCTTTGAATATAGAAGTAGCCAACAAGGAAGTTATTACCATAGAATATATTCATAGGAATTATTGCGTTGAATTAGAGGGATTTAAAATTGGAGTGAATTTGATTCCAATTCGGTTCGGCGAGTTCAAAGTCATTCTCGGTATGGACTGGTTGTCGAATCACGATGCAATGATTGACTGCTAGAAGAAGAGTATAACTCTAAAAACTCCGAGTAAATCGAAAGTGGTCTTTCATGGGAGTAAATTCCCAAGACAATATCGTTGTTCGACGATGATGCAAGCAAAAAGATTACTAAGGAAAGGGTGTGTGGGTTATCTGACTTAAGTGGTTGATACTCAAAGAGTAGAGGAGGAATTAGGTCAGATACCTATCATACAAGAATTCTTAGACATCTTTCCAGATAAGATACCGGGTTTACCGCCGGATAGAGAAGTGGAATTTACAATTGAACTGGCATCAGGAACTACACCAATATAAAAAGCACCATACAGAATGGCGCCGGTGGAATTGAAGGAATTGATGATACAACTGCAGGAGATGTTAGATAAATGGTATATTAGGCCAAGTGTGTCTCCGTGGGGAGCACTGATATTATTTGTAAAGAAAAAGGATGGATCCCTAAGGCTTTGTATCGACTATCGTGAGTTGAACAAAGTTACAATTAAGAACAAGTACCCGCTACCCAGGATAGACGATTTGTTTGATCAGTTTAAGGGAGCAAAGTACTTTTCAAAGATAAACTTGAGGACCGGTTATCACCAGTTGAAGGTAAGGAAAGAGATGTACCAAAAATGACATTCAGAACTCGATATAGTTATTTTGAGTTTTTGGTAATGTCGTTCGGACTAACGAATGTACCAGCAACATTTATGGATATGATGAACAGAGTGTTCAAGCAGTACTTAGACTAGTTTGTTATTGTATTCATCGATGATATTTTGGTATATTCGAAGACTGAAGAGGAGCATGCTGAACACTTAAGAGTGGTGTTGGAGGCATTAAGGAGGGAAAAGTTGTATTGGAAATTCTCAAAGTATGAATTTTGGCAACAGAGGGTACAGTTTCTAGAATATGTAGTTGATAAAGAAGGTATTTTGGTGGATCCAGCAAAAGTGGATGTAGTTATAACTTGGGAGCAGTCGAAGACACTGACAAAAGTTAGAAGTTTCCTTAATTTGGCGGGTTATTATCGAAGATTTATCCAGGATTTTTCAATGATAACGATGCCGTTAACCAACTTGACAAGAAAGATAGTTAAATTTGTATGGATGGATAAATACGAAGTGAGTTTTATAGAACTAAAGAAGAGGCTTAGTGAAGCACTGGTATTGCCATTTCCTGATGATACTGGTAGATTTGTGGTGTATAGTGAGGTATCACACAAGGGACTCGACTGTGTATTAATGCAAAACGAAAGAGTCATTGCGTATGCATCAAGACAATTGAAGGACTATGATAAGGGATATCCAACTCACGGCCTGGAGTTAGCAATAGTAGTGTTTGCCCTAAAGATTTGGAGGCATTACCTGTATGGAGAGAAGTGTGAAATATACATAGACTACAAAAGTCTAAAGTATATTTTCACTCAAAGGGAGCTAAACATGAGACAAAGGCGATGGTTGGAATTGATCAAGGATTTCGATTATAAAATTTTGTATCATCTGGGTAAGGCCAATGTTGTAGCTTATGCTTTAAGTAGAAATGGCAGGAATAAGTTATTAATGTTGACATCCCAAGAGGAACTGATACAGGATATGGAAAGACTGGAGTTAGAGATAAAACATCCGAAGGATTTGGATTAGAAATTGTTCGTGGTAGAAGCGAGTCCAACTTTATTAGATAAAATAAAGGAGGCTCAAGAGCAGGATGAAGAATATGTCAGTATCAGAAGGAGAATTTCATAAAGGGAAGATTTGAAATATAAAGTGGATAACACACGACTACTATGGTTTGAAGGGAGGATTTGGATACCGATGGTTTTAGAGTTGAGAGAGAAGATTTTGTAGAAAGCTCACAGTACAAGATATTCAGTTCATCCCGGAAGTACTAAAATGTATTAGGATTTGCATTAACATTTTTGGTGGCCAAATATGAAGTGGGAAGTAGGGGAGTGTGTTAGCCGATGTCTAACATGTCAGAGAGTTAAAGTAGAACATCAAAGACCGAGTGGAATACTATAACCTTTGGAAATTCTAGAGTGAAAATGGAAGTATATCACAATAGATTTTGTAATTGGACTTCCATTTACCTAGAAGGGGTTTGATACAATCTGGGTAATTGTGGATCGTTTGAGGAAGTCTGCACACTTTTTACCAATCAAGATTAGGTATAATCTGGAACAGTTAGTGAAGTTGTATATTAAGGAGATTGTGTGATGCCATGGAGTACCGATGTCGATTGTGTCTGATAGAGATTTGCGCTTCACGTTAAACTTTTGGAAAAGCTTACAAGAGAGATTGGGAATGCGACTAAGGTTGAGTACTACGTATCATCCTCAAACTGATGGACAAAGCGAACGAACAATTCAAACACTTAAAGACATGCTTAGAGCTTGTGTCATGAATTTGAAGGGCAACTGGGATGATCACCTACCTTTGGTGGAGTTTGTCTACAATAACAATTACCATGCTAGTATTGGCATGCCATCGTACGAAGCATTATATGAGAGAAAATATCGCACGCCCTTGTGTTTGGACCTGAGATGGTGCAATAGACCGTGGATGTTATCAAAATAATAAGAGTTTGTTTAGTAGCAGCTCAGGAGCGCTAGAAGAAGTATGCTGATCTGCATCGTCAAAAGCGAGACTTTGAAAACGATAGTATTATGTTTTTAAAAATATGTCTTTGAAAAAGGAAGATAAGATTTGACAAGAAAGAGAAATTGAGCTCAATATTTATAGGGTCATTTGAAATTTTAAAGCAAATAGGTGAAGAGTTAAAGGAAGTCCGATGAAGGGTTATTAATTATCGTACTAATCTAAGGTTATACTTTTTTTATATCACGGGATTGATATGTTGTGGAACCTTAATTAAATATTCAATTAATATTGAATATGACAAGTCTAATTGGATTATATAATTAAATTTAATTGGATTATTAAATTGTTCATTAATTACTTAAATAAGCCCAATCAATTAATTAAATGACGGACTTCTAAAAATTGCTATGAGATTGAGTATTTATTTAAACTAGCCCAATGTTTTATTTAATGGGGAAACTAGTGAATTAATTTAGTAGCCCAATGTTGATGGATTATTATGTACTCTAATGGCCCAAATGAAATAAATTGCAAGCCTAATCTTTGATTTAATTGCTAAAACTTCGAGAAGACTTTAATTTACCAAAATTGCATGATAAAATAAATCAAAAATGGGAGCATAATGAGGGACACGACCAGTGAGTATGGAGGGAGTACTTTTTGGACTTCAAAATTTATCAAATAATTTGTTTGAGATAGTGTGTAGATTACTCAACCTTATTGCTAGCAATTTTTTTGAAAAACTTGATGTCCAATGTATACTTATATAAGTTATATGTATATATTTCTACTACTATACATAAAAGCTAGCTCATTTGGTGGAGAGTTTACAAAATATAGCAAGTATTCCCTACATTGTGTGCTAGTAAGTTTTAGAGAGTTAACTAGGTGAGTTACGGAAAAAGAAAATGAGTTAGTGAGTTGTGTAGTGAGTCACCATCGTGTCAAGTGACTCAAGTCATTTTCTTCAAGGTAGGTGTTCTTGGATATCATCACAACTTTTAACCTACTTTGGAAAGCAAAGAATAAGCCATCAAAAGCAAAAGGTATAATATCTACCCTAGGTAAATGATACCTTAGGCTATAACCTAAGTAAGGAAGAGTAAAAATAGTTGAGTGTTCTGAAAACTCAAGCGTATAGTAAGCTCGTGACTCATGATTGTATGGTGGAACCCCTTTAGCGAATGGGCGACTATGGCCTGACTAGGACAAGCTCCTCAACCATATGATTATGGTAAGTTCCTGAGTCCGAATACGTGATAAGTTTGATGAACATGGGGGAATTAGAATGGAAAAGATGGTGAAGGAAATATGAAAGATATAAGATTACAAGAAAGGGATAAAGATGTTAAGTAAGATTTGAATTAAGGTAATGAATTGAGAAATTTATAAGTTCAATTAAGAACATGTCTGAAAGAATATTTGAAATAATTCAAAGATGAATCTCAAAGGAAATCAGGGGACACCTGATTCAAGCAATAAAGATGAACGGTAATCTAAAGAGCATAGAAAGTGTGAGGATCCGAATTTCCAGGAATTCTTTAATAATATTAAATGAGAATTTAATTGATAAAATTATCAAAATTGTTTGAATTGTTTATGATACAGGTAAATTAAAGTGTGTGAAGGAATTTAATTGTTAAGTTAAATATGTATCAAGATGGTGATGAATTGTGTGGATTTAAAATAATTAAAAAGTAAATAAATTGTTTGGAAACAATTTATGAAGAATAAGAGAAATTTCAGGTAATTGTACAATAAATTGTACAATTAAATTATTATGAAAGTGCAGAAATTATAATTTAATTAAGGCTATGTGGTAATGTGAAATACAGGAATTAGATATGTATATATTTATATATATACATTTATATATGTGTGTTATGTTTAATTGATAAAAATTATAAATTTCATTAATTATGAAAATTAAGGGATTAATAATTATGTTAATCCGAAAATTACGAAAAGTTAATGAGGAAGTTAGTAAAAATTGTAATTATTGATTTTAAATTTATTAGGATTTATGGAGGAAGTTTAGAAATTAATTGAGAAGAAATGTAATTATATAAATTATATAATAATAAATTATATAATTTATATAAGGAAATTAAAATAAGGTATGAAGAAAATAATAATTACATAAATTATATAAGAATAATTACGTAATTTATATAAGGTGATTAAATGGAATAAAGTTGGAGAAAATTAAGAAATTATTTAAAAGGAGAATGTAATTATATAAATTATATAATATTAAATTATATAATTTATATATAAAGAAATTAATATGAATATTAAAGAAATTGAATAATAAATAAGAAAAAGGAATGTTTTAATTTAATAAAAATTATGGTTATGTATAATGGAATTATTATGACTTTTATGAAAAATAATATTTCGGAAACGTGAACATGTTAATGTAACATGTTGTCCAAGTAACGGAGTGAAAAATTATGAAAAATAATTTTTATATGTCTTATGATTTATTTTATGATTTTTGGAGGTATAAATTACCTCATATAATTACATGCATGGCGTTATGCGTGTACAAAATTTGTCAAGTAAAGTACCCAAAAAGGGTCTAAATATTATTGATAAATCATATTATGATTTTTAGTGAATTAAAATAAATATTTTATATTTGTTATATAAAATATTTATTACATGTTATAATTACGTAATGTATTAGAAAAATTAATTTGCATGATTTAGAATTTTCGAGAAGGCTAAGTTGGCAGATTATGGCGGTGGATTTAAAATAAGTTTTAAAACTCATTTGGTGCATGGATGGATTACATATATATATATATATATATATATATATATATATATATAAGTGTGTGGGAAGGATAAAAAGAAAAGAAAAAGAAAAAGAAAAAAAAAAGAACAAAACAAAGCAAAAACCTTCCTCTCTTCTTCTCCTCCCACTGAACGCCGCCATTTCCACCATCGGCAACCACCATGGCTGTCAAGAAAGGAAAGTTTGGTGTCATCAAGAGGAAGAAATATCAAGCTTTGAAGGTATAAAAATATTTTATTGGAATTATTTTGGGTATTATTAGTAATAAATTAAATTATGGAAAAATTATAAATAATTAGGATAATTATTTTAAATAAATTATGGATGTGTATTTATGAATTATGCAATTTTTGGTGAAGTTTTGTTGTGTAATTTTGGGGAAAATTGGTTAAATTGTTGGATAAGGTGGTATACTGTTACGATAGGAAAAAGGAGAAGAAAGGGAACAGTGCGCCGCGCATTGCGCGCGGCGGAATTCTTCAGGAATTGGGCTAAAACGACGTCGTTTTTGGCACGCGAAAGGGGGAGCCGCGCATGGCGCGACGGAAATTTCTGGAAACAGGGCAGAACGACGTCGTTTTAAACGACCGGGGGTCGGTCCGCGCAATGCGCGGCTGACCGAAACGCGATAAAATTACCGTGTTGCCCTGCCCTTTTCCAGAAATACCCAACGTGTCCCCAAGGCCCCGGAAGTTACAGAATTGCCCCTGGACTTTCCGAAAAATTCCGGATTTGTCCCTAACGTTGCCGAAATGATGAAAATGCCCCTGGACTTTCCGAGAAATTCCGGTTATGTCCCTAAGGGCGCGGAAATTACCAAAATGCCCCCAGAATTAGTTTTTAATGAAATAAATGTTTAAAAATTGTTTAAAAATCTTAGAAAATTATAGAAAAATATTAAAAATATAGAAATGATGTTTGGATGTTAAATTTAATATTTTTGTAAAAATATTTAATATTAGGGATTAATATTTAAATGTTTTAAATATTAATCAAAGGGGTTTAAAGGTTAGAAAATGATTAGATGAAAATTCGGACAACCAAATATGTTAAATTTTATCCGATAAGCCGGGTTGTCCGTAGTGAAGGCATTGGTTATTAAGTTAAATTAATTTATTAAGGAATGAGGTTAATATAATTAACCATATTATTTAATAATGGGTCAAGAGATAATATTAATTAATTAAATTAATATCATAAGAGGATAAATAATTATTATTTGATTATTTTATGATCATAGGTTGATCGAGAGAGGGTTTTAAGCTATCAATTAAACAATTGGACGCCAGACAAGTTCTTCAGTCCCTTTTATGTTAAATATTGGAATGTTATGATATGTAATTCTTGCTTTAACTGCATACAGATTATGTGTTACATGATACGTGATTAATATGACCACAATGTGTACTTTGTGCAACGATATGGATATATATGAGATATATTGCTATAGTAGAAGCACAAGCATATGATGTATGACACACACCAAGCATGATAAGATATGTGCTACGTGAATCATAACTGTTGAACTTGCTGAGCCGTTGTGCTCATTACTTGCTTAATAAACCTTTTTGCAGGAAAGAAATAACTTTCAAGAATATCAGATATGATAGAGATGAATTACCTAGAAGGTTGGAAACGTAATTGCTATATTTTCAACATTATGATTCAATGTGAGAATTTGTTAATTTACTGTGAGGAATTGTATATAAGTCGAATCTAGATATGATAAAAGTTCAATTATGAACGGTGATCGATCAGAATAATTGCTACAATAGAAATTATTATATGTTTGATTATGAATGACGCAACAAGGAATATTTGTATGAAAATAAATAACTGTAAATTTTAAAATAATAAATAGTTGTACGGATATGAAAGGATATTAAATTTTGAATGATGAGATTTAAGATATTGGTTACAGAAAGAAAAGTAAAGGTTGCGATCCAGGGACTAGGATCGAGATATAAGGATTTTAAATATCCAAACATTTTAATACAATGATTGATAAAAAGAAAAATTTATACTGTAAAATTGGGTAGTTGATGATTTTGAAATTAAATAATGGATCAATTTTGGTGATGAAAGATTTATTAACGGACCGAAATTTGGACGTAAGGAAAATAATGTTTAATAAATACGAAATTTAAGGAAATAAGATGGTCGAATTTCGAGGTCGTTACAGAAAGAGATCATAATAATATGATCAGGAACAGTAAGAGGATCGTACTACGATACGATCACGAGATAAGGAAAACGAATCAGGAATGGATTGTAAAGCAAGGTCATGATGGATCAAGTAAGAATGTGAAATAATAGAAAGACCTATTAATGGTTAACAAGGTATAGCTTGATGCTATAAAGAGATATGGTACTATGAAATAGTACAAGAAGAATTCAGAGAATGATGAGACAAGAATGACAGAAAAGTTATGATAAGGGGGTAGAAAACTTGGGTACGAAATTTCAATTGAGGACTCATGTGGTGACTGAGTTGCACAATCCTTTGTATGAGCGGGGGATTTGTGTTTATTTAGTTACTATGTGATAATCATTGAAATGTTAGAGTCGCGCTAAAAGTTTCTAATAGATAGATTATATTAAGTTTAGGCACGAGTTCTTAAAACTCATGCATATGGTAAGTTCATGACTCATAATTGTATGGTATGTTTTGAGCCCCTCAGCATATGGATAGTCTTTGATATGTTCTCAGACTACATATTGCTAGGACAAGCTTCTAAACTCATATTCTTGTGGTAAGTTCCTGGACTCATAATGTGTGGCAAGTTTGATGAACTATACGGGGGTATAGAAAAGTTGAAGTAGATAGAAATTTTAATATGATAAATAATAATAGCTCTAGCAATAAATTTAATAATTAAGTGAAGAAGCAGAAAGTGAATGTTAGGGAATTTAGGATATTCCCATTCTTCTAGCTTTGCTAGATTTCGAAAATTTTGGCCTCAAGTTGATTTGGCACGTGTGTGCTTTGAAAAATATAAATGAAATTTTTAAGCGATTTAAAAAGTGTCTATGCTACTTGTCTCGGCTAGACAAAAATGATTTTACATCAAAATGTATTTCAAAAGAATCATCCACGCACCTTTTAGCCCGGTGCAGATGTGATGAATGACGGAACGCTCAACGTGTTGTTGAGACGGCGCGGTACTATTCCGTTATAAGATGATTCAACACCATAAAGTATGGTTTATGGTGTAAGAATTATTAACGACGGAATCCTCAACGTACTGTCAATATGACGCGGTAACATGAAGTCATAAATGATTTTGATTTGTGAAGGTATGTCAAAGCTATAAGTCTTTGCCATTTGACTCGGCTAGACGTTTTGAAAAGTTTTGACATGATGAATGTTTTAAAAAATTTCTGCGGATTATAAATTGTTAGAAGTAAGTCTATGCTAATTGATCTAGCTAGACAAGCATTGAAAAAATATAAGTCTGAGCTATTGATTTAGCTAGACAAATTTTAAAATTTATTTATTGAATTCATATTCTTTGAAAGTTAGACCAAATCAAATTATTTTCGAATGAATTCTAAGGCTGAGATGAACAAAAAGATTAAGAATATTGCAGGTTGATCGAATGGTCACCTGGCATAAGAAGACACAGGCATTGTAGATTGATCATCTGGCGTGCCAATATATGGTGAAACATCCATTACTTTAATGACAGACTGATCCACTGTCAGGGTTTGCAGTATGAAGTACTCGGGGAGCGAAGTACTGTAAACCGGGATAAATGTTCATTCAGCAAAGTATGAAAGTTGCCAAAATATAATTATTTTATTTTTCCTCTACTCTTATGAAGATTGGATGGTAGGATGGGGTAGTATTATTTAAATGTGAGTGATAGTGAAAGCAAAAATTGTGAAGTAAAGAAAGTATGAAATGTGATGGATTAGAAAATTGTAATGTGCAATGACTATGAGAAAGAAATGAAATAAAGATATGTGGAATAAATGTAAAAAAATTGTGAAGTACGAATACATAGAAATTTCGAGGACAAAATTTTATGAAGGAGGGATGAATGTGACACCCAGGATTTTTGAAATAATTTCCAAATAAGGATTATGATGAATTAAGTAAAGGTTGGTATTTAAAACATAGTGTTGAATGATAAAGGTATTAAGAAATGAATTATGAAATGTGAAGAAGATTTATATGAATTAAGAAGAGGAGGATGAAGGTGCAAAGTATGAAATAAGTAGATTGAGTAAGGTTACGTATGATTAAAGAAATGACATTTTGCTGAGAATGAAAAATAATCTTGATAAGTATATTAAGAAATGAATTAAGGTATTATTAATAAAATTTTAGAGAATTGTGAAATGCAATATTACAAAGGAATTATGAATTGAAATAAGAATGGAATATTCTGATAGTTATGACAATTATGGTATTATTCTTGTAAGTTACGGATATTAAAGAAATAAAATATGATTATTATGGAATTAATTGTTATTCATCAAGATAAAGGTATAGCAAGATGCTATAATAAAATACGTACGATTATTACGGCAATTATGATTCCGAGGACGGAATCCTGTTAAGGGGGGAAGAATGTCAGGATCCGAATTTCCAGGATTTATTTAATAATATCAAAAGAGAATTTAATTGATAAAAATTATCAAGGTTGTTTAAATTAATTATTATATTATGTGATTTAAGGTATGTGAAGGGATTTAATTGATAAAATTAAATCAGTATAGAGATGGTGATAATTGATGTTGATTTAAGTAATTAAAAAAGTAAATAAATTATTTAAAAAAAAATAATTTATTAAGAATAAGAGAAATTCCAGGTAAATGTACAATAAATTGTACAATTAAATGGAAATGCAAAAATTATGTTTTAATTGAGGTTACGTGGTAATGTGAAATATATTAAATTTGATATGTATATTTATATATGTGAATGTTAAATTGATAATTATAAATGTTATTAATTACGGGAATAAAGGGATTAATAATTAAATTAATCCAATTTTAAATAAAAAGTGAATGAGGAAGTTAATAAAATTGTAATTATTGATTTTAGATTTAATCAAGAATTATGAAGGAAGTTTAGAAATTAATTGAGAAGAAAAATGTAATTATATAAATTATATAATGATAAATTATATAAGGAAATTAAAATAATGTATGAAGAAAATAATAATTATATAAATTATATAAAAATAATTATATAATTTATATAAGAGGATTAAGTAATAAATGTATAATTTTGGCTATATAATTAAGTGATAATTATGAAGGAAATTAAGAAATTATTTAAAAAGGAATAATGTAATTATATAAATTATATAATATTAAATTATATAATTTATATAAGGAAAGTTAATGTGAATATTAAAGAAATTGAATAATAAATAAGAAAAATGAATGTTTTAAGTTATTAAAAATTATATTTATGTATAATGAAATTATTATGACTTTTATGAAAGATAATATTTCAGAAATGTGAACATGTTAATGTAACATGTTGTCCAAGTAACGGAGTGAAAAATTATGAAAAATAATTTTTATATGTACTATGAATTATTTTATGATTTTTGGAGGTATAAATTACCTCATATAAGTACATGCATGTCATTATGCGTGTACAAAATTTGTTAAGTAAAGTACCCAAAAGAGGTATTAATATTCTTTATAAATCAATTTATGATTTTTAGTAAATTAAAATAAATATTTTATATACGTTATATAAAATATTTATTACACGGTATAATTACGTAATGTATAAAAAATAATTAAAATTTGCATGCGTGGTAGCCTTGTGGAATTTTCGGGAAGCAAGGAAAGTCGGTGGAGCTGATTTTTGTTGTTAAATTGGTTTAAGTTTGTTGACTATAAAAAGAAGGAAAAGAAAGCAAAGGAAAAGAAATAAGAAAGAAAAGAAAAAGAAAACAAAACAACTTCCTCTCTCCATTTCTCCTCCATCCACCACCACCATGCCACCCGTAGCCTCCATCACCACCACGGAAGAAATATTGTTGTGGCTATCAAGATACAATAATAAGCTTCATGAGAAGGTTTACCAAGTTTTGAAGGTATAAGTTTAATTATTTGATTTAATTGTGTATTTATGATATTAATATAATTTTGTGGAAAAATTGTAAATAATTATTCCAAATAATTTTTGGATCTATAGCTATGATTTTCATGATTTATGGTGTATTTATGTTGGGAAATTATTTGAAGAATGGATTAAAAATGAAAAAGTTGGTGTACTGTGCGTGAAGCTGAAGAAGAAAAAAACAAGGGAGGGCCGCGCCTTGCGCGCGACCAATTTTTACCGAAGGCAAGCTCGAAATGGCATCGTTTTTGGGGCGCGATTTCAGTCGTCCGCGCAATGCGCGACTGTGGCTCCAAACGACGTCGTATTGGAAGAAGCCGGAGAAGGAACGACCGCGCCTAGCCCGGCCGCATTTTTGGGCAAAATGACTAAAATGCCCCTGGCCTTTCCGGTGAATACCCAGCGTGTCCCTAGGAGCGCGGAAAGTACGAAAATGCCCTGGACTTTTCGGTTAATTCCGATTATGTCTCTAACGTTGCGGAATTTACGAAAATACCCCTGATTTTTCCGGAAAATGCCAATTTTATCCCTTTGACCGCGGAAATTACATAAATGCCCTCAGAAGTGATTTTTAATGAAATAAATGTTTAAAAAATTGTTTAAAAATTATAGAAAAATACTAAAAATATAGAAATGATGTTTGGGCATTAAATTTAATATTTTTGTAAAAAATATTAAATATTGGGGATTAATATTTAAATATTTTAAATATTAATCTAATGAGTTTAAAGGTTAGAAAAGGAATAAATGAAAATCCGGACAACTGATTATGCTAAAATTTATCCGATGAGCCGGGTTGTCCGTAGTGAAGGCATTTGATATTAAGTTAAATGAATATTTTAAGGAACGAGCTTAATATAATTAACCCTATTAGTTAATAATTAACCCGGTACCCTAAAATAAATTAAATTACGTTATATATGATATTAATTAATTAAATTAATATCATAAGAGGATAAATAATTATTATTTGATTATTTTATGATCATAGGTTAAATTAAGGTTTTGAGCTATTAATTGGACGTCAGACAAGTTCTTCAGTCCCTTTTATGTTAAATGTTGAATTATTCTGATATGTAATTCTTGTTTTAAATGCATACAAATTATGTACTATGTGATACGTGTTTAATATGACCACAATGTGTTCTTTGTGCAACGATATGAGATATATTGCTATAGTTGAAGCACAAACACATGATATATAACACACACCAAGCATGTTAAGGTATGTGCTATGTGAAGCATAAACTGTTGAACTTGCTGAGCCGTTGCGCTCATTACTTGTAACGATCCCGAAATTCGACCCACTTTATTCCCTTAAATCTTGTATTTAATAAACATTATTTTCTTTACGACCAAATTTCGGTCCGTTAATAAATCTTTCATCACCTAATATGATCCATTATTTAATTTCAAAATCATCAATTACCAAATTTTCGGTATAAATTTTTTTTTCTCTCAATTGAATCATTATATTAAAATATTTGGATATTTAAAATCCTTACATTTAGATCCTAGCCCTGGATCGCAACCTTTACTTATTCTTTTCTTTCTATAACCCGTATCATAAAGTTCAACATTCCACATTTAATGTTATTTAAATCCATACAATATTCTTATGTCGTAATTCATAGTCAGACATATAATAGTCTATAACATAATATTCATGTTGAACAATTACAGTTTACAATTTAAGCTATACCCGTCATATTCGGATCCAACTTATCTGTACATACATCATATCAATATAACTTTGACAAATTATTCACCTTGAATCATAATACAAACATTTAATAATAACATTTACAACCTTTTTGGAAAATTCGTCTTTACATCATCTGATGTTTTTGAAATTTATTTCTTTGCTGCAAAAATGTATATTAAGCAAGTAATGAGCACAGCGGCTCAACAAGTTCAACAGTTATGATTTACGTAGCACATACCTTATCATGCTTGGTGTGTGTCATACATCATGTGCTTGTGCTTCTACTATAGCAATATATCTCATATATATCCATATCGTTGCACAAAATACACAGTGTGGTCGTATTAATTACGTATCATGTAACACATAATTTGTATGCAGTTAAAACAAGAATTACATATCATAACATTCCAACATTTAACATAAAAGGGACTGAAGAACTTGTCTGGCGTCCAATTATTTAATTGATAGCTTAAAACTCTCTCTCGATCAACCTATGCTCATAAAATAATCAAACAATAATTATGTAACTCCTTATGATATTAATTTAATTAATTAATATCATCTCTACGCCAATTATTAATTTATATGGTTAATTATATTAACCGTGTCCTTTAAAATAATAACATAACTTAATATTTAATGCCTTCATTACGGACAACCCGGCTCATCGGATAAAATTTAACATATTTGGTTGTCCGAAAATTTTATTTAACCTTTTTCTAACTTTTAAACTTAATAGATTAATATTTAAAATATTTAAATATTAATCTCCAATATTTAATATTTTTACAAAAATATTAAATTTAATGCCCAAACATCATTTTTATATTTTTAGTATTTTTCTATAATTTTCTATGATTTTTAAACATTTATTTCAATTAAAACTAATTTCTGAGGGCAATTTAGTAATTTCCGCGGCTTTGGGACATAACCGGCATTAACAGAAAAGCTCAGGGGCTTATCCGTAATTTTCGCGCCCCTAAGGATTCATCCGGTATTTCCTGAAAAGTCCGGGGGTAATTCTGTCATTTCCGTGCGTCTAGGGACACGCTGGTCATTTTTCGAAAAGATCAGGGGTAAAAACGTAATTTCAGCGTCAATACTCGGCTGCGCAAGGCGCGCGACCCTTTCTCCGGCTTCGCCTACGCCAAACGACGTCGTTTGGCGTGGCCAAAACTACTTCCGCGTATGGCGCGGCCTTCCCCGTCCACGTCCAAAAACGACGTCATTTTTGGCCCGCCTTTTCCGACTTCCGCGCAATGAGCAGACAGTCCCAGCTTTCTTCTCCATTTTTTCCAGCCAAACAGTAACCAACTTAAAGAAAAATACACCACTTTTACACATAATTTTCACCACAAAGTAACTCCAAAAATCATGAAATTCATAGATATACATTCTAAAATTATTTGAAACAATTATTCTAATTATTTACAATTTTTCCATAAACTTTATTTAATACCATAATTATTCAAAATAATTCAAAATATTTATTTGAAATATACATTCTTTGGCTTTAAAAATTCTTCCTTTGATGGCATAAATCTCCCTTCCCATGGTGGTGGCCATGGTGATTTCCGGTGGAGACGGTGGTAGCTTCGGGTGGTAACAAAATGGAGAGGGAGGAGAGTATACTTGCCTTTTTTTTTTCTTTGTTTTCTTTTCCTTTTCTTATTCCTTCCTTTTTTTTTTGCCCCCCCCCCCCCCTTATAACATTAGCACTTAATTACTTTTAATAACTCACCAATTCCATCGCCTCACACACGCCGACTTAGCCAAAAATTATGCATGAAATAAATTATTTTTATACATTATGTAATTATATCATGTAATAAATATTTTATATAATATATATAAAATATTTATTTTAATTCACTAAAATTCATAACATGATTTATAATTAATTTTAATACCTCTTTTGGGTACTTTACTTGACAAATTTTGTACATGCATAACGCCATGCATGTAATTAAATGAGGTAATTTATACCTCCAAAAATCATAAAATAAATCATAGGACATATAAAAATTATTTTTCATAATTTTTCACTCCGTTACTTGGACAACATGTTACATTAACATGTTCACGTTTTCAAAATATTATCCTTCATAAAAGTCATAATAATTCCATTATACATAAATATAACTTTTAATAACTTAAAAAATTCATTTTTCTTATTTATTATTCAATTTCTTTAATATTTACAATAATTTCTTTATATATAAATTATATAACTTAATATTATATAATTTATATATTTACATTCTCATTTCTTAAATAATTTCTTTATTTCCTCCAATCTTATTCCATTTAATCACCTTATATAAATTACATAATTATTCTTATATAATTTATATAATTATTATTTTCTTCATACCTTATTTTAATTTCCTTATATAAATTATATAATTATTATTATATAATTTATATAATTACCTTTCCTTCTCAATTAATTTCTAAATTTCTTCCATAATTCTTGATAAAATCTAAAATTCAATAATTTCAACTTTTCTTAGTTTCCTCATTAACTTTTATCTTACTTTGGATTAATTTAATTATTAATCCCTTAATTCTCATAATTAATGAAATTTATAATTATCACAATTAAACATTCACATATATAAATATACATTTTTAAATCTTACTTCTCACTTTACCATATAATTTCCTTTAAATCTAAATTTCCACATTTTCATAACAATTTAATTGTACAATTTATTGTACCTTTACATGGAATCTCTCTTATTTTTCATAAATTATTTCCAAACAATTTATTTACCTTTTTACTTATTTTAAATCCACACAATTCATCACCATCTTGATACAATTTTAACTTAACAATTAAATTCCTTTCCACACTTTAAATTACTTATTTCATAAATAAATTAAACAATTTTTATAATTTTTATCATTTAAATTCTCATTTAATATTCTTAAAGAAATTTCTGGAAATTCGGATCCTCACATTACTTGTTTAAAATAAACTTTTGCAGGATAAAGAAATAAGTTTCAGGAATATCGGATTAAGTTTGAGATGAGTTGCCTAGAAGGTAGAAAACGTGATTGTTATATTGTTAATAATATAATTCAATGTGAGAAATTTGCTAATTTACTGTGATGAATTGTATGTACATATAAGTTGAATCTGGATATGATAAAAGTTCAATTATGAACTGTGATTGATCAGGATAATTGTTACGATAGAAATTATTATATGTTTGATTACGAATGACGCAACAAGGAATATTTGTATGAAAATAAATAACAGTAAATTTTAAATGATGAGTTTTATGATATGTGTAAAAGAAAGAAAAAGTTAAGGTTGCGATCCAGGGACTAGGATCCAGATGTAAAGATTTTAAACATCCAAATATTTTAATACAACGATTGAATCGAGAAAAAGAAAAATTTATATGAGAATTTTGATAATTGATGATTTTAAAATCAATTATTGGATTAAAGAAGGAGATGAAAGATTTATTAACGGGCCGAAATTTGGACGTAAAGAAAATAATTTTTCATAAATATGAAAATTAAGGTAATAAAGTGGGTCGAATTTCGGGGTCGTTACAAGTAATACCCGTGACGCCCCCAAATCCAAATCCCTCGAACCACGAGTTCGGTCCTCATAATATTACTCTACCATTCAATCCCAACCATTCATTCTGAATAATAAAACTTAATTTACATTAATACATAACTATCCCAGGTTCTAAATACCTTTATACATATAACACATTCATACCTGATATATTACAAAAATATAATATTTACATTGACTCTATCACTGTACATATTGCTTGCTGACTTTTCCTTTTTCCTTATCTGTCCCCAACCCCTCTGCCTGTTCAAGTGTAGCTGAAATATCATGTTAAAGAAAGAGTGAGCATAAAATAGCTCAACAACT
Organism: Hedera helix; assembly: GCA_947179155.2. NCBI lineage: Eukaryota > Viridiplantae > Streptophyta > Magnoliopsida > Apiales > Araliaceae > Hedera > Hedera helix. The sequence continues at coordinate 20,943,564 of OX359266.1, read as the reverse complement.
ACATAATCAAATAATGACATGATATTTCTGAAATAATGAAAGAGAATCATTTACAATGAAGCTGAATCAATAACAGTTCTGTGAATGAATATGAAAATATAACATAAACTTTGCATAATTAGCTTGAAACATGAAACTTGCTTGTTGTACGGTCACAAAACCAAGAACTCGTTAAGAACAATACCAATCATAAGAATGATATTGCCCGGGTTCAGTCATAAGACTGCATTTCATTTTAGATGTCTACTCTAGGTGATCAACCTATTGTACCTTTATATTGTGTACAACATAAAGATCTAGCGACGCAACTATGTCATAAAGTTACATTTCCTTTATCCTTTATTTCCCCCTTTTTATTATCAAGGTTGTTCTATTACAGTATATCATAGATTCTACTCCACAACAATATGGATTGAAGCACATAAAAATAAATAACTGAATTTAACATGAATTATTACATATGTCTAGCCGCCAATCGACTTTTTTCAATAACAGTTCAATGATGAATGAACTTCAATATGGCTTATCATGAATGCATAATATGTATCATTGTTCAAGAACTACAAAAGAGAGTTCGAAAATAACACTTGTCTATGTCCTCGTTTACGTTTATCGGTAATACTTTATCCTGATTATGTCTTACATAACTATAATATCGGTTCATGCATTAGTTACATATACATGTATGTTTTATCTTGTTATACAAGCTATCATTTACCTTTACATAACCTTAACACGTAACACATTGTTTATGCATATTTTAATACCTACTACATTGATCATTTTTATCAATTTATGGCTTATAATACATGTCACTATCATTTAGTATCAAAATATTTTATTTTAGATTTAAAACAATTATTTTTCAAAAATCATAACATTTCGCCCCCGCGAGATGTTTAGTGCAGAACATCTCGCTGGTCGCAAGATGTTCTCAGCCCAATCTCGCCCTGGCGCGCTCTGAACTCGCCCCGACGAGGTCCTCTCAGCAACACTGTGCCCTGTCGCAGTTCTATATTTTAGAAGAAAAAAAATCTTTCCAAAATCCATGTTATTTTTGGCCATAAACCATATTTCTCTATTCCAACACATAATTTAACATGCCTAATATGTATATGACTTTCATGGGCCTTCAAAATATTTAAAAATTTTCAAATGGTTTCATTTTTCCAAAAAGTTTGTTTTAGGTGCCGACGAACGTTTTTAAACATTTAAAACTCACCTTAATCGCCATAAGCACCAAATGACTTCCAAAACAATACTAACTTGTGTATTTACATAAAATTTAGCTATTTAACTTCATTTAATCTTTAATTACACAAAATGGCCAAAAATCACTTTTTGGTAGGATGTTTGTCAACTTACAAAACTTTATACTTGAACATCATTTGATTTCTTAAACTTTATACACATATAGCATACACTTAATTAGCCACTTTGGATGCTCATGTAACTTCTACATGCACCTTCTAAAGTACTTTACAGATTATGATTTGGTTTACATGCTAAATATAGCCTAATATTTTATCTTTCTATAAACAAGTCTTGGTTTACAACCATTTAAGAGCTTAAGATGCTATCTAGCAAGAATTTATACATGATCAACACTTCTAACTAGGTTTTCATCACTTCTAAAAATATATAACACATAATCATCCTTAAATCATGCTTTCTAGCCAAAAATACATGCATGAATAGCTCACCACCTTTGCAAAACCATACTTCATCTTAGGGTTTCATCATGAACTACTCATGTAGCACATAAATAACATAATCAACACATATATCCTAAGATACATGCATGACTACTCTTATTTTTTGAATTAAAACACATAAAGGAGAAGTTTTAGAGGTAGAAATCCTTTACAACTTCTATGAACTCTCTTTCTTCTTACTACAAAACTTGCTAGTGTTGGATTCTCCACTTTGATAGCTAACTTTACACCTCTTGAACACTTTCTAGCAAATCTCTCAAGCATTAGCAAAACCCTAGCTCTTTTATCTTTTTCTCCACAAGCTCTTTCACTTAGCAACTTGATAATGAAAATGAAGATAACTTAGCTTGATACTTGAAAGATATATACATATATAAGTTGTATATATTTCTCTAGCAACTAACTACACTCAGTTGGCTTAACCCATTCATAGTTAGGGTCACTTAAGATAATTCACATTACTAAATACGAATAACTTGGTCATTATACCATTCTAGGACACAAATGTCATTTCTTAAGATGTTAAGGGCACTTTGGTCTTTTGTCAAAAATCCTAGAGAATTAATTTTCTTAATTTCATAACTTTCTCATTTTTAATCTAATTCAAGTCCTTTTGATCCAAATTTATTTCATTAGGCTTGAATTTTATTCTATAATCAATTAATCTATAATTGACTTGTCCCAAAATACATGTCACGCTTCTAAAATTTAATTTCCATTAATTAATATTATCATTTATAATATTTTCCAAATTGCATATCATTACAATATTAATTAACTAAATATTATTACTTATTAAAGAAGATGAAATTAATAAACTAATTATTTATCATTTAATTAATGAATAATGATAAATAATAAGGATTAATAAGCACATGAATAATTAGTTATGCAACGATAACTAAGGATATTTATCATTTATAATAATTAATAATAAATGAGGTAATGAAACAATTATAATAAATTGTTTAAGAATTTAAATAATTTTATAAGTAATGTTGTAAGTTTATTAAATTAATATTACTTAAAGAAAAGTAATATTTGATGGTTAAATCATTTACCTAAATACATTTAAGGATATTACCTAGGGTAAATGATATGAAAATTCTTCACAATGTGCTATGCGATAGTCATAGGTGATTTTATGCTATATAAATAATAAACTTAAATATTTATGTAAGACCCCGAATTTTATGAAATACAAAATTTAATTTTTTTTTCCGTATATATTTTCTCCAAAACAGTAAGTGGTTAAATTGATAAAGTTAAAAGTTAAGGATGTTATGTGCAAATCTTATTATGTCGGACAATATTAGTTTTGTCGGGGAATATTCGGGTCGTATAACGGCGCCGAAATAATTGATCATTGGTGGACCCTACAACGGAATATTTGTCAGATATAGAAAACGACAGAAGTAACATTTTTAACTAAAAATAGTCAGCGGTGTTATCACTTTTAACTGTTAAAATACTGGTGATAAAAGAATAGTAGCATACGGTATTTTATGGTATTTTTACTGTAGCACACAGTATTCTACAATAGTACACTGTATTGCACAGTGTCTCATATTATTGATTTGATAACGTGGTCATTGCACAGTATTCGTCAATAATTATTGTTACACAGTATTTTGTATTATTGATTTAATAATTGTCATTACACTGTATTTTATATTATTGAACCAATAATTGTTATTGTACTGTATGTTAAAATTATTGAACCAAATAATTGTCACAGTAATAAATACACAGTAATTTATATTATTAAATTAATAATAATCTGTAACGTGTTTATTATATTATTGTTGAATTATTGTTGTAGCATTATTTTATTTTATATGCAGGACCCACAGGAAGAAAAATAAAAAATAAGAATAAAAAAATTAATTAATTATTATTTTATGTGAATAGTAACGTGAATAGTATGTGGACCCACTGTGGGGCCCACATGAAGTATGAAAAATGTGGGAATGGGTTGGTGAAAAAGGCTGCGTACTGAAATTCTCAGGCTGGCGTGAAGCACGCTAGCCACCTACCATGCATAGTAACTTCTTTTCTCCTATTAATAGCTTGCTCAGTTGAATAGAAAAATCACATCAAAAAAATAAAAAATTTCTACAAGTATTTTATGAATTTTCTCTGAGAATAGTAAGGTTATCTTGAGTGTTTGAAAGCCAAAAGGAGTGCATGAATTTTTCAAGTAAGTCTTTTATTATTGAGTAGTAATTTCATAAATTCTTATTTTTCACGGTATTCACAAATCTTCCTTTAGAAGGCTCTTCTTTAAGAAGATTCATTTTTAAAAGTTTTCTTTGGAAGATTTATTTTGGAATATTATTTTAAAAACTATTTTAAAGTTGTTATATTATACTACAAAAATTATGTTAAATATATATAATTTTGATAGTTCATATTATACGAGTTATCATACACTTTGAAATTTATATGTGGTAATTACTAATTATATTATAAATATATAGGTTGATCAACCTAATTTTTATCAATATCCAGTCACCAAATAAGGTAAGGGGTATCATTCTTTTCATCATCATAAATGGTATTATTTTCTTACTAGGTAAGTGATGTCATTTTCTTTCATACTCTTAAACTTACTATTGTAAAGTATTATAATTTTTTGATTCTCGAAAATAATATCGTTTATTTCTTACTCATAAGATGTGTCAATTATTTCCATGTATTAAATTGTGGGAATAACCTTACGGCGCGGATTACCGCCTGTTGGTGAATAACATTTCATATTCATTCTTTATTAATCTCTGAGAATAACCTTACTGCGCGGATTACCGCATGTTTGGTAAATAACTATTCGTATTCAAATTTTATTAAATTGTGGGAATAACCTTACTGTGCGGATTACCGCCTGTTGGTGAATAACCCTTTGTATTTATTTCTTATTTTTCTCTTATGAAAATAATTTGTCTACACGAATTATCACATGACACTTTTATTCTATATTCGTTTGTAATATCATTTTATTTCATATTCGTAAGTGATATTATTTTCCTTTATACTCATAAGGGATACCATCTTTTTTATCTTCCATTATTCAAACTTACTATAGTAAGGGATATTATTTCTTTTATACTCTTAACTTACTATGGTAAGTACTATTTGGTAAAGTTTCCTAAAATGATTATATGTTCCTTAATAGTTTGTGCTTCATCTAATATCATTTCAATTAAACCTTCCTATTTTTCTAAACATTTCTATTGAACTGTAACCGTTATTATAAACTGTGGATCTTGAATATCATTTTTGAATTTCACTCCACATCATGTTGACAATTTGGACATTATTTGAATCTGCACAAAGTAAACTTCTGATACTTATTGTTTTTCTTTTTTCTTTTGTTCATCATTTGTATCACTGTTATTTGTACTAATCATCAAGAATTAAGCTGTTGTGAATATCTGTGGCCGGGGGCACAAATGCGATATAATTGTTGAACAAATGTTAGGTTAAAGACGATATAATAGGTTAAAGGCGATACATCTGTTCGATATCTTTTATGACACGTGGTGAAAGTTCTCTTTGACCCGTAGTGCAAAGATGAACTGTTGTTTGGTATGATTATGACCAAAGACTGAATACTGGTATAATCATGACCATTGGTGTTATATTGAATATCTTTGGCCCGTAGTGCAAAGATAAACTGTTGATTTGCATGATTATGACCAGGAACTGTGAATTTGTATTATCATGACTAATGGTATTTCAGATGATAAAAGTTGATGATGTTTTTCCTAAAACGAGAAGCGAGTGGACATTATAGTCTGCATTATTCTTCTAATAGATTGCTCATTCCACTGCTATTATTGATCTAAACGTTGTTCAAGAATTTGACTGCAGTTTTTGATATAAACCTTGTAGTCTATTGTATTCTATCAAGAACTCAACTGTTGAAGGCTAATGATAATTTATTCGTCATTATCTTAGTCATGATATTTTTTACTGGGCTATTTGAGTTCACCCTTTCTTTTTGTTCTATTGTTTTTCAACAGGAGATGATAACGTAGCTTGGTCTAGTCGGGGGATGTAGTGAGAGTCTGAGGGATAGCTATCGTAGTCTTCACGTGTTGTAAAAAAGTGTGACAATAATAGTGAAGACTTTGTTGTGTATTATTATACACTGTATTGTGGTGCATTGTACGATGTATTATAATAATTTTGTTGTAGTCTTTTGACAACTCAAGTTTGGGCTGTGTTGGCCCAGATTTGGGGGTGTCACAGTTTAAGTAAATGATTATACGCAGTACTAATTGATAGGCCAACATTATTAATGTTAGGTCTTCAAGAGAAGTTTAAATTAAGCAAATTAGCCGTAAATCAACAGATAGACAAGTTATTTTACCTTATTCAAATTTATATTGGGCAAGTTTTCTAACTCTACTCAATTTTATTGTGCTAATTCTTAAATCTTAAGCTTATATTATATTGCAAGTTATTCCACAATAATGTTATTGCAAATCGCATATATTATTTAAATCCATATTCCATTCTTGAGTTATGAATTGATTAAAGAAGAAGTCTAAGCCACTTGTTTGACTAGACCTATGTGAATTTTGAAAGCTATCCAAACTATAGTGGTACGAATTCTTAGACTGAGAAGAACAACTTATAATAAGGAAGAACCTAAGTATTGGACTAACGATACACATATAATAAATGTTATGCATATACATGTGGTACGCGAGGCTGATCCCCTCAAGTACAGTTCTGAAAATATAACCTAAGATGGTCATTCAAGTAACTGATTCCTCAAAGCATATGTTCACGGTCTTTCGACGACTCAGTATTTAAATAATAAATTTTCACTCATTAAATTGTGCTTTGATTATACCAAATTTATATTATTGAATCTTTCAAACATTATTCTTATTTATGGCATATTTTGTACTCATTTTAAAATTGTTGGACAAACTAATTGCTCATCCTTGCTATGTCATGAAATTATTGCAGCTAAACTTGAGGGGTCGGGTACAGATAAAGGCAAAGGAAAAGCTAAATCTTAATTATCTGGATAGCTGTTAGTCTATTTATATTTTGTTTAAGACTTATAAGTTTGTAACGCAAACACTAATATTCTTTTGTAGGTTTTTATGTATATTTTGATAAAGGTTGAAGACCTTGGGACTAGAAGGCCATTGTAATAGATAACATATATTTATTTATTTTTTAGATTAGTATTAAATGTTATTTAGTAATAATTGTTTATATTATTGCGTGAGCACTAAATTCGAGGTAGTGGTATCTGAATTTGGGGGTGTCACAAACTTTCTACTAGTTTCATTATTTTCTTCAAATTTGTAAATAAAATAGATAATTTAGAGTCATATTACTTCGTTCTACTTTGTTTAAAATTAAAAGGAGCAATCCTGTCACTCTCGCATTCAAAAGTATGCCTAAAACTCGCACAAGTCCTCAGTAAGGAAACCTTCTAATTGTTTCATTATTTGCTTCAAATTCGTAAACAAATAGCTAATTTAGAGTCTTATTACTTCGTTCTAATTTATTTAGCATCAAAAGGAGCAATCCTATCACTCCCTAATTCAAAACATTACGCACAACTCACACAAGTCTATATTTAATCAAATCTTGTAATTGTTTCATTATTTCATTCAAAATTATGAACAAATAGGTGATTTAGAGTCCTATTACTCCGTTCTACTTTGTTTTAGTATCAAAAGGAGCAATTATATCACTCTCTCATTCAAAATTATGTACACAAATCACACAAGTCTTTATTTAATCAAATCTTATAATTATTTCGTTATTTTCTTCAAATTTGTAAACAAATAGGTGATTTAGAGTCCTATTACTTCGTTCAACTTTATTTAAAATCAAAATGAACAATCATATCACTTTCTCATTCAAAACCATTCGTACGACTCACATAGGTCTTTCTTTTAAAAACTTTCTAATTGTTTCATTATTTTCTTTAAACTTGTAAATAATTAGGTGATTTAGAGTTATACTACTTCGTTTATCACTAAAATGAGCAATCATGTCACTCTCGTATCCAAAACCATGCTTACAACTCTCACAAGTCTTCATTTAAGGAAACCTTTTAATTATTCCTTATTTACTTCAAATTTACAAACAAATATGTCATTTAGAGTCCTATTACTTCGTTCTATTTTGTCTAGCATCAAAACGAGCAATCCTATCACTATCGCATTCAAAGCCAAGCGTGCAACTCACACAAATCCTCAGTTAAGGAAACTTTCTAATTTTTTCTCTATTTAATTCAAATTTGTAAGCAAATAGGTGTTTTCAATTTCTATTACTTCGTTCTACTTTGTTTGGTATCAGAAGGAGCAATCTTATCACTTTCACATTTAAAACCATGTGTACAACTCACATAAGTCCTCAGTTAAGAAAATCATCTACTTGTTTCATTATTTCCCTCAAATTTGTAAACAAAATAGATGATTTAGAGTCATATTATTTCATTCTACTTTGTTTAGAATTAAATAGAGCAATCATGTCACTCTTGCATTCAAAAACATATGTAAAACTTGCACAAGTCCTCAGTTAAGGAAACATTTTAATTGCTTCATTGTCTCCTTCAAATTTGAAAACAAATAGCTGATTTAAAATCCTATTACTTCATTCTACTTTATTTAGCATCAAAAGGAGCAATCCTATTACTCCTTAATTCAAAACAATACGCACAACTCACACAAGTCCATATTTAATCAAACCTTGTAATTTTTTTGTTATTTCATTCAAACTTGTGAACAAATTGGTGCTTTAGAGTCCTATTACTTCGTTCTACTTTGTTTGAGCATCAAAAGAAGCAATTCTATCACTATCTCATTCAAAATCATGCACACAACTCACACAAGTCTTTATTTAATCAAACCTTGTAATTATTTCATTATTTCCTTAAAATTTATAAATAAATAGGTCATTTAGAGTCCTATTACTTAGTTCTACTTTGTTTTGAATCAAAATGAGCAATTATAACACTCTATCATTCAAAACCATTTATACGTCTCACACAGGTCTTTCTTTTAAAAACCTTATAGTTGTTTCATTATTTTCTTCAAACTTGCAAATAATTAGTTAATTTAGAGTCATACTACTTCGTTCTACTTTGTTTAGTATCAAAATGAGTAATCATGTCATTCTCGTATCCAAAACCATGCTTTTACAACTCTCACAAGTCTTCATTTAAGGAAACCTTCTAATTATACCTTATTTACTTTAAATTTGTAAAAAATATATGATTTAGAGTCCTATTACTTCGTTCTACTTTGTTTAGCATCAAAAGGAGTAATCATATCACTCTCTCATTCAAGACCATTCATACGACTCACACATGTATTTCTTTTAAAAACCTTCTTATTGTTTCATTATTTCCTTCAAACTTGTAAACAATTAGGTGATTTAGACTCACTACTTCGTTATACTTCGTTTAGCATCAAAATGAGCAATCATATCATTTTCATATCCAAAACCATACTTACAATTCTCACAAGTCTTCATTTAAGGAAACCTTATAATTATTCCTTGTTTACTTAAAATTTGCAAACAAATAGATAATTTAGAGTCCTATTACTTCATTATACTTTGCTTAGCATCAAAATGAGCAATCCTATCACTTTCGCATTCAAAGTCAAGCGTGTAACTCACACAAATCCACAGTTAAGGAAACCTTCTAATTGTTTCTCTATTTAATTCAAATTCGTAATCAAATAGGTGTTTTCAATTTCCATTACTTCGTTCAACTTTATTTTGTATCAAAAAGAGCAATCATAATCTCGCATTCAAAATCATGTGTGCAACTCACACAATTCCTCAGTTAAGGAAACATTCTACTTGTTTAATTATTTCATTCAAATTTGTAAAAAAAATAGATGATTTAGAGTCATACTACTTCGTTCTACTTTGTTTAGAATTAAAAGGAGCAATCCTGTCACTCTCGCATTCAAAAGCATGCATAAAACTCACACAAGTCCTCGGTTATGGAAACCTGTTAATTGTTTCTTTATTTCTTTTAAATTTGTAAACAAATAGCTGATTTAGAGTTGTATTACTTTGTTATACTTTGTTTAGCATCAAAATGAGAAATCCTATCATTCCCTAATTCAAAACCATACGTACAACTCACACAAGTCTATATTTAATCAAAACCTTATAATTGTTTTGTTATATCATTCAAACTTGTGAACAAACAGGTGATTTGGAGTCCTATTACCTTGTTCTACTTTGTTTTTCATCAAAATGAGCAATCAATCACTCTCTTATTTAAAACCATGTACACAACTAACATAAGTCTTTATTTAATCAAACCTTATAATTATTTCGTTATTACCTTCAAATTTATAAACAAATAGGTGATTTGGAGTCCTATTACTTCGTTCTATTTTGTTTAGCATCAAAAGGAGCAAACATATCACTCTCTCATTCAAAACCATTCGTACGACTGACACGGGTCTTTCTTTTAAAAACCTTCTAATTGTTTCGTTATTTTCTTCAAACTTGTAAATAATAATGTAATTTAGAGTTATATTACTTTGTTATACTTCTTTTATCATAAAAATGAGCAATTATGTCACTCTCGTATCCAAAATTATGCTTTTACAACTCTCACAAGTCTTCATTTAAGGAAAGCTTCTAATTATTCCTTGTTTACTTAAAATTTACAAACAAATAGGTGATTTAGAGTCCTATTACTTCGTTCTACTTTGGTTAGCATCAAAATGAGCAATTCTATCACTATCAAATTCAAAGCTAGGCGTGCAACTCACACAAATCATCAGTTAAGGAAACTTTCTAATTGTTTCTCTATTTAATTCAAATTTTTAAGCAAATAGGTATTTTCGATTTCCATTACTTTGTTCTACTTTGTTTGGCATCAGAAGGAGCAATCATATCACTCTCGTATTCAAAACCTTGTGTGCAACTCACGCAATTTCTCAGTTAAGAAAACCTTTAACTTGTTTCATTATGTCATTTAAATTTGTAAACAAAATAGATGAGTTAAAATCTTATTACTTCGTTCTACTTTGTTTAGAATTAAAAGGAGCAATCCTATAACTCTCGCATTCAAAATTATGCATAAAACTCACACAAGTTCTCAGTTATGAAAACCTTCTAATTGTTTCATTATTTCCTTCAAATTTATAAACAAATAGCTAATTTAGAGTTATATTACTTCGTTATACTTTGTTTAACATCAAAAGAGCAATCCTATAACTCCTTAATTCAAAATAATACGTACAACTCACACAAGTCTATTTAATCAAACCATATAATTGTTTTATTATTTCATTCAAACTTGTGAACAAATAGGCCATTTAGAGCCTTATTAATTCGTTCTACTTTGTTTTAGCATCAGAAGGAGCAATCATATCACTTTCTCATTCAAAACCATGCACACAACTGACACAAGTCTTTATTTAATCAAATCTTATAATTATTTTGTTATTTTCTTCAAATTTGTAAGCAAATAGGTGATTTAGAGTCATATTATTTCATTTTACTTTGTTTAGCATCAAAAGGAGCAATCATATCAATCTCTCATTCAAAACTATTTGTACGACTCACACAAGTCTTTCTTTTAAAAACTTTCTAATTGTTTCGTTATTTCCTTCAAACTTGCAAAACAATTAGGTGATTCAGAGTCATAATACTTCGTTCTACTTTGTTTAGCATTAAAATAAGCAATCATATCACTCTCGTATCTAAAACCATGCTTACTATAATGATATGTAATTTAGAGAATGTTGTAAATATTATAAATAAATAATGAAATTAAAATTTTAAAGTGTGCAAAGTGTTTTGGGACAAGTAATTTGTGTATTATTTGTGTATAGAATAATATTTTAGCTAAGTAAATTTAATTTGGATTAGAGAGAAATTGAAAAGGATCAAAAATGAGCAAAATATGATTTTAATTTAAATTATTTGTCTAGGATTTTTGGCTATTGACCAAAGTACCCTTGGCAACTCATATAATGACTTTGGTATCCTTTTTGTGAGTAATGACTTAATTGTCATTAATTGTTGGAGTGAAATGTCTTGAATGACCTTTACTAGGCATGGTTAAGCTAATCAAAGCTTAGTTAGTTGTTGAAGATATACATACATTATATGTATGTATATATTTTGTAAGTATTAGATTGTTTCATCTTGTTTTCATATCTAAAGTTGCTAAGTGTGAGAGTGAAACAAAGAGGACAACTAGGGTTGTGTAGAGAACTTGAGAGATTTCAAGAGAAGTGTTCAAGAGAAGTATATCTAACTATCAAAGTGGATCATACATCCTTAGTAAGCTTTATAACTGGGAAAAAAAGAGCACAATGAATGTAGTTGTAATGACCAAGAAGTTCTCTGTAATTTTGCAAACTGGGAAAATTATGCAAACTTGTTTTGTGCAATTACATTATATATATATACTTAGGTTTTAAATTAAGAACGTTACGTGGTGATTGCAATTGATGCATTACATTAACTTGTACTTAATGAATTGAAGTAATTGATTTAATTAAGACCATGTTATTTAAGTTATTAATTTATTTACATGTGTTGTGATTTAATTAACCACTTCAAAGATTTAACTTGAGTTGAGTATTTTATAATGTTGATTAACTAATTAAATTGATTAATTATAATTATGGAAGAAAGGTCCAATAATTATTTTATTTGACATAATGTATTAAATTAGTTTGTTTGGGGTAACATTTTATTATATAAGCCCAAATTGACTGATTATTGAAACAATACTTTAAATTAATTAAACCCTAGCAACCCCAAGCCCAAACTTAATATTGGAGCAGCCCAACCCTATAACTTCATTTGTAGTCCAATGTCTTAAGCAACTAAACCCAACCCTTGACCTAAAGGTTAGAAGAATTTAGCATCCCAATTTACTTAAATTAATTAAGTGTAGAAGTATCAAATGGGACTTTCATTTTGGGACAAAATCAGCAACAAATCTTCACGTGAACCTTCATCATTTGCTAGCAGTTGAGCTAAGCTTTTTAACTGCCCAAGAGGACCTGATTTTAGCAGCTCTAGGAAAGCATTTGGCAGAGCTTTTTGGCTGCCCTAAGTTGTAACAATGGAGTGTCATTAGGACTAGTTATTGAGGATTAGGTTGTAATGATTCAGCTAAGAAGTGTACGAGAATACTCCTATAGATTATCAGCCTTAGTCTTTCAAACCTTCACCAAACTTTTAAATTACAATAGAGAGAGAGAGAGAGAGAGAGAGAGAGAGAGAATCTAGTAGGAAAAAGGAGGAAGAACTTTCAGTAGGAAGAGAGGGAAAAGAGAGGAGTCCAGCAACTTTAGCACCAACAAAGTAATCCTAGCTTCATCAAACATTAAGGTATAGGAGTAATTCTAACTTAAAACTTCAAGACCAGCTAAAATGGTGCTTTATGTTGTTATTCATGGATTGTGTATGTTTGTTGTGAGTTTGTGGAGTTCCTATGAATTTGGGGGTTATAAAGGACCCGGTGATATAAGGTGGACGTATGGCTGGAGTTGTGATATGTGTTTATATGTATAAAATGTGTTATAGATCAATGCATGCATGCTAGGTGCTTGATAAAAGTTCTCAACAAAATGTTCTTTTGAGATTTGCCAATCAAAAGTTATTTTCAAAATAAATGATTTACAAAATATAGTTTGGATGTTGTTATGTGAATCCATGGAATTTATGCTTGTGCTCTTATGAATGTAGTATTGTAGTATTGAAGTATTGAGGATGATTCATGCCAATGAGGTATATGTCCATATATGTTTAACTAGGAGATTATGCATGTATGTTAGATGTTGATGGAAGTCTTTTCTGCAGCATATTTCAATACTTTACCATGTAAATACATGTTTTCCAAAACTAACAAATGGCCATATATGTGTTAATACCTTTGCATGCCAAAATGACCTTTCAAAGCTTCATGATAGTCATGTATGCCTATCATGTGATGATCAATGATGCATGCTATATTGAATAAATCCAATTATTGCTATATGATATGAAAGAGGTTTTTTAAACTTAATGTGTCAAACATGCTTTGTAAATGAGCCAAGCAATGCAAGCAAGAAGTTTGGAAATAAGGATTTCATGAATTGTATAAAGATCCAAGGTTTGCTTGTATGCTTTAGAACATCAAAAGTGAGATAAAATGCTAAGTTTTTGAAATTTTGGTCGAGTGCACCTACGCTTAGGGTGAGCACAACTATGCCCGTGTGTTCTATCATGACTTTTGTACTGGAGCGCACCTACGGTCATCATGAGTTCAGCTGTGCCCAACCTTTTCTAATGGAGCAAACCTAGGGTCATGATGAGCGCAGCTGCGCCCAACCCTTCTGTCGAGTTTTACAGCTTGAGCGCACCTGTGGAGTAAGGGAGCGCACCTGCACTCGACCCTTCTGTTTTCAAGTTGTGAAATTTTTCATGATTTACTATGTGGTCGTCATGCATGCCTATATGTGATCTAGTTAGATTACATGATTGTTATAACATGTAGATTGAGTCTAAGATAAGAGGAAATGTTATAAGGAACCTAGATTGGGTAGCGCTTGAAGCAAAACGCCATGACTTGAGCTTAAATGCATAGACCTATGCCATGATTTCCTAACCTAATTGATATGTGTTATGTGCAAATGTTTCCTTTACTTATGCACACTTTATTATTTTGTGCAAATGTTTTGATTTCAAATATCTATATGCCATGATTGCACTTACGTGCATTTCAAAAGTCTTTCAATTATTAAACCGGCTTTATGTTATAAAGTCCTTATGCATGATTGTTATGAAATACGGGTCTAAGCTATTGTTCAGCTAGGTCAATAAATGTGACGATAAATGTAATTCTATGATTTTTAATGCTAAACCAAACCATATTGTACTAGTGCGGTATCTGTTAAAGCTGAAATGAACAACCCTCATAATAGGGGCTTAAAACTATAATTTTGGATATAATTCCTATATGGCGTGGTTGCATCGCTAGATGTTTTATATTGTGCACAATGTATCTGTAGGATGGGTTGATCCCCCAAAGTACACATATTTGGTTATTATCAATTGTTATATAGATTGTTAATAGTCTTAACGATATTGGTCTTATGACTATTGGTTATTGTCATCCTTTTCATAATGCCAATAATCTTAACGAAGTTCAAGGTCACTTGACCATCAGCATTCAAATTCTTCGATTTTGAAATATAAAGTAAATGCCTATGCATCTTTTTTTCAATGGTCCAATTTATTAGAAATGTTATCATTATTCCGGACTATAATGCAATAAACCATTGTACATACTTGTTGAGTCGTTCGTTGCTCACACTTGCTTAAACTATAAACTTTTCAGCTAAAGCCCGAGATTTCGAAAGGTTCCAAGAAGGACAAGGGTAAAAGGAAAGCTAAGGAGTAGCTTTTTTTTTATTATTCCACGTAATTTAATTTATGTTGATTAAGACTTTTGTTATGATGTAATGTTTTATAATTAAGGTTAGTTAAACCCGGGATATTATGTTTTTAAGATGAATGATGTATTTAATTATTGCATTTAATGATTGAATAGGTAGATAGTTGTGTGTGGATGTTGTACTGTGAACATCGGACCTGACGTTTAGAGAACCCGAATTTGGGGGCGTCATAGGTTAGTATCAAAGTTGATAAGTTATAAACCTTAGATGGGGGGAAAAACCTTAGGAATATGACCGTAGTAAAACTCATTTCGAGTTATAAGAAGTGAATTGGGGAAATTCACCAAATACTAAAATTACGAATATATGTGATTATGTGTAAATAAGAGATTGTTACAAGGACTAATCAAGTCATTTATATTGTAGGATGTTAGAGAGAGGTGAGTCTAGCTAAATTCGTGAAAAAGAGCCACCAATGGAACATGTGACACCCCCAAATTCGGGTTCCAAATACCCGGATCCGGTCATCACAATCCAATACAAACATTCACCTCTAAACAACATACAATAACTAAATGCGGAATAATAAACATATGTTGTTCATTCAAAAGGTGTTACTAATCCCAAGATACGACAACCTTACACAAAAGTACACAGATACCCTTAATAAAGTACTTAGGGTTTATATTACATAACAATTAATTTAATTAACTACAAAGCTGCATCTCGAAGTCTATTAATTCATCTTTCCTTTACCCTTGTTCTTTCCCGAAGTCTCGGGTTGCATTGCAATAAGGTTTCATGATATAGTAAGAGTGAGCAACTAGTTTGCTCAACAAATTTAAATAACAACAAGAAACAATATATCATGAATGAAAGGGAATAGCTGAACAATTCAATAATGTGAATAACATAAGCAGGAATAATAATTTGCTTTTAAAATTAGGATAGTCAAATAGAATATGAACTATAAATATCCACTGGAGTCAATAGCAGGTTGACCCCAATAGTTACTACCAGAAATATGTACCCGAGGGGATCAGCCTCAGTACAATATGTGTATGCATAACATTTAATTTTCGTATTTTTGTACCTGATATTAGATACATGATACTCTCCTATAATAAAGGGGTGTTCATAATAGTCTAAGAATCCGCATCTTCAATGATTTGGATAGCTTTTAAAATCTTTAACATAAATGTCTAGCCGAACAATGACTTAGACCTACTTTGAACAGTTCTTTAAACAATAGAACAATAATTAAGTACAAGTCAATGACTGTACGATATCAAGTGCAATAAGTGTGAATAACAATAATATCGATGTGGAATAATTGTAAAGTAATTAAACCACTCAAAGCATGCTTGGAAATAACAGTTCAAGCTTAGATAAATAATTTGCTTAATGAAATGAGTTTAGAGATAAGGAACTTGCCTGTCCGCTCAGCTACAATTAATGTAGAGCTTTAACTAACTGGCTTTGGAAAGACCTAACATTAATAAAGTTGGTCTAATAATTAGTACGGCGTATTTGCACAACTATACACTCACTAAGGTACTTATCTATCACATAAGTACTAACACATAAATTACATTAGTCAAAACAATATTATTAACCTTATAGACCCTCAATCATATTAGGTTAATAATTTAATAAGTTAGAAATATTTTTCTTAAGTGTTGCTTAAGTGTTGGACACTTATTAAACCCTTAAACAACTTATTACAATTGTTTAATTTAAGCATAATTAAATTAAATTTATTTTATTAACTAGATCTCTATTTAATTACTATTTAATCTTGGTTAAATAGAAATTAATTAATTAACTCTAGTTATTATTAAAAATAAATAATAACTAATTGTACTTACCTATTATTTAATAATAATTAAATAATAAATAATTATTGATTTAATTTTAACCTTCTTTAATTTAATATTAATCAACTAATAATTAATTAATTAATTAACCTCACTTATTATTTAATTTAAGGAAATTAAATAATAGTTTACTAATTTTAATCATCTTTAATTATTATTTAATGCCAATTAAATAATAATTAATTATTTAATTATTTTTAATTATTATTTAAGGTTAGATAATAATCAATTCATCTTTATTTATTAAATTAAATAATAAATTGTTAATCTAATAACTTAATTTCCATTAATCGTTATTTAATGTTAATTAAATAATAATTAATTACTTAATTATCCTTATTTATTATTTAATAATATTTAAATAATAAATAACTAATTTATAATTTTTTATCTCTCTTTAATTATTATTTAATAGGAATTAAATAATAATTTGCTAATTTATCACCTTTATTTATTATTAGCATTTTAAATAATAAATAATAAATTTATTTCACTTAACCATGATTTAGCTAACTAAATTAATATTTAAAATATTTAAATATAAAACTTAATGAAAAATATCCTCCCCAATACCATTTTTGTATTATTATTATTTTTGTTAAAATTTTAAATTAGTTTTCAAATATTTAAATTAATTAAAATTAACCCGAATGGCATTTCTGTAAATAAGTTGAAAACTGATCCGAGGAAAAAATGATAATTTCGCCAACAAAAACACGAAGGGGCAGTCTGGTAATTTCGTGGAAAATCGGTTACCGCGCATTGCGCGTGCAGCATAAAGAACGGCCCAAAACGGTGCCGTTTTGAGAAGCCGGAGACGGCTTCCGCGCGTACGCGCGCGGAGTAACTTTACCGACGCCAAACGACGTCGTTTGGCTCCGCGTGTTTTCAGCCAAAAGCTTGCGCGCATTGCGCGAACTTTTCTTTTTTTTTTTTTTTTTTTTCCTTAGCAGAATGAGAACAGTGTCCGGCATACACATTTTAAATAAAAATATATACAATCAAGTAAGCTTTAACTCTTCAATAAAAATCCAAAAAAATTACTAATCACTTAATATCAATTTATAACATGAAAATTTAATTTTTCATGATTTAACATCATTCTTTTTTTATAAAAATTTTTACATCACATAAACTACCATAAATCATAACTTTTTGTATATCACTCCATTTTGAGTGATTCAAACTTTATTTTTCTCATGATTTGATGTTCTATAATATTAGAACATCAAACCTTAGTTTTATAAAAATATTTTTGGTCATAAATTTCAAGACTTGATTATACACTACTAAAAACATAATTTAGCATATAAAATATACCAAAATACAAACAAAGCATATTAAACTTAAGCATGACATAAATATTACTACCACACATTATTAACTATATTAACATATTCATACACACATGCTGGTTTATTTAATTTAAAAATAAAAATTAGATTTAGAATAACCATTACCTTGATTTATTGGTTATTCTCCTTTTTCTTCCAAAATAGGTGGTGAATCTTGAAGACATAAACCAAGAACTCCTTCTCTTCTCTTAGTATTTGCTCTCAATATTTTCTCACACTCTCAAATGCTCTCTAGCTCTCTCTTTTGGACTTGGAGAAAATAATGAAGTGAAATCTACCAATTTCAAGTATACTTGCAAATTATTAGATACACATAATATATCTAATAATTTAGACCATGCCCCTAGATGACAACTTACACAAGAAATGGCTAAATGACACATTAGGTGAAAAGAGGGATGGTCCAAGTACTTGAAAAATCAAACAAGCAATCCATTAATTAAATAAATGAAATATAAATTAAAATAAAAACAAAAATCACTTTTCTCTCTCATCTACCAACATGGTCGGCTGACTTCTTTTTCCTTGTCCCAAAATGATAGTCACTTGCTACTTTTTTAAATAATTAATAAGTTATATAATTGTTTTTCCAAGTGGGTCAAGTATTGGGCTTTATTTAAAATACTAATTGGGCTCCTATTAAATTGTTTGGGCTACTAATTTGTCAAATTTTATTATTCTTCACTTGAGCTACTAATTGACCCATGTTGGGCTAATTTAATAATTTACACATTAATTATTCAATCCATGATTAAATAAATAATTAGATTGAATAAATAATTAAATATTCTAACCCATAAGTATTAAATTACTAAATGGACTAATAAATATTATTATTAATATTTCACATTATTTTCATTAATTAATAATCATATTAATTAATTTATTATATTTAATTAACTCATTATATTCAATTTAATTAAATATTTAATTAATAGAAAACTTATCAATTATTTTGATATTAAAACTTTAGGGTTTGTTCACTAATTTAGATAACACATTAGTGACCCCCTTTAATTATTTTTAGTAATTAATCACATAATCAATTAATCACATAATTAATTAATTACATACAAAGATTTAAATAATCTCGTAAAACTAACTCGTTAGAAATTAAATTAATAATTTCATTAATAATGACGTGAAAATTCTAGGACATTACAGAACACATGGCAATAAAGGAACCAATTGCAGTAGCATTAATTACTGCAGTGGCACCTTATTTTGATAGTGAGCCCGAGGAGGCAGATGTGGGAGAAGAGATAAGAGGATTCTCGTTAAAGTAGTATGCCCTCAAGGCAATCACATTTGATGTGATATGCATATACTTTGTAGTCTTATTCGTTTATTAATAAAAGTATCAAGGCATTTCTTTATTCATAAGTAATTAGCTAAATTAATTAAATGGATAAACCCATAGTTTTCGAGCAATGCTTTTAGAACCATGATGATGATTATGCTAATGAGATCTAAATTCAAGATAACTCAAAACTAAAATTATTCCGAATCATTGGATCACTAAAAAGGGATTAATAGATCCGGATAAATTGGTACATACTATGCTTGCTCTTATGAATATGATGATTGATCTCATAATTATTTGTGTAAAGACACTAAAGCAAGTATGTAGGTGTTTATTAGAGAATAAGTTAACTGAACGTGACTTACTTAAGGAACACCTAATGTAGTTTTACTTGTCTGTCACTAGGAGATCCTTATGTGATAGTTGTACAAGTGATCCTTGAACTAGAGATCATAATAGTATCTTATGTGTACTGAGTTATACTTTGACATATTTCTTAAGGCTTGTTGGTATATCAAATGATATGCTTGAGTATAATAAGGTACACATATAGATAGATGAAAGTTGTACAAGGGATCTACTACTTCCAGTAAAGGGAGAGAATGTCCTATGCGATTCAAAAAGTGATAACTCAGAAATTCCTGGCTAGGGTTGAATGGAATTAGAAAGGAGTTTCTAATTTACACTAACTAAAGTTGTGCATTTGTAAATTGAAATGCATATGATCAAATAAATAAGACTTGATAGAAATTTCGTGTCTTATATTTGATTGGAACATTGTATGGTAGAATGATTAAATTGTAGGGTAACTATTCGCTGAAATCTTTTTTTACGACCAAATGTTGAAATCTATATTATCTGGAATGTCGATTAATCACTAAGGGGGCTTACCTTTATTGTGGAATAATTATTTATTCTAAATTAAAGAGTTAATTCGTAATAAATGAATTAGAATTGTTCTAATTTATTTTTTATACAATCGATTTAATATGAATAACCTAAAGGGTCACACCGCAAAAAAGTAATATTTATTTTAAAAGTGGATGGGATGATCGTAATAATAAATTAAGTATATTTAATTTATACTATGGTGATAAAATAAATTAAATAACTTAATATTTATAGTTTAGTATTTTAGAAATACTAATTATAAATTAATAAGAGAAGTCTTGTTATTATTATTATTATTATTATTATTATTATTATTATTATTAGTGGTAGTAGTAGTAGTAGTAGTAGTAGTAGTAGTAGTAGTAGTAATAGTAGTAATAGTATTTAGTTCCTAAATGGTTTATGAATTATAATTATAATAATTAATTAAGTTACTAAATGGTTTAGTAATTAATTAATAAGAAGTACTCTTATTATTAAATAATTAAGTTCCTAAATAGTTTAAGAATTATAATTAATTAATTTAATTTCTAATTAAATTGAAAATTAAATTAAAACTCTAATCCTAAATAGTTTAGGAGGGTTGACTATATCTATAAATAAGAGGAGTCTTATCAAAGATTAAAGTTACACATTTTTCACAAGAATAGAAAGAGTACTTCATAATTATCTACATCCTAAGAGTTAGAGAGAGAAAGAGAGAGAGAGAATTATGGTTAGCCACCCATGGTTTGGAGAAACCAAAATACAATTCTTTAATTCATAGATCTCTTAGTAGATCACCTCTAGAGGCTTCACACTTGGGGAGCTAACATTGATCCGTGGAATCTAATCAATGAATTTGAAGAAGAACGCAAATGATTAAAGGGAGTTGAACTTGTACCTGTGGAAGCTTGGTTCTACAAAGGTATAAATCTTTTATTATTCCTCAATTAATAATAGTCGCATAAGAAAGATTCTGGTTATTGGTTTGTAGAAAAATTTTAAAATCTAATTTTGCTTACTTCCATTGTGCTTATATAATTTGATTATATGTATGCCATATTTTTGCAAACCAATAGTGGCATCAAGAGCCAAACTTATGCGAATTATTAATTGTTTTAATTTCGTATATATATGGGTATGTGTTTAGAATAATTTATTGGGCATAATTTGTTGTATAGAATCATGGGTATTGAAAATTAATTGCAAAAATCATGTTTTGAAAAGAAGAAAAAAAAATTTATTTCCCACGAACTGCTACAGTACCCAGGAGCGCATGGTGCAGTTACTAGTCTTTGCACGTATTGCGCAGTGAGCACATAGCGCGAGCCGCGCGAGCACTAACGCGTATTACGCTGGACACACTGGGCGTGCATTGTGTGGCTGCTGCTCGATTGCGCGGGGCATTGGGCTTGGTGGCAGTTTCATAAATAACGAAATTTCAGGATTTTCAATGACATTTTTGTAATTTTGAGCAGATTTTTAAAATTAAAAAAATAAATAGTTTATTTTAGGTGATTTTAAAAATCCAAAAATACAAAAAATATAATAAAAATAAATAGTTTATTTTTACATGATTTTATAATTAAAATAAAATATTTATTTTAATTATAAAATTAGATTTCATGCAACTTTAATTGCCCATTAAATGATACCGATATATATATAGAATGATTCATTTAATTCATGAGATGAATATTATTTATTAATATATATTTTGATATATATGATAATAAATGAGATTGATTATGTACTATTGACCAATATGATTGGATTTATTTTATGTGGATGCATTGAATAAATCGATTTTAATAAATGAGGACTACTTACCTTTTCTTTCTCTAATTTTTTTGATGTAAAATTTTATCTATCTCCTATGTACTTTCCCGTGACTGTTGATTAAGGTTTCTATTTAATATAAATAGTATGTAATATGATTAGTTAGAATTATTTTGAAGAATTGAAGTTGAAGAGTAAGGAGCGCATGAAGACCCATTTGTAATGGAACCCAGATTTAAATGTAGTAATTATATTTATGTATTTATTCTTGCACCCTAGGCTTGACCATTTGGTTTATTTGGTGGCTCGAATAAACCAGACTAAAATAAAAGTTCATAATCAATCTAAGTAAAATATAGTATTCTATATTTGCATGCTTAATATATATTTATTATATATTATTCAAACATGCTTCGCATGTTAAATAATATGACGCGTATATTTATATATATGTGTGCATGCGCACTAAACAAGATGAGACAATTAATATTAACAAATCCTTCATGATGTAGAATAAATATTATTTATAAAATGAATTAAAAGGTTAATTCATGAATTAAAGAAGTTTAATTCAATTAAATAAAATTAGAATGATTCTAATTTATTTATTCTACTACTCATAATATTAAGTTATAACGTTTAAAGTTATTTATTAAAAACATCGAACGTTGCCTTCTAACATGATAAAACGATAGAGTATCAAATAGTTAATATACGTTTGTTGTGCACACACAAGGCTTATATCGATTATTTGAGATGTTGTTTTATCACATTTGATGCTTATAAAGGAATTGAACATTACTGTTTTGTTGTGCGCACACAAGGGCAGTCTTTTTCTCTTTACTTATATGAAAGTGCTAGGTCAGACTTAACATAGATAATTTTAATTTGGATGTGCACACACATGATCATAATAATTTAAGAGGCAAAATACAAAGGAGTTACATTGTAACGCACCGAAATCCCTACGTTACTTAGTTCTATCCATTCAATTCTTGAAATTATGTCTAGATAAGATAATCATTAACTTTAAACCACATTAACTGGAATATCGTGCGTTAAAACATAACCTTTAACCTTTAAAAATAATATTTGACCATTATGCGGTCTATAAATCTGTTTATTTATCTTACAATCATAACCTGTCTCACGATCTTAACGTTCACTTACTATTCATTAGAACTTAGGTCAAACATTTATTAATTGTGACCTAGTCTATTACAATTATCAGAATTATATAGATTATTATCTAAATTAACTTATTCAGCGAATACAATCACCCATCATGTATATCATGCGTACACCTGCTTGCTCATACATGTTCCTGTTTATATACATTTTTGCCATATATACGAGGTTCAATACATATAGAACTCAACTAACAACTATACAATACACTATCTGTAATGTCTTAGAATTTTCACGTCATTATTAATTAAAATATTAATTTAATTTCTAACGAATTAGTTTTACGAGATTAATTAAATCTTTTTGAGTGATTAATTAGTTAAGTGACTAAATGATTATGTGATTAATTGCTAGAGTTATTTAAAGGGAGTCACTAATATGCTAATTAAATTAGTGAACAAATCCTAAAGTTTTAATATCAAAATAATTGATAAGTTTCCTATTAATTAAATATTCAATTAAATTGAATATAATGAGTTAATTAAATTTTATAAGTTAATTAATATGATTATTAATTAATGTAAACAATGTGAAATATTAAGAATATTATTTATTAGTCCATTTAGTAATTTAACATTAAAGGGATAAAGTATTTAATTAATTAATTAATTCAATTATTATTTAATCATGGATTTGATAATTATTGTGTAACAAAATTAATAACTAATTATTTGGGTTATATTAATTAGTCCAATGATAAATTAAATGGGCTTGACTAAATAATAGTCCAAGTCATTTAATAGGAGCCCAATTGATATTTTAAATAAAGCCCAAAGCATGAACCCACTTGAAATTAAATTATGTAACTATTATTTATTAAAGTAATTACATGTGAAAACTAATTTGGGATACCAAAAGTGGTTGTGTAATGACCACGAATTTCAGTAGTCATTGTAAATATACTTAATAAATATTTAGCAATGAATTTAAACTTTTTGTACTAATTAATTGTACTTTAGATAATTAAGTAAATGTACTTGTGTGTGTGTATATTTATTTAAAGAATTAAAGCAAGGTGTATGATTAATTAAAGCAAATCTAATTGGATTATAATTTAAATCCAAATGAGTTGATAAACTAGGTCAAAGATATTAACCTAGTAGTCCATGTAATTACTTTAATTACTAGTCCATGTAATTAATTAAACAAGCCTAATGTTTGATTTAATTAAATATAACCTAGAATATTTAATGTGAGCCCAATGCGTTATTTAAATTGAGCCCAAACAATCTAAATGGATGAGCCCAATATATTTAAATTCCTAAGTCCAACATGGAGCCCAATAGGAAGTCAAAAATTGGTCAACAAGTGAACACGTGTATATATATATATATATATATATATATATATATATATATATATATATATATATGTATGTATAAATACACATTTAAAGCATGAAAAATAAAGCAAAAACATGGCCAAAAAGGCCATGTTGGCCGGCCATTAAGGGGCCCCACATGGGGTGACTTGTTTTGCTAGCTTGCTTTTAATTTACTCTATGACAAGGTTGGCCAACAACCCTAGTCAATCAACAAGTCACTCACCTTGTCCATCCATCAAATAGTAAACTAGTTTAAGGCTTTAATTTCACCAACATTGTGACACCCCAGGATTTTACAGAAATTCTAAGTAAGGATTATGTTGAATTAAGTAAAGGTTATACGATAAAACCTAGATTTGATGGGCAAAGTATAATGATAAGTGATTAATGTGAATTAATAGGTGTTAAATATGATAAATGTGACCTGTGTGGTTGAAATGATATTGATGGATCAGTTGGAGATTTGAAGTATCTGAGAGACTTGGGAAATGATGAAATAAGAATGAATACGAACATTGATGATCAAATGGTAATATAATAAAATTAAAATGAATTATCGATTGTAATGCTCACAATAGGGTAAATTGGACAGAATTATTATAAGATATGATAGTATGTGTCAGCAGATTATAGGTTGTGTACATGAATATGTGTATAGGAATATATTTGATAAGATATAGACAGATGAACTAAAGTTTAGAAGAAATAGAAATGGTGATGTATAATTGAATTGAGATTTGATTATGAAAGTTAATTGTAAGCAAAATGAATAGGCATGGAGAGGCGAGAATATGAGAATGACAAGGTAGGACATGTATGTATGTGCTGAGGATAAGAAACCATATAATTAATGGGTTTATGAAGGATCGATGGAATATTAGGTTTTGATATATGAATATATGCAGTTGTTAATGAAATTGATATCAAATGATGGAACTAAGATAATCGTGATATGATGTGTAAAGACAAAAAGGTAATGCTCTTATATATGAGTATAAGGAACGTAGATTCCAAGTATGTTGAGAATTGGTTTATATAAGTAATGTAAATAAGTTAAAGGATGTAAAGATCGAAAAATGATTATATGAGTTCAAAGGATAATGGTCGATGGATTTTGGTAATCCGATCGAGGTTCGCTTCTCGAGATAGCGGTTTAAGGATAAGATGAGCAAGTCAACTGTTGGAGATGTCGAAAGGTGAAATTGATTGAATATGGAACCAAAAAGAATTTGTAAATGATTAAGAATTTAATATTATTCAAATTGGCTAATATTGTGAATTATTATTAATTAAAGAAATTCGATGTTTAAAGTGTGACAAGTGATATGGGACAAGCACGTTATGAGGTATTCGAATGCTAGAATGAAGTGCAAGTATAATGAAATGAAATGGGATAAAAAAGGAATTGATTTGGATGAAAAATAAGCAAGTTATGAATTTTAAAGAATTAAATTTTCTAAATTTATGACTAATGACCAAAATGTCCTTGTTAAGTTATATAATGACCATGGTGTCCTAACTTGGTCTAATGACTATTGTGCCCTTGTATGATCAAGTGAAATGACATAAATGCCTTAACCATACTAGAGTTAAACTAAACCACCATGGTTAGTTGTTGGAGATTTATGTATATACATATATGTAAGTAATTAGCAAACCAAGCTCATCCTCATTTCAAGTTCCAGAAAATTTGAAAGAAAAAGAGAAAGGAAGGAGAAAAGCTAGGGTTCATAGAATTTCAAGGAAACTCAAGGAAAAAAATGATCAAGAGTAGCAATACTAGCCATCAAAAGTGGAGAATCTTGTAATAATAAGCTTTGGAGCTAAAAAGAAAGAGAAATCAATGAAGGTATATGCATGTTGTGTTATGAAACTTATGATTTATGTATTTAAATTCTAGAACAAGTATAGCCATGCATGAATTCTTGAAGTAAGGAGTTGATTATGCAAAGATCATGTGTATTACATGTTATATGTTTGGTAAATGTTGAAACCTAGGTTTGAAAGTTGAGTTGCAAAGGTGGTGTGTTATTCATGTAGATTTTTGAAGCTAGAATTATGATTTAAGGCATGATCATATGTAATATGTTGTTAGTTTTGATGAAAACCTAATTTGATAGGTTGAACAAGTTTAAAGCATGAGAAATTCATGAAAGTTAGCTTGAAGGATTCATAAATACTTGAAAATATGAGTTGTTAAGGAAGAGTTATAATATTAGGCTATACTTTGCGTATATATTTCGTAATAATCTGTAAAGTGCATTATAATGTGCGGTTAGAAGTCATATGGACTTATATAGTTGTTAAATGTGTTTATGATAACCTATGTGGTGCTTGGAGATTTAAGTATCAAGTTGAGTCTAAGTTGAAGTTTGAAAAATTTAGAAAGTTAAGGAAAATCCAACAAGAAGGTGATTTTTGGCAATTTTGAGGAATTAAAGGTGAAATGAAGTGAAATAAGTCATTTTCATGTTAGTACACATGTTAGCATTGATTTAGTATTCAACGGATTTGAATTTGAGTAAAAGGGCGATTCGAACTATCGAAAACGATTGTTTCGAATCGAAATAGATTTTTACGGACAAAACTCGCTTCGTGCGAAGTTTTATCATTTTGAAAGTTT
This sequence comes from Hedera helix, assembly GCA_947179155.2. Classification (NCBI taxonomy): domain Eukaryota; kingdom Viridiplantae; phylum Streptophyta; class Magnoliopsida; order Apiales; family Araliaceae; genus Hedera; species Hedera helix. Next base: position 20,916,118 of record OX359266.1, on the reverse strand, counting down.
GGACATGTCATATATAGGTTATATGAACTATGTCAAGTGTTAGAATTTAGTTTTAAAGCTTATGGCCAAAAATCACATAGTTGGCAAAGTTGGATTTCAAAGTTCAGAAAATTTTCGAAGTCTGAAAATGTTATGAACATCCCTCCTATGGGCTAGTGTATCTATGATTTTGAGTATCCAAATGAGGCAAGTAAAATTTTTATAAGGACTAGATGTGGTCCAAATTTGAACTTAATTGGATGTATGGTGAAGGAGTTAAAATTCACCAAAGCAGCAGCAAAAATCAAAATTTCAGTTTTTGGCAGAAAAGAGGACCACGGCCGGGGCCAAGTTTGGCTGAGAGGTTTTATCCTGGGCCGCGGATTTCTAGGCCAAAAGCCGGCCGGGGCCGCGGTTGACAGAGTTTAAAAAAATGATATTTTTGACCCGAAATAAAATGTTTTGATACTAAATGATGGAGATAAGTTATGTAAACCCTAGATTGATAAAAATGGACTATGTAAAGGGTGTTAAGGTATAATGAGATAATGAATGTCATAATATAACATGCCTAAAGCTAAGTTAAAATATGTTTAAGGTTGTGAAAAAAGTCGGAAGCAAGGTAGGATGTATTATTAACCTATGTAAGGTATAATACATCAAATGTGAAATGATTAGAGACGAATGGTCGTGTGTTGATAGTTTAAGTTTAATGAATTATGTAAAGTTATGATCCTATATTAATGAATATAGGTTGTATGTTTTCAGACATCGCTCGATGAAGCAATCCAAGACAAGGAACGATAGTAAAGCCAAGCGAGATGGTACAAGTTAAGTAAAATAAAGGCGTACAGACAAGTTCTTCAGACTTAAGTATAATAGATGTTCGATATGAACTATGTGATAGTAAATGAATTGAAATGTGCCATATGTGCAACTATGTGTTTTAATTGCTAAATGAATTACGTGACATTAAGCATAGTATGTTAAGGTAAAGGATGCATGACGCATAATATGAATTGTGAGCATGTAAGGTGTTAGCTGATTAACTTGCTGAGCTTTATGCTCATTCTTGCTATAAACTAACTTTTCAGGTAACGTACAAGAAGGCCGGAGGTTCCGGTGATATTAAAGGTAAAGAATGTGAATAGATGGACAAGCATGAAGGAAATTGGTTATATGTACACATGTAATAATTATGTAAGATAGATGAATGTAATGTAATTATATGCAAGCTATGTAATAGTTGACTTAATTATGTATTGAGATGGATTATTGTAATAATGATGATAGTAAGTCGAATCTGGGTATAGTAGAACTTGGGATATGTATAATATTGATGAATGATACAGGTATGAGGTAAACAGGTTGATGTGTGACTACAGGTATATATATGTATTTGAAACAGGTACAAAACAGGTTTAAGTAAACAGGACCATATATAGACAGATCATGGCAAAATTTTATTTACAGGTGAAGTTAAATCATAAATGCATATATGATTTTGGAAAAGGTAATAGACTAGGTCACAATTGATAAATGTTGACCTAAGTTTAATAAAAGATAAGTGAACGTTACGATCATGAGACAGGTAAGAGATGTAAGTTAAATTAAGTTTTAAAAAAATAAAAATAAAAATAGACCGTATTTATGGTCAAATAAAGGATTTTAAATGTTAAAGGTTAAGTTTTAATGCACGAGATCGCCGTGAAAGTGTTTTATGATCATAAGAATGGTTTTAAAGTTAATGATTATGTAATCCAGATATAAATGGATCGAATTAAGGAAGGTCGGGATCTCGGGGCGCCACAAACATAGCTTGATTAGTGAATTGATGCTAGTTTAGTGGTAGGCTATAAATAAAATGCTCTACACACTTGTTTTGGTTGTTAGTTCATTTGTTAGTCATTTTCTAGAGAAAAGAGAGAGAGCATTTGTTAGAGAATACACTTGTAAGTTGAGAGAAAAAGCTAGAAAAGGTCTTGGTGGATGTCCTCAAGCTACACAACATACTTCGGTAGAAGGAGAAGAAGAGCAAACAAAACCCAAAGGTTTAAAAGTGCTCTAAATATCTTCTTCTTTCATTTTTGTAGTCTAGATAGCTTTTGATCGGTTAAAATCTATTTTTAACTGATCAAAACTCGTTTTGATGGTCTAGATGTATTTAACTATGTAATATATGTATATTCATAGCTCTATGTGTTTATAACAGGATTTGGTATGTGAGAAATGCATAAAAGTTGTAGAAATATTCATAACACGTTTTACCGGTAAAACCCTAACGATACATGTTATGTTTAATATTGTATTTTGAAATGTACAAATCGGAAATTGGATTTTTATGGCTAAAAAGCTAGATCTATGAGTTTTAAAGAAAACCCCTTTTTGAACCTTTAAAAAATATTGAATAACAAAGAAGTTATAGCTTTTACCGCAAATGATGTCATTTTTAAACCCTAAGTGGTTCGATCCATAAATTTCGTGTAAAACGTTTTCAAAAAGACGATCGAACCATGGAATATTGTAAAACGAGAAGTTAGGAACACATCAACACTGTTTTGGTGTTATTTGGATGTGTAGATTTCATTTAATCAATGTTTGATCAAAGGGTATCAAAACTGTCACAAAAAAATCAAAAAGTGGCACTTACTGCAGTACAACGCCGGGGCGCTGTGTGCAGTGTTAATCACTACGCCACGACGCAATGCACTGTTACCAGAAAAAAAAAAAAAAAAAAAAACCCGAACCGGGTCGGATCGGGCTGGTTCAGTCGGGTCTGGTTCGGGTCAGAAAATGAAAAATGTTCCAAAAATCATTTTAGTATTTTTGGACTTAATAAATATATTTTTAAAATATATATATAATTAATTTAATGATTTAAAGGTGTATAAATATTATTATTGAAATAATAATATAATGAAGGTAATAAAATATTATTAAATAAATAATAACATTAGAAATTTATTAAAATATTATTAAGGGTATAATAATATTATAAAGTCAATAAAATATTATTAAATGATTAATAATATTAGAATTCTAATAAACTATTATTAAACGATTAACATATTATTAAATGGGTAATAATATTATACGATTAATAATATTAGATAATGATTAAAATATTATTAAATGATTAATAATATTAGATACATAATAAAATATTATTAAATAATTAATAACATTATGCACTTAATAAAATATTATTAAAGGATTAATAATATTAGATAATGATTAAAATATTATTAAATGATTAATAATATTAGATACTTAATAAAATATTATTAAATGATTAATAATATTAGATAATTAATAAAATATTATTAAATGATTAATAATATTAGTAGTCAAATAAAATATTATTAAATGATTAATAATATTAGATAGTTAATAAAATATTATTAAATTATTAATAATATTAGACAATTGCATAAACTATATTAAATAGTTAATATAGGTTCTTTGTGTTTGAAATATTATCAAGTAGTGATAATATTTCCTAAGTGTTTAAATTACCCATAATTAATAAATTATGTGATTCGTAAGGCTATAAAGGTCATTATACTTACAAGTATATGATACTAATTTAAGATCAAACTGATTTAATTGTTAGGTCCGTTCAAGGATTGTTAAATTAAGTTGGTTAGCCGTAGACGACGCACGAGACAAGTTTTCTACCCCTTAACTTGTATTTACTATTGCAGATATTCTTCAACCGTATATACATTGCAGTTATTGTTGAGCAAGTATTCTACACTCGTAGTTATTTGACAGATCTTTGAGTGAACTAATTATCAAAAATTACTTCACATCGTTATTGATTATTGGTAGTCGCACATAGTGCTTTTACACTGTTTAAGAATGTCTAAGCTAATTTTTTCGGCTAGACAAATGCATGTTTAAATTCATCTAATTGAATATTTTAAAAGCTTATTCAAACCATTGGTTGGTACGGATTCTTATAGTAAGACTGAGAAAGAACAACCCTAGTTAAAGCGGATTTTTATATTGTCGGGTAACCGAATTTACGCAAGAAAACTAAATGTTATGCATATACATAGGACATAAGAGGAGTGATCCCCTCGAGTGTCCCGTTATTTTTAACAAGGAGTCAGACATTGTATGTCTGTTTTACCTTAGTAGCAGTTCACGGTCATTAAAGACCACTCAATAGTAAAGAGTCAATCTAATCTTTTATTGAACATTAATTCTTGATATCTTTCGCAATTGTTATTGTTGAAAACCCTGAAGTTATTTCCTTTCATCATGATATATCTTATGATTGTTGTTTATAAACTTGCTAAGCCATTTAGTTGCTCATTCTTGCTATATCATGACTATATTTCAGTCAATCCCGAAAGCTCTAAATCGGACAAAGGCAAGGGGAAAGCGAATGCTTAGTTTTAGTAGATGCATGCTAGTTTAAATTATTGTTATGTAATGACTGTGGTAAATCTTTTGTATTTCCCTTAAGATATGTAATGTTACGATTAAGGTTAATAGACCTTGGGAAGTGTAGCCTTTTGAGAAGGAACCTTTTGTATTATTCCGCGTAGTTTGAATACAATTTATGTATTTCATTGTTGTTAAGTATTGTACAGTGAGAACCAAACCCGAGGTTAAATAACCCGGATTTAGGGTCGTCACAGGTTGCCGGCAAAAAGGTGAGAGAGAGAGTGTGAATTGATTTTTTGTGATTTTATTTTCCATTTATTTTATAAAGGGTTGCTTGTTTGATTTTTATATTACATAAACACCATGCCTCTTTTCACCTAATGTGTCATTTAGCCCATTTCTTGTGTAAGCTTCCATCTAGGGGAATGGTCAATTATAGATATAATTATGTGTATCTATTATTTTTTTCAAGTATACTTGAAATGGTATACATTGTACTTCATTTATTTTTCCAAGTTTCAAAAGAGAGAGTTTGAGAGAAATAGCTTGTGAGGGTAAATATTTTGAGAGAGTTTGGATTGTTCATGTCTTCAAGTTTCACATCCTATTTTAGAAGAAAAAAGAAGATAGTTATTAAAACAAGGTAATGGTTATTTTAAATTTAACTTTGTTTTTAAATTAAATAAACCATCATGTTAGTATAAACATGTTAATATAGTTAGTAATGTGTATTAGTAATATTTATGCCATGCTTGAGTTTAAAATGTTTGGTTTGTATTTTGGTATATTTTGTATGCTAAAAACATGTGTTTGGTAGTGTGTAAACAAGTCTCAAAATAATGACCAAAAATATTTTTTTATAATATTTAGATTTAATGTTCTAATATTATAGAACATTAAATCATGAGAAAAAAAAGTTTGAATCACTCAAAATAGAGTTATGCACAAAAAGTTATGATTTCTAGTAATCTAATTTAAACTGACGATGAAAGTAATAAAAACTACTTAAAGTCCCTGGCAACGACGCCAAAAACTTGTTAGGTGCCAAACCGTACGCATAACAAATCAACACTTACACGCAAGTGCACGTGGTCAACAAGTAATATAGAATAAGTAAAGTATCGTTCCCATGAGGACTATGAATCGTTATTACACTATCAAGCAGCAGTTTTATAACTATTTCGTCTTCTTTAAACAGTGGTCAAGTAAATCAAGGAATTGTGAATTAAATCTAAGTTATGAAAATTAAAGACAACTAAATAATAAGCGATTTAAGCAGACAAAGGAGGCATGAGATTATAACTTCACCTAGGGTGTCATTCAACTGTGCTACTTCCTGTTAAACCTAACTGATTATCTCGGATTGTTAGTCGAAAACACGAAACTAAAGCATGACCAACTCTCGTTGCATTATACCCATATCCAACCCAAATCCGACCCAAGGGCAACAGAACGGGAAAGAACACCCAAGTTAATTAAATCACTATATCTCTATGTGACCTAGAGAAAAATGAGTTTAAACACAAGTTTTCAAAAGACTACGTGTGGTGCTTCGGTATATGTCTATCCTTAGCACTAATTATGCAATCCAACATCATGTGAATTCATGAACACAAGCTAACATGGTCGGTTCTAAACTCACACTCCCCATCTCGTTTCCGTGTGAGTTAACATGGTAATTGGTGATCAAGCAATTAAACAATGAAAATAAACCACATTAGACAATCCATACATAATCATTTAGCCACAACAAGGAAGCATAACAAATTGAACTAAACCCTAGGTTTCATTATAATCCCATAAGAGAAGTTAGTTCATAATAGAAATAACAACCATCATCCACAAATGTTCATACATTGAAGCTACAAATGAAAAGAAAGAGATAACAAAGGTTAAGAAAATGTAAAGCTCGGTTTCTCTTCTTCACATCCGAAGTTCCAAGGTTGACACAACGCTTCAAACTTCCAAAGTCCAGCCCTAAGCTAAACTACTCTAGATAAATCACAAGGAACAAGAGAGAACAAGGAAAACAAAGAATGAAAATGACAATGAGCTCTCCCTTCTTCCTTATGATCTAGCTATTCTCTATATGCCAAGCCTTAGACTGAAACTTCTGCTTTATAGAGCCTCAGGCGCTTCATTTCCGATCACTGTAGCAAGGAGTTTGTGATTGACCCGTTTAAAAAAAAGTCATGCAAGAATTTGGTGCGAAGGACTGGCACAGCTGCGCCGTTTTTGTACTGAGATGGGGCGCAGCTGCGCCTTACGGCAGGCAGACAGCAAGCAGAGGAACTGCGCAGCTGCGCAGTTTTTACGAAGGAATTCGGCGCAGCTGCGCCCTGCACCAGTCAGATAGCAGGCAGAGAAACTGCGCAACTGCACAGTTTTTGTGAAGGATTGGGGCGCAGCTGCGCCGTGCACCAGTCTTGGAATTTGTGCACTGTTTTCTGCTGCATCCGATCTTCGCGCATATCACACCCTCCTCGTACCAATTTTGTCATGAAAACTGCAATTCTTTCTCCCCGCACAAGTTCTAGTCCAAAACACGCCGGTTTGTCCACAAAAAGACAGAAAAGGCCAATAATGAGCTATGGAACATGAAACCTACAAAAGAGACATAAAAGCATGAATAGTAATGAAAATTAATGAGAACAAGCGAAAGTTAAAGCAAGTTGGCATCGAAATAGTAGGTATAAAACCTACTTATCAAATACCCCCAAACTTAACCGGTTGCTTGCCCTCAAGCTACATAATAAGTAAACTGAACAAGAAATCTGAAATGCGAGTTAAGCTAAAAATGCAATCTACGCTACATGTCTATGAATCCACGTCAGTCAGTACAAAGCTTAATTGAGCAGCCTCAGAGGAGTTGCAATGATCAATAAACTTAGCATCCAACCAAGAAACAGGCAGTAGGTCATACCAATCGACAATTCCACAACCTATTATTACTGATACAGTGTGTAGTGTGCTTGGCTACCATTAAGGTTGATATAATGCAAATATTGTCATAATGCGCTTCTTAGAGGGAAAATCACAGTTCTAACTCAAGAAAGATGATAACAGGAAAACTGTCAGCTACGACTTCACATTAATCAAGATCAGGGTTATATGGAATTAACCAACTATATATACAACCACGAGGGCATTATTTTTGCTCTTTCTCACGTTTACACCTGGCTGTGCAATACCTAGTCCTATTAGGCTTCGAAGATACCCATGTAGCAAGCTTTCGACCAACGACTGCCAAACCAGTCGGCTTTAGGGCTCTAGGTGTAAAGACACCCCTACGGGCCTATTAACTCGAGTATCAACGGCCACAGAACTAAACTAGCCAACGTGTTTATTATTTATTATTTTTTTATTTTTTTTATTTTTTTATTTTTTTTATGTGAGTGCGTTTTAATGCTCCATCTCACGCTATAGCTCTCTTAACCCCCAAACTTGATTTTTGTGTTGTCATAACCGCCACAACCCATTCACCAAATTTTTGTTGTTTAACAAAAATTTCCCACTAGAAGACAATTATGCACATATTTAGATTAAACCAAACAAAAAATTACACGTAAAGTGTTTTCCGGTTATATCAGAGTCAAACAAGTTAGGAATCATAAATCAACATGACACTGAGACTATGACTCGATTTTCAACCCCGTTACATGATCAAGCAAAACCGAGTATCATCATAGGCCAATATGACTACAACCGAACAAGATGCTAGGATTCATGCAATAAGATGCAAATAATCTAAATGCAGTACAAGAAATAAATATGATGCAAAATTTTATTTTTTTTTATTTTTTTTTTATTTTTTTTAACAAATTAAACTAAATGCAATGCAACTAAACATAAACTTAATTTAAACGACAAGCAAAATATAATAATAAATATAACATAGCAAAACATGACATGCACCCAATACCCCCAAACTTAAATGTTACAATGTCCTCATTGGAGATAAGGGTGAGAGAGAAAACTCCCTTAGGCCATGTATAGGCCTTTCAAAACTCAATTCCAACACTTGACATAGCTCACATACGTCATATAGGACATGTATAGGCCTTTCAAACGATTAAATTATACCCGAGACGGGTTTTGTCTGTAAAAGTCCGTTTAGGGTCAAAACGATCGGTTTCGATCGTTCGAAACTCATTTTCATTCTAATTCTCATCCGTTGATTCTCAAATCAACCTAAACACATGTAATAACATAAAACTAGGCCATTTAACTTCATTTCACCTTTAATTCTTCAAAATTGCCAAAAATCACCCTTAAGGTTGAATTTTCAATAAAATTTCCAAACTTTTCATTTTCAACACTTTTACCATTTTTGGCCCCTTTTTTGACAAACATTATTCCAACACATTATTTAACACATATAACACATATTTGACTTACATGGGCCTTCAAAACATTTAAAACTTTTCAAATGAATTTATTTTTTCCAAATAACTCACTTTAATCGTCGGCGAATGTTTTCAAACGTTTAAAATTCTCATTTATCCAAGGAATCAATCATTCGACTGACCCTTTTAGATTACAATCCAACAGGTTTATGCTTGAGAATTAGTCTCTCAAACACTATGTATATACATAACATTTAGCTCTGACTGCATCAGATAACCGACACTTAAGATTTGTCAGCTTGTACTTGAGGGGATCGGCCTTTCGTACACTATCTATATGCATAACATTTAAACATGCACGTATCGGATAGTCGATACTTAAATTTTCCCCCATTCAAGGTTGTTCTCTCAGTCTAAGGATCTATACCAACAATAGGTTTGGATAGTTTTTTTTTTAAATGTCTAACATGCAAGCGTATAGCCGAAACAATTGGCATAGACTTATGATAATAGTTCAGATATCAATCTAAACTTTAAAACTTTGCAAGAGCACCTACGTGCAATAAAATTTCTGAAGTTTATCACTTCAGGTTAAAAGTAACGTTGTCTAGTCGATACAAATGACATTGACACATACTTTTTCTTTATAGTTTAAATAACTAAAAATTATTTTATGACTTCATGATACCGCATTATCTTGACAATGTGTTGAGGATTCCGTCATTACTTTATGACTTCATGATACCGCGTCATCTTGACAATACATTGAGGATTTTGTCATTGTCATATCCACACCACATAGTGTGTTGATGTTTTTAGAAATATATTTTGAAGTTTTCAAATCGTTATGGTCTAGCCGAAATAATTAGCATAGACCCCCATTTAAACGTTTTAAAACAAACGAAAATCATCGTTCATTCATATTTTTTTTAAAAAGGCACATAAGTGTAAATTTTGGCACGATTTCAAAAATTTCAAAGTCTAGCATAGCTGGAAGATTTGGAATATCCTAAGCCTCAAATAATCACCAATTTTACTCCTCGTCTTTCTCCAGCTTAATAACTATATCTACTATAGCTTTAATTATTCTACCCACACTCACTATTCATCAAACTTACCATACAGTATTAGTTCAGGAATTTACCACAATCATATGGGTTGAGGAACTTATCCTAGTCAGACCAAAATCGTTCATTCGCTAAGGGGCTCCACCATATAATTATAAGTTACGAACTTACCATACGTGCGAGTTTTAAGAACACGCACATAACCTCAACATTATCTACCTATCTGATATACTATGAGAAAAGAATCATCTTCTCACCATATATATATCGAATAGCGTGACACCAGGTTTAAATAGATTATCACTATAGGAAGCTAAGTGATTGTCAAACCAAACACAATCTCTTGCCCATACAAGAAATTGGTCAACTCAGCCACTAATCAATATAGGAAGTTAAGCGGTCGTTAAACCAAGAAAAAATCCCCTACCCATATAAAGGACCGTTCAACTCAACCACTATATTAATATAAGAAGCTAAGTGGTTCTAAAATCAAGCACAAATTTTCCGCCCATACAAAGAATCGTGCAACTTAGCCACTAACATGAGTCTTTAATTAAAAACCCACAAACCTCTAACTTTTCTTAACTTGATATGAATTTTCTCAACTCATATCTTATCACCTATAATGCTTTACGAGTTCACTTCTTACTATTTCATAGTATCTTCTTTTTTATAGCATCATGCTATCTACACAGTCTCTTATTCATTTAACAGATCATCTGTCATTTCATGATTTTATTCTAATCACTGTGTGATCTTAATTTATAATTGATTTCACTTTACAATTTCTCATTTATTTAGGATCGTTTAATTCTACAATCTTTTATCTCATGTTTAATCATGTTACTATACGATCCTTCTTTTTAAATTCTTGAATCAAGTGTTCCCTGATTCTTTTTCATTCATTTGGAATACATCCCTGAAGATCCTTCTTTGAATCTCCTAATATATACACTTATTTTTTTCTTTATAATTTTCTATATTCAGCTCTTCCTACTTAAACTCCATCTGAGTTTATCATTTCACTGCCTTCAATATATTCTCACGATTATAGCCTAAGGTACTGCTACCTAAGAACTATAATCTATCAGCTCTAATACCAACTGTAACGACCCTGGGAATCCCCGCACTGGCCATGGGCGACCCCCGGTCGTTAACGAACAACCTTCTCCTTACTAACCACAACATTTAATAATAAAATACTACTAAAAACTTAATAAATTTAAAATTTTATAATATTATCTTAAACTTTGTCTCATAATCGAAATTTTTACATAAATCTTACCACTTAGATCATTTATATTTCATGACCTAGTGTATTACAACAATTATGAGCAAACAAAAGCTCGCAATCTAACAATAAGTCGATATGACTATATACTAACTGCTTTTAACTACACGAGTTCACAAAACATTAACACTCATCTTGATATACAACTGCCTTTCACTATTATTACAAGGCTTTAAATCAAGGATGATACTGAATGGTAATTATTCCCAACAAGATACGACGTTAGCTTTAAGCAGTTTTAACAACAACGTTTATAACTAAAAATAAACTTCAAACATCTTCGTTGTGATTACCGGGATCTTTAAATTTCTCACCACTCGCTGAAAATGTTTATTATAGCAAGAGTGAACACGACGGCTCAACAAGTCTAACAGCTAACACATAGCACATAACACGTATGTCACATTTAATTCATGTTTTATGCTCAAAGCTTTGCATTTATACAATTAACTCATGTTTACCATGCATGTTAATATTTCCAGGTTATATAACACATTTCAACTCATAGTATTAATTATATATCAGCTATTAACATCATATGACTGTACACAGGCACATTTAAAAATCAGTTAGCACATTCAATAAGTGCACACATAATAGTTTATGCATATAGCAACAGGTTTACAAGAATAACACATAGTACCTCCTTTGAAAGACCTAATATGATTATCTTCCGATTAGTAACGCATATAGGGATTCATTTATTATTTTCAAATGAATTGACTTGACATGACCTAGTTCCTTATTTACAAACTCATAAATTATAGGACAATATTATCACTATTGGATAATATTTTAATTATCGACCAGTATTATTAATAATACATCATTCAATTACAACCATTACTTATTATTTATCATTACACGTTAATGATGTAATAATTAACTAGTTATTAACTTTAATTCCCTTTAATTATTATTTAATGCCAATCTAAATAATGATTAATTAATTAATTATCCTTATTTATGACTCTACGAAGTCCTAGACACCAATACTCGAGTATATTCAAAATTACTAAGGGAATTCTACACAAATGGAGTCTATAGGGATGGAAATCCTGTCCACAAAGGTATATTTTTAAAATTCTTGGCATGGGACAAGTCTCATTTCAGATTCTCCTTAAAAGTTAAGACATGTCTCAGTTGTTCTAGATCACTCAAATTCAGAACAGAAAACATCCTTATTTATTATTTAATATTAATTAAATAATAAATACTTAGTTTATTAATTTTAATCTTCTTTAATTATTATTTAATGTTAATTAAATAATAATTAATTAATTAATTAATTAATTATCCTTGTTGCACCCTATTGATACATTTGATCTAATATTGATATATTTGATTTGACAATATATCAAAATATATCAATTTATCGTTATTGCATTATATTGATATATTTGATTTGAAAATATATCAATATCGTTATTGAATTATACTGATATATTTGTTCCGATAATGATATATTTGGCTTAAAAATATATCAATATCGTTCTTGGATCATAAAGATTATTAATTCTAGTTTAATCTTATCTAGGCCTTGACTTCAGCCAATTCACCAAACAACACAGATCTAATTATTTTCCCAACTTGTCTAGAGAATAAAATTTTCTGGACAATCTTACAAAATAATTTTTAAAAAAAATGCTCTAGTCCATAAAATGACTCAATATCATGGTTACTTATAGGAAACTTCCATATCTACAACTTTGTAGTTTACACCAATATCAAATTTGAAACACATGATTTTATAGAACTTTTACAAGGTCCAAATTCGTTGTAGATTCGGGGTAGACTATTTTCGATCTGACTCAGACTACTTCATTCAGTCACTACACACAAACCACAAAGAATTTTTGTGCTCTTAAATTTTTTGTGTGTAGCTTACTTTCATACCTTTAATTTGATATATAGTCCATTCTCTAACTCCAAATACTCAATTTTATATGATTTTTCAAACCAGTAGTAACAAAACACCATTTTTCTGCGAATTTGTTCTACGACTTTTCTTTCATTTTAATTAAATTCGTGAATCATCTACTAGATTCATGATAATCTATGGTTAGACCATTATACACAAGGTTAATCATGATCTACAACCATTAATCTATATAATACCCAACATCTACCCAATAAAATAAAATATTTATTCAAGGGTTTAGCAAAATACCTTCATAGCTTCATTTATTATTGGCTTAAGCTTTTCTTTTCTTCTCCTTCTCTTACTCTTCTTTTGTCGTGAGCACTCTCCCATCTCTCTCTATGTTGCTGATTTCTATTGCTAAAATGAAGTGGGTGTTGGTCATTTAAATGATATAACCAAGATAGAAGATAATAAATGAAATGTGATTGATTGAGAGAGATTTCATTAGGATAAGATAATACATGAATGGCTCCATTTAATTCCACCTCATTAAAAATCTGAGATTCCAGCTGGCTCCACTTTAAAAATCTGTAGAGTTAATTTCTCTTTTGAGTCCTACTTTTAATTATCTGACCCACTCTTTGATTGTTTGACCCGAAAAATCAAAATTTCTATATTACAGTCAATTTCTATTAATTTCGACGTTCCTGTCGTCATGGTAACATCCGTTTCTTCAAATTCACTTCACAACTTCAAGTTTGACCCTTTCTCACAGAAAGTCAAACGGTCAACATTGACCAAAAAGTCAACCGAAACGCCTGTCGTGTTTACAGTCCATACTTATTAAATTCGACGTTCCCGTCGCAATGGTGAAGTCCGTTTATCAAAATTCTTTTTTAAACTCAAACTTTGACTTTTTACCTTTACAAGTCAAACAGTTGACTTTGACAAAAAGAAAACTCCCGACACCAAATTGTGTTTACTATCTCTCTTTGTTAAATTTGACTTTCTGAACTCACGGTGTAGTCCGCGTCTCCAAATTCTCTTCCAAACTCCAAATTGAGTTTTCTTGACTTTCTTCTCTTTCCTTTAGTCATATTTTGACTGTTTAACCACTTTGGTCATTTTTTGACATTTTAATTTGTTAATTTGTCTTTACACATGCAAGTATACTCATGATATCAGGTATATATTATCTCATTCTATTCACATCGCTATTTCATGTAATCACAATCACACAGGGTTCATCCTTAATTTTAGACTGCCACATTACTAACTTGGTCATACATACAAGTCTTGCAATTATTAAATTCTTAGGCTTGTTCACTATATTCATATAACTTGTCATATATATTAATTTGACTCGCCATAATATTAATCCATTTTGGACTATTATATAGTTTATAACACATGGCTACTAGGTTGGGTTTAAGCTTAATTGTCACCACAATACCTACCTTATCTCTTCCCAATTTACTAATTTGGACTATCTTAAATTATCATTTAATGTTTAATTTTCATAAGCTTGTTTAATTAATATATTAAGCTTTACAATATTCTTCATGATTAATTCAGTTAATCATTTATCACGTTCGGTTAAAATATAATTAGCGCACCTCTAAGTATATACGTTGTAAACACCCAAATTTTGCACTTGTGTACTGACCTTGATAGAAGGGCAAAATCGTCAGTTGACCCGACACACGAACAGGAAAGGTGGACCCCAACCCGAAGTCACCAAGACAGCTTGCGATTAAAGCCGTCAAACGAACAATGAGCGTCAGGTCATCTGAGGTAAGATACGCAGTTGATTCAGACAGAACCCAATTCGGTCACCGAAGACGGCAAATGACCATGACGTTTTCGACAGTCGAAGGGGATCTCGCTCTTTGGAGGCCCGGCACCAGAGATATCTATACATCAGGTAACAGCCTTCCAAAATAAAACGGCAGAAATTTACGATTCAAGGCTACGGGGCACGGAAATCGAGAAAAGCCAACTGGGCAGCCGCAGATGCATCTGCGGCCACCGACAAGCGGGACACTTGCACGGCTCGAGGAGACAACCCGACAGCCGAGGATTCGGCGCGGGCGGCCACAACAGGTAGCTGCAGATGCACCTGCGGCCAGCCGCAGATGCACTTGCGGCTGACTTCAGTCACCTATACAACGCTATTTTTGATCTACAGAAGAAAAAAGAAGAAAATTTCTTAAGGATTAGGAGAGAGAAACACGCGAGAAGGAGAGAGAAGGGCTCGGGTTTGTTTAAATTCAAGTGAGGAATTTGTTTTTTTTGTCAAATATTCAAGTATTCATATGGTTTTGGTTCAATCGTGAAATATAAAGCTTGTGTTGGTATATTGCAAGGTGAAAAGGGGTGTTTTGGGTGATATTTTTTGTTGTATTGTTATTATAATATCATGTTTTGGGATTGCTTAATTTAGTATGTTGTTGTATTGTTAAGAATCAGTGGATTAGGGATTATTAACGAGGGTTCCGTCGGAACGTATTTTCCTCCTAATGTCCCGATGATATCTGTATAGTGATGTGTAATTCGTTTTGTTAACGGGTAGTTTGTCGTGTTGGGATTGTGATTTGTTGATTCGGGTAGCATAGTATCAAGTTTAGTTTTGCTTATCTTGCTCTGGTATAGTGGTGCAGCGATTTGGGTGATTGTGAGCCTAGGGAGGAGATCCTCGTGATCAAATCCCGATGATGGACAACTTTTGGTGTGTGTAATCATTGCAAGAGTCCATCGTGTACATATATGTAAATATTGGGCCTTAACGCGATATCGAACCGTAATCGGGTTAAGGCCCTGTAATAGTAAAACATGTGAGTGTGGGTGTTTGGGGTTATTTAGACGGCTTACATGCCCATGGATAGCCCCGACACGTTTGAATTGCTCGTTTTGATTTATGACACAAAAGACGGTTTTCCCAAAATAAGGTAAACGATGAAGATTTTTCTAAAAAACGATCAAACTAGGATATTAGATTCACGAGGTTTAAGATTAAGAGTTTTGGCAAATTTTGATCCGTGTTTGACGAAAAGGCTCCACTTGGTTTTGAAATGTCATAAAAAATGATTTCGTAAATATACATAAACGTTTTCATTAAACTTTGTGCATAGGGTTAAAGAGTTCTAGAAGTTGCCTTCATTTTATTCGATTTATTATTAGAGGGCAATGTATAGTCTCGACACCTATTTGACAAAAGTTTAAAAAAAACTTTGTTTTCTATGAATGGCACCTAATAAAAACCCTTCTCGCTTTCGAAATTAAAATCAATCTTTATTATGAAGCAAAGCCTTGTCAATTGGGTCAAAAGACGTGTAAAAACGCTTTCTAGATAAAACACATTTGCCATATAGAATCAAAACGATTTTCACGCAACAAATCACCACAACCATCACCTAGGCACGCACGCACACACACGCAACACACACATTTTTAGGATTTAAGAGGATAGGAAAACATCGAGATTGCGGTAACCGTATTTCACAGAAGTCGGGGGGTGCCTAACACCTTTCCCTCGCTTAAGCAAGCCCCCAAACTCTATGAATCTCGGTTCGCGGACCAATTGAATCGGAGTCACATATGAGCCAGCGATTACGAAAACAAAATTCGGATGAGTTGGTACATCCATTTCAAATATACTAACTGGCAACTTTGGTCAATTGGCTCATCATAAAATCGATCTTTCAAACCACGTCGACATTCAAGCCGACCCCTTTTCAAAACCACATCTCAATCCAAAGGCTAAAATTGGAAAGGGCTTATTTAATTATTAAAAAACGAAACGACTAAAATCCCGGCGTCGACAGCTGGCGACTCCGCTGGAGATATTAGAGGGCTTAGGCCGCGTTTAAAAGATCTCGATGTTTTCCTATCCTTTAAAAATCTAAAAATAATGTGGTTGCGTTACTTGCAGTAATTTACCTTTTGGTGCGTGTATGCGAATGGTGTGATTGCATTTTCTTTTCAAGGCTTTACTTTATTAGCATCATATGCATACGGTGAGGAACGATGAATGAATGATGAATGTATGATTGAGCGATTCCTCCTCTTGAGGTAAACCCGTCGGATGTGGATTACTGGACTCAAAGGGGTGCTCCCCGGCGAGGCTCAGGAAAAGCATCCACTCAGATCCAATCCAATTGAAAGATCGGATTTATTCCCTTCTAGTATGTTGTGAAGATCTGGGAACCTTCATGCCAAAAAGCCCGCGAGAGTAACTTAGGGTAGGTCAGCCTCAGATAAACCCAAACGCATGGAAATCTCTTCATACCCTTTTACGTTTTACGCACATAACATCATGCTTAGTCAAACATTTTGTGCCTCCCGCTTTGTCGAAATAAAAGCACTAACCTCTGTTTTACAGGGACAGCTGGAGAGCATCATACTTGCACAATATCATACCTTGGTTAAAATAAAGGGATACTAACCCTGTTTTGCAGAAAAAGATTACAAAACCCAAAAACACAAAAAAAAAACTTGCTTTAGCATGCATCTGCCAGTGTCGTTTCTCGGAACTAAACCTTGACGTGTTTTATTTGCAGGATTGCTCCCCAAACTCGTCTCCGATCCAAGAAAGCCAAAGAGTCAATGGTCGAAATGGCTGAGAACCCCAATCCTAGCCCAGCTCCCGTATCCCGGGAGGAATTCGATGCTGTAAGAAATCAAATGACAGAGCTGACCATGTTGCTCAAAGAGCATTTTAAGCTAAAATCAGGGCCACAACCCGAGGACCCGTCGGGGCCATCATCTCAAGGGAACGGGCTGACCCCAGAAACTCCAAAGGTTGAACTGCCAAAGCAAGTTATTATCATCCCAGAAGATGAGGTTGCCAGTAGTGTCAGCAAGAAGATAAAGCAGATGGAAGAGGCCATCAAAACTATGAAGGGGATCGGGTCGTATGGCAGTGTTAACTACTCCGACTTGTGCATTTTTCCTGGAGCCAAGTATCCTGAGAAATTCAAAATTCCCGAATTTGAAAAATATAACGGGTCAGGGGATCCTTACACGCATTTGAAAGTATACATCGGAGAATTAGGGGTATATACTGAGGATGAGTCGTTGAGAATGCAGTTATTCCAGAAAAGCCTGACAGGGGAGGCTAGGACCTGGTATGCGAGGTTCGATAATGCTAAGATTCATAATTGGGAGGAGCTGGCCCACACCTTCTTGACACAATACAACTTTCAATCCCAAATGGCCCCGGACCGATACCAGATGACAAAGATCAGAAAACAGGCCAATGAATCCTTCAGAGATTACGCTCAACGGTGGAGAAGGTTGGCGGCCCAAGTAAACCCACCCATGAACGAAACAGAGATGGTAATGACCTTCATCGATATACAAGAGACCCCTTACTATGAAAGGGTGATAGCAGGGATAGGGAAGCCTTTTGCGGAGATGATCAAACATGGGGAAATGGCAAAAATGGGGTTGAAGTCAGGAAAGATCCGAGATTTATCAGCTCTTAAAGCTGTTACTGAGCAAATCCAGAATGGAAACTATGGCAGTTCCTCTCGAAGACCCCAGAAGAGAAAGGAGGAGGATGTGTCCCTGGTCTTGCAAGGATTATCTGGGAAAGCAATGACCGCCCCCCCGGTCCGCATGCAAAGAAATGAGGCCCCGCGTCCGTCAAATTTCAACAATCAAAGGTATGAGGGGTGCAGGAAATTCGAAAAACCACAAGAGAGAGAGAGAGTTCACCCCATTGGGGGATTCGTTGGAACAAATACTGGTCGTGTTGGTAAGCCAGAAAAAGATTACAGAGCTAGCACCTCCATCAGACCCGAAGGGCAAGAGATATGACCTTAGCAAGAGATGCGCCTATCACTCGGCATCCCCGGGACATGACACCCAGGAGTGCTGGTCGCTAAAACACAAGATCCAGAACATGATTGACAGCGGAGAGATCGTGGTGGAACAACCAGAATCCCCAAATGTGAAGGCCAACCCTCTTCCCGAGCATAATGGGGGAGGCGTAAACGTAGTGGAAACTAGTGGGGCGGAAGGCTCCTTGAAATTGAAATACATAAGAAGGATAGAAGAAAAGATTGCTATGACCAATGCCCAGGAGGGTGCGCAAAATGAGTCTATCAAGTTGGTTGGGGTAATTTGAGGGACCAAAAAAGAGCCTACCCGGTTGACGGCCCCAAGACCCTTTGTTCTAGCAGCCAGGTCCCAATTGCCAATTACCAGTCTGAAGGCTGTTCCGTGGAATTACGGGGGAAAGACCGAGGAAGAGGCTAGTTGTGCATCAGTCAGCTATAGGGGAAAGCCATTGTATTTACCAAGACGGGTCTTTGAGAGCACGAAAAAGGAAAACGGGAAAATCTCGAAGGAAAAAGCCTTGGAGTTTTGGGAGAAAATGAATCGCGGCAAGGCAAATGTGGTTAAGGCACTGGAGGTGCAACCACCCCTGACATCCATCTTAGAACTGGTATTGGCGTCCAATGATCACCATCAGGTATTAAGAAAGTCCTAGAAGAGGCTTATGTCCCCAAGTCAATTAGTACGGAGAGATTTGGCCACTTGGTGGGCCACCTGTTGGACAACAATGTAATCTCATTCACCGACGACGATATCCCCGAAGAAGGGAGGGGGCACCGGAGGCCATTACACATTGCGGTCGTCTCCTCCGGATATGTGATGAACGGAGTCTTGATTGATGGTGGGTCAACCCTGAATATTTGCCCATATAGTACTTTGGAGAAGATGAAAATCAATCCTAAGCGTCTGCGGGCCAGCCAAGTGGTGGTGGGGGCGTTTGACGGATCTAGAAAGGATACAGTGGGAGAGATTGAGCTACCGGTAGAGATCGGGCCTTATACTTTTGACATTTCCTTCCAGGTGCTAGATATCACAGCCAGTTACAACATGCTACTAGGGAGGCCCGGGATTCATATGGCAGGGGAAGTTCCCTCCACCCTGCATCAGCAAATGAAATTCATCGTTGAGGGGCACTTGGTAACAATTGCAGCAGAACCTGATTACCCTGTTCCCTCTGTAAAAGGCATGCCTGTGATCAATGTAGACGGATCGGCCGAACCAATAAGCTATCAGGCATTTGAAATTAGCACCCCTCAGTACAAGCAGTTGGGAGCTCCGAGTTTAAAGCCTAAAATGTCTCCCGAGCTCACCTTCATTGCCCGGGAAATGATGGCTATGAACTTCCAGCCGGGGCAAGGACTGGGTAAGAACAGCCAAGGAATCACCGAGCCCATCCAGATACCAGCACAGTCGGGCAAGGCAGGGTTAGGATATCACAGAGGTGCAAGGTCAAAGAACTCATACAAGAAAATTCCTGTTCGCATAACCGGAGGCCGTATTCCAACATCCAACAGTGAATACTCCCCGAAGACGGTTAAGCCTGCGTCTGAAGCAGAGGGTAAGGTGGAGACTCCCCCAGCCAAGGGATTGGCCCAGCAGACGGAATTCTTGCAGGAAATCTTGGAGCAGTTTGAGAAAAAGTGTCATCTCTCGGGGCAGTCAGGGCTCAATGAAAAGGGAAAGGAGAGGATGTATGAAGGCAAGCAGATCATGCCATTTATCAATTGGGCCGGGTTTGAAGTGCCCGAGGAAAGTGTAAATGAAAGCCGAAGCCAAGTCACCGCAATCATTGAAGAGGTACCAGATACAGAGACCCCCTCCATCACTAGCTATAAAACCGAAGTGATCCCCATGAATTGGACCGTGCAGCCAGTAATATCCAGAAAAGGGTAAATGCAGGAGGGCCCGGGAATCTTGTCCAGTAGGGGGATCAAGGGGTTTTTAAGACGGTGTTTTTGTTTTATGTATCTGCACGTCTATTTCATACTTTTGTCATGATTATTGAAAAAAGAAGTCATGTACTTAATGTTTATATATATGACAAATATTTTTGTTTCATGTCAAGTGTACCGATTTGAGTCATTCTAGCCTAACAAAAGATTTTTCAAATTTGAAAGACGATTATGATTTTGATATAGAACTGGATTTTGATTTAATGGGAATTGAGCAAGACGAAGCAGGTGATGATGACGCTCCCGACGAGATCAAAGAGTGGGTCGAGGATAGACCCAAACCTAACTTAGACCAAACCATTACCATCAACATAGGAACCCCTGAAAATCCCAAAGAGCTGAAAATTGGGGCAGACCTGACTCCCAACCAGAAAGCAGAGGTAGCTGAGTTATTGAGCCAATATGAAGATGTGTTTGCCTGGTCACATGAAGACATGGTCGGGCTGTCCACGGATATTGTGGTACATCGATTACCTATCAAGGAAGGTTTCAGGCCATTTAAGCAGAAGTTGAGAAAATTGAAACCGGAGTGGAGCTTAAAGGTGAAAGAAGAGATAATCAAACAATTCAAGGCTGGAATCATCATGGTGTCCACCTACCCAGAATGACTTTCCAATATAGTCCCAGTGGCGAAGCCCAGAGGAAAGGTGAGAGTATGCGTCGACTATAGGGATCTGAACAAGGCTAGTCTCAAGGATAACTTCCCAGTGCCTTTCATACACATCTTGGTGGATAATACGGCTCAGTATGAAATGTATTCATTTGTCGATTGTTTTGCGGGATATCACCAGATAATGGTGGCGGAAGAGGATCGAGAAAAGACCGCCTTCATCACCCCCTGGGGCACGTTTTGTTATAGACGACTTGCTTTTAGCCTCACAAATGCAGGAGCCACTTATCAGAGGGCCATGATGGCCCTGTTCCACGACATGATGCATAAGGAAATAGAGGTTTACGTGGATGACATTATAGTGAAGTCAAGGACGGAATCTGACCATGTGACTCACCTCAAGAAGCTATTTGAGCGGCTCAGGAAGTATAATTTGAAGCTCAATCCAGCAAAGTGTGCCTTCAGAGTTCAGTCAGGTAAGCTCCTTGGATTCTTGGTGAGCAATCGAGGCATCGAACTGGATCCGGCTAAGATCAAAGCCATTGTGGATATGCCAGCACCTCGTACAGAGAAAGAGATAAGGGGATTCTTGGGGAGGATAAACTTCATCAGTCGGTTCATATCCCATCTGACAACCACCTGCGAACCAATCTTTAAACTGTTAAGGAAAGATGCATCCCGAAAGTGGAACAGTCAATGCCAAAAGGCTTTTCAGATTATTAAGAAGCAATTAACAGAAGCGCCAGTGCTGGTACCTCCGAAGGACGAAATTCCCCTTTTCCTGTATATATTCGTGAATGATATGGCGATGGGTTGTATGCTAGGGCAGAAAAGTGAAGCCAGCAAGGAGCATGCCATTTATTACCTCAGCAAGAGATTCAGCAGCTGTGAACATAATTACACACCGATCAAGAGAACATGTTTCGCATTGGCATGGGCTGCTATGAGGTTACAACATTACCTTCATGGACACACTACCTATTTGATCTCGCGAATCGATCCCTTGAAGTATATATTTGAAAGACCGATGTTGAATTGTCGATTTTCAAGGTGGCAGTTAATCCTACAGCAATTCGATATCCTCTATGTTACCGAGAAAGCCGTAAAGGGGCAGGGGATTGCAGATCAATTATCAGAGATGCCGACAGGGGGGATGGAGCCTTTAGAAACTTCCCTACCGGGTGAAGACATATTGTGGGTCCAACAGACGAGGTGTGATGACGAAGGACAGTTTTGGAAAATGTATTTCGATGGTGCCATGAATGCTGAAGGGGCTGGAACTGGAGCGGTCCTGGTCTCCATTACGGGCGAGCAATACCCTGTTCTCACCAAATTACAGTTTAGTAACTCAAACAATACAGCTGAATATGAAGGATGTATATTGGGACTGAGATTCGCCCGTAATATGGGAGTGAAAAGATTAGCCGTGTTCGGAGATTCAGAGTTGGTAATCAGGCAGGCGATAGGGGTGTATGGCACTAAGGAGCTTCGGTTACTTCCGTACCACCGATGTGTAATCCAATTGATGCAAGAATTTGAAGACATAGCCTTCCGACATATTCCCAGGGGGCGGAATGACTTTGACGATGCATTGGCCACCCTGGCTTCGTTAATACACGTACTCAAAAGCAAAGCCACTCCTCAGATTGAGATATAGTGCAAAATGCTCCCGCTTACGAAGAACATATATCGGAGTTATCAGAAGACGTGGTTCAGCCAAAGCAGCCCTGGTATCATGACATTCAGAAATACTTGAGGGATAAATCCCTCCCCGACCAAGCGAACCGAACGGAAAGGCAGAGAATCCAGAAGATGGCGATGAAATTCTATTTAAGCGGAGATTCCCTGTATGAGAGGGATGTAGGCTTGGGATTATTGCGATGTGTGGACGAGGCTCAAGCACAGAAAATCATGGGCGAAGTGTACGGTGGAGTATGTGGGCCGCATATGAGTGGACCGATGTTAGCCAAGAAAATTCTGTGAACGGGGCATTACTGGCTATCACTTAAGGCTGACTGTGACGATCATGTCAAGCGATGTTTCCAATGCCAAGCACACAGTAATGTGATGCATGCGCCTCCTAATGAACTGCACTGTATGACTTCCCCTTGGCCTTTCGCCATGTGGGGTATGGATGTAATCGGACCCGTGGAGCCCAAAGCGAGCAATGGCCACCTGTTCATTTTTGTCATGATTGATTATTTCACTAAATGGGTAGAGGTAGCTTCTTTCCCCAAGGTAATGCAGGAAGTTATAGTTAGTTTCATCAGGAATAATGTCATTTGCCGGTACAGACAGCCTGAAATTCTGGTGTCCGACAATGCCAAGAATCTGAACAATGCCCTTATGAAGGAGTTATGCGCCCAATTCAAGATCAAGCATCTCAATTCTGTCATTTATAGGCCCAAAATGAATGGGGCCGTGGAAGCAGCAAATAAGAATATAAAGAGGATTATGGCGAGAATGCCTGCCAATCATCGGGGATGGCCAGATTTGCTGCCCCTCACGTTGTTTGCATATCGAACATCAGTTCGTACGTCTACAGGGGCAACCCCTTACGCCTTGGTATATGGGATGGAGGCCGTTTTGCCAGTTGAGATGGAGATGGCGTCCCTCCGAATTTTGCTCGATGCACGGATTGACGAGGAGGATTGGATACAAAATCGGTACGACCAGTTAGCCTTAATAGATGAAAGAAGGGTGGCGGCTATATTACACGGTCAGTTGTATCAGCAACGCATCTCTCGATCGTACGACAAAAAGATTCGGTCCTGAAAGTTCAAGGAAAATGATTTAGTGCTAAAGAGGGTCATGCCCTGTCAAGATGAAGCCAAAGGAAAATTCGCTCCAAATTGGGAAGGACCCTTTGTGATCAAGAAAGTCCTATCTGGAGGGGCCCTCATCCTACAAGAAATGCATGGCGAGGTATTTCCGCAGCCCCTGAATTCTGACTCAGTGAAACGGTTCTACGCTTAAAAAAGAAAAAAAAAAAAAAAATTATCTCCCTTTATAACTCGAACTACGTAGGACCTGATCTCCTGATCTTGTGGGAGTACGTAGGAAGTCATTCCGGTGCGGTCTGTGTTATACAACATAATAAACCTTGTCCCTATACCAAATCCATTTTCAGAAAACCCCGAAACCCTACTTTGATAAATACATTCCAAATCTTACCCGAACCCAGCCATATAATCAGCCCAAAATCCAAGACTCACTCCGATGAAATCAGAAGGGCGTGCGGGAATATCTGTGGAGTTCCCATCAAGACTTGAGGAAAGAAATAAGGCAATATATCAAAATCATAATTGGCTGGATAAAATGGGGATCCAATGAAGGGCAACGATGCACCAAAAAGGGAAAAGACTAAACCATAAATATTTCTCTATATACACAAAACATTTTGATTACAAAGTTTGTTTTTTAAATAATAATGATGAAACTGACATAGTCCGTGCAGGGAATAAAGTCATCTACAGGTCAGAAACCAGCTGGAGCAGGGTAGACAGAATAGTCGAGGCCGCGATCTGCTGTCCCATCATGTCGATCCGACTCAAAAGAGCAGCAGCACTGTTAACAGTCGCAGAATGGACCTCCATGATGACTCTGGCCTGCTCTACGATACTATCTCTGGCAGAGAGGGCGGCATCCCGGGCTAGTACAGCAGCGTCCCGCTCCGCGTGTGTGGTATCCCTCTCAATCTCGGTAGCACTCAAGGCTGACCGGAGCTGGGTACCCTCAATCATTAATCTCTGGATCCGATCCGCCAAATCAGGGGAAGGAACATGTACCGAAGCAGAAACCTCCTCAATATCAGATCTGGGCGCTAATCCTGAAAACTCCGGAGGAATGACCGCATCTGAACTGGTCTCATTTGAGAAAAGTCCTCGAGAGCCATCCAATACCCCAATCTGGTCAAAGTCGGCAATCTCAGAATCTCCTCGCAACCATAGCAGATAAGCGGGTGTCCGACCAGGATGATTGTCCCCAAACTCGGCCGAGACCCTGTGTGACCAAAGATCATATACCCTCAGCATTTCCCTCTCCGTCTGAGTCGATATGAGAAATCGGTAGTCAGCTACTCCCATAAAAAGATGGAGATCCTGCATCTGGTCAAACTGCCCCATGACAGCTAAGGGATGATAAGTCGTCAACCCCCTCAAGCCAAGAAGAGGGAGGAAATCAAAAGGGGGCACATTAGTCAAGAAACTCAGGAAGGAGCAATAACCCGAGTAGATCAGAAGATGGAAAGGCTCCTTAAGGGCCGATAAGAACTCCCTCCAGGAGGCCGTATCAGTGCATCGCCGGGGACGGAATGAGAATTGCATGGCCAAGCTGTGGCTGAAACAAAACCCATGCCGACGAAACTGCCCGATAGGTCTGAGGTGGCTCATGAACCATACATACAACAAAATAGAGCTTCCCCTGAATATGCGACCAGAGAAATAATGACAATACGAGGCCGATAGGTAAGTCTCGGCAAGTATCATGGGAAGGATAGTGTCGACGCCGGGATTTTCGTTCGTCTCGTTTTTTATTTATTAAAAATGTCCCTTTCCAATTTTAGCCTTTTGAATTAAATGTGATTTTGAAAAGGGTCGGCTTAGTGTCGACGGGTTTTGAAAGATCGATTTTTTATGAGCCAATTGACCAGAGTCGCCAGTTGGTATATTTGAAATGGATGTACCAACTCATCCGAATTTGTTTTCGTAATCGCTGGCTCATATGTGACTCCGATTAATTGGTCCGCAAACCGAGATTCATAGAGTTCGGGGGCTTGCTTAAGCGAGGGGAAGGTGTTAGGCACCCCCCGACTTCCGTGAAACACGGTTACCGCAATCTTGATATTTTCCTATCCTTTTTAAATCCTAAAATGTGTGGTTTGCGTGTGTGTGCGTGCGTGCCT
This sequence comes from Hedera helix, assembly GCA_947179155.2. NCBI lineage: Eukaryota > Viridiplantae > Streptophyta > Magnoliopsida > Apiales > Araliaceae > Hedera > Hedera helix. Next base: position 20,889,870 of record OX359266.1, on the reverse strand, counting down.
AGATGAATGTTTGTGGTGCGTTTTGCATAAAAGTTCGCTTTTATTTTTATATGGCAAAAGTGTTATCTGGAAAGTGTTTTGGACGTTCTTTGACCCAAATGACGAGGCTTCGCTTTTTATAAGAAAGATTGATTTTACTTTCGAAAGCGTTGAGGTTTTTTATTTAGATGTCATTTTAGAAAACAATAGTTTTAAACTTTTGTCAAATAGGAATCGAGACTATACATTGCCTTCTAACAGTTAATATAAATAAATCGAGGGCAACTTCTAGAACTCTTTAACCCTATGCACAAAGTTTAATGAAAACATTTATTTATTTGCAAAATCGTTTTTTGTGACGTTTTAAAACCAACTAAAGCCTATTCATCAATTATGGATTAAAGTTTACCAAAACACTTAACCTTTAAACCTCGTGAATCTAATATCCTAAATTTGCTTGATTTTATAAAATCTTCATTATTTGCCTTATTTTGAAAACCATTTTTTCGTGTCGTAAATTAAAACATACATCCCAAAACGTGTCGGGGTTATCTACGGGCATGTAAGCCATCCAGACAACCCCAAACACCCACAATCACATATTTTTATTTATCACGGGGCCTTAACCCGATCACGATTGATATCGCGTTAAGGCCCGATATTACAAATACATCGCCATGGACCCTATGCCACGATTACATACACCCAAAACGTCCATCATCGGGGTTCGATCACGAGGATCTCCCCCCTAGGCTCACAATCATCCCATCACAACACAACCAATACTAAACAAATCTAACAAGATCTAAACATTGGCTATCACATTATATAACCCAAATATCGCCCAAATCAACATTACACATTACTTATCACCCTAACGAACGAACAAATCACCGTACGGATGTCATCGGGGTGTTAGGAGGAGTTACTTTCCGATGGAAACCTCACTAACAACCCCTAATCCACGGATCGTTACCAATATATCACAATAAACTAAATCAAATATTTTGTAAGGCTGTATTTTTGCAGTCCGGAAATCCCTGGAAAACGTGCCATATTGTTCTGGGAGGCCAGTTCGGAGGGCCGCGACTTGATATGGAATTTGATAATTATGCTTGGCTTCCAGGGGGCGCTGCCCCCTTTCCACCCCCGCCAGCTCACCGGCGAGCTGGGCAGCCGCTCGCTCACCGGGGAGCGAGACCCCCGAACATTGTAAGCGGAGTGGCCATCAGTCGTCTTTTGTGGTTGGCTCAGGCTTTTCTGGATCCATTGTTCGCCCTTCCTCAAGTGATCGGATTCTCGTTGTCCGTGGTGGCGGCTTTGATCGTAAATCGCTGGGGTGGCTTGGTGTTGGGGTCCACCTTTCTTTCCGCATGTCAGGTCAAATGACGCTTTTGCCCTCCTGCCAGGATTAGTAGAGAAGTGCAAAATTTGGGTGTCTACAGCTGCCCCTCTTTATCATGTCTATGGAATGAAATATGAAATGGACATGATAAAGAAGTAGGCACCCGATGCATGAAAATGCCAAATATATATTTAACGATGCCGCACATGCGTTCAGATGATGCGATGTCACATTCAATATGTTCATGTAGAGGTTATTTTCAAAGTTACGAATGAACATTGCCCGGGTCTCGTCTCCGGCGGTCGTTATGAAGAGTCAGGTATCGTTTATGACTGGTCGTTTTGGAATTGGTCAGGTATCGTATCTGACGGGTCATTTTTTGAATTGGTCAGGTATCGTATCTGACGGTTGGTTTTTCAATTTGGTCAGGTATCGTATCTGACGGGTCGTTTTTCAATGGGTCAGGTCTCGTATCTGACGGGTCGCCTTTCAATTGGTCAGGTCTCATACCTGACGGGTCGCTTTTCAATTGGTCAGGTCTCGTATCTGACATGTTGTTTTTCAATTGGTCAGGTCTCGTATCTGACGGGTCGTTTTTCAATTGGTCAGGTCTCGTATCTGACGGGTTGTTTTTCAATTGGTCAGGTCTCGTATCTGACCGGTCGTTTTTCAATTGGTCAGGTCTCGTATCTGACGGGTTGTTTTTCAATTGGTCAGGTCTCGTATCTGACGGGTCGTTTTTCAATTGGTCAGGTCTCGTATCTGACGGGCCATTTTTTCAATTGGTCAGGTCTCGTATCTGACGGGTCGCTTTTCAATTGGTCAGGTCTCGTATCTGACGGGTCGTTTTTTTCAATTGGTCAGGTCTCGTATCTGACGGGTCGCTTTTCAATTGGTCAGGTCTCGTATCTGACGGGTCGTTTTTTATTGGTCATGGGGTTCTAAAATCTTGTATTTTATCACGTGACACGCTACATGTTGACTCGAGGTAACAAAAGGGGGGCAAAAGGGTCACCGAGACCAGCCGCAGATGCATCTGCGGCCAGCCGCAGATGCATCTGCGGCTGGGATCGGTCCCTATTTCTTCCTCTCGTTTTCGGTCACGATCTGTCACTTTCTTCACTTTTCTTCCTCTCGTTTTCGGTTTTCTTCGTCCCCTACTCGGCTTTTTCGTCTTTTGGGCAACTTTTGGCAAAATCTGCTCCGATTAGATCAGTTTACGCGCTTTGGGTAACGTTTTAACTCCTTTTTCTTTGATTTTTGCTTTCATTTGGTTATGTATTTACTTGTTTAAATGTTTTAATCTTAGCAATGCATGCCTCTTATGAGATATTTATGTTAGACGTAGCATAAAAATACTGGGTCTTGCAATCATGCTCTATTATTTTGAAAATTCCATTGTTTTAATCATTTTATGCTCATGATGCATTATTTTGCTTGCATTTGGGATTTGTTGGTTGTCTGACTTGGTTAAACATGCCTGATCGTGCATGGGATGTCCATTTTACAAACGAAACTCTGTCGAAATTTCGGAAAATCTAGCGCACCCCTAGGGATTTGTTTATGCATTTTTTTATTCATAAATATGTTACGCTGCCCTATGATTTTTAGCAACATGCAATAATATTTTCTTGAAAGATAACGAGCTAAGGGTGTACCTCCTTTTTGTGATGCCGTTTCAGTCATGGATTCTGATGCTCCCAGTGGTTCCTCAGTGCCCCGGGTTGCTGGTGTCCGCCGTCGTAGAGCGGCTGCCTCGGTTCCCGCTCCAGTTTTGACTCGTCATTCCCGTAGACTGGCAGAGTCCATTATTCGCCCCGCTCTCCCTGCTGTCGATGAGGATGCCCCAGCTGAGGCAGCGGCGGGCCCTTCTGGCACAGCGGCTCCTCCACCCACGCGTCGGACCTTACCGGGGGCCCACGCCAGGATACCGGACTTGCTTGGTCCTGATCTCAGCAGTCACCCCTCAGCCTACCTTGCAGCTAACGAGGTATATCCATCGTCTAAGTTCGATTTAAATCCTCATGGTTACCATGCCTAACTTTTGATGGCTGTCACAGGTTCCTGAATTTACCCAACCTCGGGGTAACTGGTTCAGCATCTACCCTCTTTATCACGCGCTGCATCCCGATTACAGGGGAATGGTGGATTCTTGGGGGTTCAGGCATTTCTTTACCATTGCCCCTCGCCGGTGTCCGTGGGGTTACATGAGGGCCTTATCTGAGCGTTGGTTTCACCAGACACAGTCTCTTCATCTTCTGGATTGTGAGTTGCTGCTGACCCCATTAGACTGGCGTTATATCACTGGGATGGAGTTCTCTGGACCCCGGGTTCCCTTGGAGTCGGACATTACCCCCGCTGCTGTTCGCTCTTTGTTGGGTTTTAGTCCTCAGGAGAAAGTCTTTAAGGCCCGCAGCATCCGATCCGGTGCACTGGCCGTGGATGCCATCGGAGGGGTTCTCTCTGAGTCGTTTCCCGCGGACCGATCCGCTCGTGACTTCCTGCTTCGGCGCTTATTTTTGACCATTATGAGGGGCTGTTTTCTGGGGAACAACTCCTCGACTATTCACTTCAGTATCGTTGGAGCTACCCGGGATGTTGATCGGATTGGCGATTATGATTGGGGCTCTTTCACCTTTGCTTATTTCCTTCATGGTCTTCGCCTTCGCTCAGAGGGCCAGACTGATGCTTGGCTGGGGTTTTATCCCTTTTTGCTGGTAAGTCATATTCATTGTGCCGCTTTTCACTTTGTTTCATTCCTTTGTCGTCCCTGGTATTTATGTCTCTCTTTTTTGTTTATCAGTTTTGGGCTTATGAGCGGCTGCCCTGCTTGCGGCCAGTTACTACCCTCGGTCCGGAGACTTATCCCAGGGGTCGTCGATGGCACCATAGCACTCTTGCGGAGACCCCCGTGTCAGACAGCTTTGCTCATTGTCGGCTGCAGTTAGAGCTGATCTCGTCCGCGGATGTGACCTGGGTTCCCTACACGGCGGATCACTTGGCGGCTGGACTTGCTGGTGGCTATGCTGCGGATCTGGAGCTGGCCTTGTCCACCCGTCGTATTCCTTTTCTGACCTATGGTGGATGGGAGCTGTATCTGGGGGAGCGTGCCATCAGATGTGTTACTGGGGAGGCTCGTGTCCCTTTTGCCCCTCCCTCACAGAGATTTTGGTTCGCGGATGCCCACCTTCCCGAGGCTCTGATAGCCGGGGAGGACGGATATATGCTGTCGGCTGGTCCTCATACGAACGAGAGCTTCAGTGCCTGGTGGAGACCCCGCACTATCGGACCTCAGACTCGTGCCACTTTCTTCCTCGGAGACCTGGTTCACGGGTCGGTGATGATGGCAGATTGGATGGAGTGTGTCCGTGTCCCCACCCATTCGGACCAGATTGCGTCTCTTACTCGGCAGGTGGATCAGCTATCTCTTTTTGTTCGGAGCTTGGGCCGAGATCCGGAGGAGGCTTATGTCGCGGACCCGCACGGATCTGATTTTGGCTCGGCCCCCGGCCCATCGGATGCCCCAATGCCGTTCTATTCCTGCCCAGACCTGAACTGTGAGGGTGAAGCTTCTCTTCCCCCGGATTTGCCGGTAGATCAGTTTGAGGATGATGCCTTCATTGACGGCATAGATTTTACTGATTAGACCTTGATAGGCTAGGACCTCTGTATTTAAGCCTGTTCGTTTTATTATCATTTCTCAGTTCATGGATTATGTACAGACTTATTTTTATTTTATGCACAATCATTCACTTTTGATGATCCATTCATTCCATTATAGCCTGTATGATGCATGATTTGTTATATAAAGGAAAAATTGACCCCTGTATAGTCTTTTGATACTGCTTTTTACAGATGTCATCCCTGGACGTGGTTCGCGTGGACCCTCACGCCCCCTCAGGGATTATTTGCAGGCTCTTCTTATGGCTGGATAGTTTGCTACCCTCCGACCGAATCATCGCAGCGGGTCTTTTGGGACACTCCTTGGCTCTACTATCATTTCAGGTGCCGCCGGGCTTTGTTGATGGCATTCTCAGTTGTTGGATCCCGGACAGACATGTTTTCAGGTTTGGGTTGGAGTATCTAACTCCCACCCTTGAGGAGTATGCTCGCTTTACCGGTTTATCTGTGAATGGTCCCTGCGCCCGGGTTACTTCAGGCCATATGCGCCGTCAGTTTCTGACTTTCACGGGATTACGGAGGACAGTCCTGTTATCTGTGATCTCCTCGAGCCATCTTGTTCCCCTATCCTTCTTGATTGACAGATTCGGTTTGGCGGATAGCTTTTCTCGATTCTCCAGTGATTTTTCAGTATCTGAGGAGCGCTGGGGCGCTTTGAGAATGGATGTTTTGATGGCTTGCGTTATATCAGTTTTGTACATGCCGGCAGGGGATGACCTTCTGGATATACGGGTTATTGTGGCGGTTCAGGCCCTTCAGGAGGATCATACCATCCTTCCCATGATACTCGCCGAGACTTACCTATCGGCCTCGTATTGTCACTCCTTCTCTGGTCGCATGTTCAGGGGAAGTTCCATTTTGTTGTATGTATGGTTCATGAGCCACCTCAGACCCATCGGGCAGTTTCGTCGACACGGGTTCTGTTTCAGCCACAGCCTGGCCATGCAGTTCTCATTCCGTCCCCGTCGATGCACGGATACCGCTTCATGGAGGGAGTTCTTATCGGCCATTGAGGAGCCTTTCCATCCTCTGATTTATTCGGGCTATTGCTCTTTCCAGAGTTTCTTGACTCATGTGCCCCCTTTTGATTTCCTCCCTCTTCCGGGCTTGAGAGGGGTGACGACTTATCATCCCTTAGCTGTCATGGGGCAGTTTGACCAGATGCAGGATCTCCATCTCTTTGCGGGAGCAGCTGACTACCGATTTCTCATATCGCCCCAGACGGAGAGGGAGCTACTGAGGGTGTACGATCTTTGGTCACACAGGGTCTCGGCCGAGTTCGGGGATAGTCATTCTGGTCAGACGCCCTCTTATCTGCTATGGTTGCACGGAGATCCTGAGATGGCAGACTTTGACCCGATCGCGGTATTGGATGGTTCCCGAGGACTTTTCCCAGGTGAGACTAGTTCAGATGCTATCATTCCTCCGGAGGTTTCAGGATTAGCGCCCATATCTAGTGTTGAGGAGGTTTCCACTTCGATTCATGCCCATTCCTTTGACTCGACTGATCGGATCCAAAGATTGACGATGGAGGGTACCCGGCTCCGGTCCGTTTTGAGTGCCACTGAGACTGAGAGGGATGCCGCCTACGCGGAGCGGGATGCCGCTGTACTAGCCCGGGATGCCGCCCTTTCCGCTAGAGATAGCATCGTAGAGCAGGCCCGGGTCATCATGGAGGGCCATTCTACGACTGTTACCAGTGCTGCTGCTCTTTTGACTCGGATTAACATGATAGGACAGCAGATTGCGGATGAGCCGGAGGTTCACGAGGCCTCGACTATTCTGTCCGTCCTGCTCCAGCTGGTCTCTGACCTGTAGATGATTTTAGTCCCTGCACAGACTATGTCAGTTTTATCACTTTTATTTAAAAGACAGACTTGTAAGCAAAATGTTTTGTATATATAGAGAAATATTTATGGTTTTAGTCATTTCCCTTTTTGATGCATCGTCGCCCTCCATTGGATCCTCATTTTATCCAGCCGATTATGATTTCGATATATCGCCTTATTTCTTTTCTCAAGTCTTGATTGGAACTTCACAGATATTGCCGCATGCCCCTCTGATTTCATCGAAGTGAGTCTTGGACTTTGGGCTAATTATGTGGCTAGGTTTGGGTAAGTTTTGGAGGGTATAGGATTTCTGGAAGTGGTTTTGGTATAGGGACAAGGTTTATTATTTTGTGTAGAACGGACCGTGCCATGATGGCTGCCTACGTACTCCCACAAGGTCAGGAGATCAGGTCCTACGTAGTTCGAGTTACAAGGGAGATAGAGAGAATTTTTTTTTTTTTTTTTTTTTTTTTTTTAAGCGTAGAATCGTTTCACAGAGTCGGAATTCAGGGGCTGCGAAAATACCTCACCATCCATTTCCTGTAGGATGAGGGCCCCTCCAGATAGAACCTTTTTGATCACAAAGGGCCCTTCCCAATTGGGAGCGAATTTCCCTTTGGCTTCGTCTTGACAGGGCATGACCCTCTTTAGAACTAAATCATTCTCTTTGAACTTTCGGGACCGAATCTTTTTGTCGTATGATCGAGAGATACGTTGCTGATACAACTGACCGTGTAATACAGCCGCCACCCTTTTTTCATCTATCAAGGCTAACTGGTCGTATCGACTTTGTATCCAATCCCCCTCGTCAATCCGAGCATCGAGCAAAATCCGGAGGGATGCCATCTCCATTTCCACCGGCAAAACGGCCTCCATCCCATATACCAAGGCGTAAGGGGTTGCTCCTGTGGACGTTCGCACTGATGTCCGGTATGCAAACAATGTGAGGGGCAGCAAATCCGGCCATCCCCGATGATTGGCAGACATTCTCGCCATGATTCTCTTTATATTCTTATTTGCCGCCTCCACGGCCCCATTCATTTTGGGTCTATAAATGACGGAATTGAGATGCTTGATCTTGAATTGGGCGCATAACTCCTTCATAAGGGCATTGTTCAGATTCTTGGCATTGTCGGACACCAAGATTTCAGGCTGTCCGTACCGGCAAATGACATTGTTCCTGATGAAACTGACTATGACTTCCTGCGTTACTTTGGGGAACGAAGCTGCTTCCACCCATTTTGTGAAATAGTCGATCATGACGAAAATGAATCGGTGGCCGTTGCTCGCTTTGGGTTCCACGGGTCCGATAACATCCATACCCCACATGGAGAAAGGCCAAGGGGAAGTCATACAATGTAGTTCATTAGGAGGCGCATGCATCACATTACCGTGTGCTTGGCATTGGAAACATCGCCTGACATGATCGTCACAGTCAGCCTTAATTGACAGCCAGAAATGCCCCGTCCTCAGAATTTTCTTGGCTAACATCGGTCCACTCATATGCGGCCCACACACTCCACCGTGCACCTCGCCCATGATTTTCTGTGCTTGAGTTTCGTCCACACATCGCAATAATCCCAAGCCTACATCCCTCTTATACAGGGAATCTCCGCTTAAATAGAATTTCATCGCCATCTTCTGGATTCTCTGCCTTTCCGTTCGGTTCGCCTGGTCGGGGAGTGATCTATCCCTCAAGTATCTCTGGATGTCGTGATACCAAGGCTGATTTGGCTGCACCACCTCTTCGGATAACTCCAATATACATTCTTCGTAAGCGGGAGCATTTTGTACTGTTATTTCAATCTGTGGGGTGGCTTTGCCTTTGAGTACGTGGACTAACGAAGCCAGGGTAGCCAATGCATCGGCGAAGTCATTCCGCCCCCGGGGAATGTGTCGGAAAGCTATATCTTCAAATTCTTGCATCAATCGGACTATACACCGGTGGTACGGGAGTAACCGAAGCTCCTTAGTGCCATACTCCCCAGTCGCCTGTCTGATTACCAATTCTGAATCTCCGAACACGGCTAATCTTTTCACTCCCATATCGCGGGCGAATCTCAGTCCCAATATGCATCCTTCGTATTCGGCCGTATTGTTTGAGTTACTGAACTTTAATTTGGTGAGAACAGGGTATTGCTCGCCCGTAACGGATACCAGGACCGCCCCAGCTCCAGCCCCTTCAGCATTCATGGCACCGTCGAAATACATTTTCCAGAACTGCCCTTCGTCATCACACTTTGCTTGTTGGACCCACAGTATGTCTTCACCTGGTAGGAAAGTCTCTAAAGGCTCCATCCCCCCTGTCGGCATCTCTGATAATTGATCTGCAATTCCCTGCCCTTTCATGGCCTTCTGGGTAACATATAGGATGTCGAATTGCTGGAGGATTAACTGCCACCTTGACAATCGACAATTCAGCATTGGTCTCTCAAATATATACTTCAAGGGGTCGATTCGCGAGATCAAATAGGTAGTGTGTCCATGGAGGTAATGCTGTAATCTCATAGCAGCCCAGGCCAAGGCGCAACATGTTCTCTCGATTGGTGTGTAATTCTGTTCACAGCTGCTGAATCTCTTGCTGAGGTAATAAATGGCATGCTCCTTACCGGACTCGCTCTTCTGCCCCAGCATACAACCCATCGCCATATCATTCACGGATATATACAGGAAAAGGGGAATCCCATCCTTCGGAGGTACCAGCACTGGCGCTTCTGTTAATTGCTTCTTGATAGTCTGAAAGGCCTTTTGGCATTGACTGTTCCACTTCCGGGAGGCATCTTTCCTTAACAGTTTGAAGATTGGTTCGCAGGTGGTGGTCAGATGGGATATGAACCGACTGATGAAGTTTATCCTCCCCAAAAATCCCCTTATCTCTTTCTCCGTACGGGGAGCTGGCATATCCACAATAGCCCTGATCTTAGCCGGATCCAGTTCGATGCCTCGATTGCTCACCAAGAACCCAATGAGCTTACCCGACTGCACCCCGAAGGCACATTTGGCTGGATTGAGCTTCAAATTATACTTCCTGAGCCGCTCAAACAGCTTTTTAAGATGAGTCACATGGTCAGATTCCGCCCTCGATTTCACAATGATGTCATCCACGTAAACCTCTATCTCCTTGTGCATCATGTCGTGGAATAGGGCCATCATGGCCCTCTGATAAGTGGCTCCTGCATTTGTGAGGCCGAAAGCAAGTCGTCTATAACAGAACGTGCCCCAGGGGGTGATGAAGGCAGTCTTTTCTCGATCCTCTTCCGCCACCATTATCTGATGATATCCCGCAAAACAATCGACGAACGAATACATTTCATACTAAGCCGTATTATCCACCAAGATGTGTATGAAAGGCACTGGGAAGTTATCTTTGAGACTCGCCTTGTTCAGATCCCTATAGTCGACGCATACTCTCACCTTTCCTCCGGGTTTCGCCACGGGGACTATATTGGAAAGCCATTCTGGGTAAGTAGACACCATGATGATCCCAGCCTTGAATTGCTTGACTATCTCTTCCTTCACCTTTAAACTCCACTCTGGCTTTAATTTTCTCAACTTCTGCTTAACTGGCCTGAAACCCTCTTTGATAGGCAATCGATGCACCACAATATCCGTGGACAAACCGACCATGTCTTCGTGTGACCAAGCAAACACATCCTCATATTGGCTCAATAGTTCAGCTATCTCTGCTTTCTGGTTGGGAGTCAAGTCTGCCCCAATTTTTAGCTCTTTGGGGTTTTCAGGGGTTCCTATGTTGATGGTGATGGTTTGGTCTAGGTTGGGTTTGGGTTTATCCTCGACCCACTCTTTGATCTCGTCGGGAGCGTCGTCATCATCTGCTTCGTCCTGCTCAATTCCCATCAAATCGAAATCCAGTTCTATATCAAAATCATAATCGTCTTTCAAATTTGGAAAATCGTTTGTTAGGCTAGAATGACTCAACTCGGTACACCTGACATGAAACAAAAATATTTGTCATATATATAAACATTAGGTACATGACTTCCTTTTCAATAATCATGACAAAAGTATGAAATAGACGTGCAGATACATAAAAACAAAAACACCGTCTTAAAAACCCCTTGATCCCCCTACTGGACAAGATTCCCGGACACTCCTGCATTTACCCTTTTCTGGATACTACTGGCTGCACGGTCCAATTCCTGGGGATCACTTCGGTTTTAGAGCTAGTGATGGAGGGGGTCTCTGCATCTGGCACCTCCTCAATGATTGCGGCAACTTGGTTTCGGCTCTCATTTTCACTTTCCTCGGGCACTTCTAACCCGGCCCAATTTATAAATGGCATGATCTGCTTGCCCTCAGTCATCTTCTCTTTTCCCTTTTCATTGGGGCCTGACTGTCCCGGAAGATGGCACTTTTTCTCGAACTGTTCCATAATTTCCTGTAAGAAATCCGACTGCTGGGCCACTCCTTTGACTGGGGGAACCTCCATTTTACCCTCTGCTTCAGATGCAGGCTTGATTACCCTCGGGGAGTGTTCATTACTGGCTCTCGGTATCGGGACTCCGGTTATCCGCACGGGAATTTTCTTGTATGTGTTTCTCGTCCTCATACCTCCGTGATATCCTAACCCTGCCTTGCCTGACTGCACTGGTACTTTGATGGGTTCGGTGATTCCTTGGCTGTGCTTGCCTAGCCCTTGCCCCGGCTGAAAGTTCATTGCCATCATTTCCCGGGCAACGAAAGTGAGCTCGGGGGACACCTTAAGCTTTAACTCCGGGGCTCCCAATTGCTTGCACTGAGGGGTGCTGATTTCAAACGCTTGATAGCTGATTGGTTCGGCTGATTCGTCCACATGGATCACCGGCATGCCTTTTACAGAGGGAACAGGGTAGTCAGATTCTGCCGCGATTGTGATCAAGTGTCCCTCAACGATAAACTTTATTTGCTGATGCAGAGTGGAGGGAACTGCCCCAGCCATATGAATCCAGGGCCTCCCCAAGAGCATGTTGTAACTGGCCGTGATATCTAGCACTTGGAAGGAAATATCAAAAGTATACGGGCCAATCTCCACCGGCAGCTCAATCTCTCCCACCGTGTCCTTTCTCGATCCATCAAACGCCCTTACCACCACTTGGCTGGCCCGCAGGCGCTTAGGGTTGATCTTCATTTTCTCCAGAGTATTGTATGGGCAAATGTTCAGGGCTGACCCACCATCAATCAAGACTCCGTTCATCACATATCCGGACGAGATGACAGAAATGTGTAACGGCTTTCGGTGCCCCCTTCCTTCTTCAGGGATGTCGTCGTCGGTAAATGATATTACATTGCTGTCTAACAGATGGCCCACCAAGTGGCTGAATCTTTCTGTACTGATTGTCTTGGGGACATGGGCCTCTTCCAGGACTTTGCTTAATACTTGATGATGGTCATTTGAGGCCAAGGCAAGATCTAAGATGGATGTCAGGGGCGGCTGCACCTCCAGTGTTTTGGCCACATTTGCCTTGCCGTGATTCATCTTCTCCCAAAACTCCAACGCTTTGTCCTCTGATATTTTCCCGTTTTCCCTTTTTGTGTTTTCAAAAACCCGCCTTGGTAGATACAATGGATTTCCTTTGGAGCTGACCGATGCACAACTGGCCTCTTCCACGGTTTTTTCCCCGTAATTCCACGGAACAGTCTTCAGGTTGGTGACTGGCAATTGTGATCTAGCTGTTACGACAAGGGGTCTTGGAGCTGATAACCGGATAGGCTCTGTTTTGGTCCCTTGAATTACTCCAACCAACTTAATAGGCTCCCTTGGCGCATCCTCCCGGGCATTGGTCACAGCAATTTCTCCTTCTATCCTCCTTATGTATCTCAATCTTAGGGGACCCTCCGCCCCACTAGCTTCCACTGTATTTACGCCTCCCCCATTATGCTCGGGAAGAGGGTTGGCCTTCACATTCGGGGATTCCGGTTGTTCCACCACGATTTCTCCGTTGTCAATCATGTTCTGGATCTTGTGTTTGAGAGACCAGTACTCCTGGGTGTCATGCCCCGGGGATGCCGAGTGGTAGGCGCATCTCTTGCTAGGGTCATATCTCTTGCTCTTTGGGTCTGACGGAGGCAATAGCTCGGTAATCTTCTTCTGGCTTACCAGCAGGGTCAGTATCTGCTCCAACGAATCCCCCAAAGGGGTGAACTCCCTCTCTTGCGGCTTTTCGAATTTTCGACGCCCCTCATACCTCTGATTGTTGAAATTTGATGGGCGCGGGGCCTCATTTCTTTGTATGTGGACCGGGGGGCTGGTCATTGTTTTCCCTGATAGTCCTTGCAGTACCAGGGACACATCCTCCTCCTTTCTCTTTTGGGGTCTTCGGGATGAACTGCCGTAATTCCCACTCTGGATTTGCTCAGCCACAGCCTCGAGAGCTGTGAGATCTCTGATCTTTCCTGACTTCAAACCCATCTCCGCCATTTCCCCATGCTTGATCATCTCCGCAAAAGGCTTTCCTATTCCCGCTATTACTCTTTCATAATAGGGAGCCTCCTGGATATCAATGAAAGTCATGACCATTTCTGCCTCACTCATGGGTGGGTTCACTTGGGCTGCCATCCTCCTCCACCGTTGAGCATAGTCTCTGAAGGATTCACTGGCCTGTTTTCTGATTTTGGTCATCTGGTAGCGGTCCGGGGCCATCTGGGACTGAAAGCTGTACTGGGTTAGGAAAGTGTGGGCCAGCTCCTCCCAGTTGTGGATCTTAGCATTATCCAATCTTGCATACCATGTCCTAGCCTCCCCTGTCAGGCTTTTCTGGAACAGTTGCATTCTCAGTGATTCGTCCTCAGCATATCCCCCCAGCTCTCCGATGTATACTTTCAGGTGTGTGTAGGGATCCCCCGACCCGTTGTACTTTTCAAATTCAGGGAGCTTGAACTTCTCGGGGTATCTGGTTCCCGGAAAGATGCACAGGTCGGAATAGTTAACACTGCCATATGACCCGATCCCCTTCATTGTTTTGATGGCCTCTTCCATCTGCTTTATCTTCTTACTGACGCCACTGGCCACCTCGTCCTCCGGGATGATAATGACTTGCTTTGGTAGCTCTACTTTTGGAGTTTCGGGGGTCAATACATTCCCTTGAGATGATGGCCCCGGCGGGTCCTCGAGCTGTGGCCCTGACTTCAGTTTGAAATGCTCTTTGAGCAACATGGTCAGCTCGGTCATTTGATTCTTTACAGCATTGAACTCTTCCCGAGATACGGGAGCCAGATCAGGATTAGGGTTCTCAGCCATCTCGACTGTTAATTCTCTGGCTTTCTTAGATCGGAGACGGGTTTGGGGAGCAATCCTGCGTATGAAACAATCGAAGTTTAGTTTCGGAAAATGACGTTGGTGGATGCATGCTAAAGCAAATATATATATTTTTTTGTTTTTTGAGTTTTATAATCTTTTCCTGCAAAACAGGGTCAGTATCCCTTTATTTTAACCAAAGTATGACAGTGTGCAATTATGATGCTCTCCAAGCTGTCCCTGTAAGACAGAGGTTAGTACTTCTTATCTTGACAAAATTTGGTTGGTACAAAAGGATTGACTACAGTATGATATCATGCGCGTAAAGCGTAAAAGGGCATGAAGAGACTTTCCATTCGTTGGGTTTATCTGAGGCTGACCTACCCTAAGTTACTCTCGCGGGCTTTTCGGCATGAAGGTTCCCAGATCTTCGCAACATACTCGAAGGGAATAAATCCGATCTTTCAATTGGATTGGATCTGAGTGGATGCTTTTCCTGAGCCTCGCCGGGGAGCACCCCTTTGAGTCCAGTAATCCACATCCGACGGGTTCGCCTCAGGAGGAGGAACTGCTCAACATACATTCAATCATACATTCATCGTTCCTCACCGTATGCATATGATGCTAATAAAGTAAAGACTCGAAAGGAAAACGCAATCACACCATCCACATACACGCGCAAAAAGGTAAATCAACGCAAATAACGCAAACACACATTTTTTAGATTTCTAAAGGATAGGAAAACATCAGGATTTTAAATGCGGCTTAAGCCCTCTAATGTCCCCAGCGGAGTCGCCAGCTGTCGACGCCGGGATTTTCGTTCGTCTCGTTTTTTATTTATTAAAAATGTCCCTTTCCAATTTTAGCCTTTTGAATTAAATGTGATTTTGAAAAGGGTCGGCTTAGTGTCGACGGGTTTTGAAAGATCGATTTTTTATGAGCCAATTGACCAGAGTCGCCAGTTGGTATATTTGAAATGGATGTACCAACTCATCCGAATTTGTTTTCGTAATCGCTGGCTCATATGTGACTCCGATTAATTGGTCCGCAAACCGAGATTCATAGAGTTCGGGGGCTTGCTTAAGCGAGGGGAAGGTGTTAGGCACCCCCCGACTTCCGTGAAACACGGTTACCGCAATCTTGATATTTTCCTATCCTTTTTAAATCCTAAAATGTGTGGTTTGCGTGTGTGTGCGTGCGTGCCTAGATGAATGTTTGTGGTGCGTTTTGCATAAAAGTTCGCTTTTATTTTTATATGGCAAAAGTGTTATCTGGAAAGTGTTTTGGACGTTCTTTGACCCAAATGACGAGGCTTCGCTTTTTATAAGAAAGATTGATTTTAATTTCGAAAGCGTTGAGGTTTTTTATTTAGATGTCATTTTAGAAAACAATAGTTTTAAACTTTTGTCAAATAGGAATCGAGACTATACATTGCCTTCTAACAGTTAATATAAATAAATCGAGGGCAACTTCTAGAACTCTTTAACCCTATGCACAAAGTTTAATGAAAACATTTATTTATTTGCAAAATCGTTTTTTGTGACGTTTTAAAACCAACTAAAGCCTATTCATCAATTATGGATTAAAGTTTACCAAAACACTTAACCTTTAAACCTCGTGAATCTAATATCCTAAATTTGCTTGATTTTATAAAATCTTCATTATTTGCCTTATTTTGAAAACCATTTTTTCGTGTCGTAAATTAAAACATACATCCCAAAACGTGTCGGGGTTATCTACGGGCATGTAAGCCATCCAGACAACCCCAAACACCCACAATCACATATTTTTATTTATCACGGGGCCTTACCCGATCACGATTGATATCGCGTTAAGGCCCGATATTACAAATACATCGCCATGGACCCTATGCCACGATTACATACACCCAAAACGTCCATCATCGGGGTTCGATCACGAGGATCTCCCCCCTAGGCTCACAATCATCCCATCACAACACAACCAATACTAAACAAATCTAACAAGATCTAAACATTGGCTATCACATTATATAACCCAAATATCGCCCAAATCAACATTACACATTACTTATCACCCTAACGAACGAACAAATCACCGTACGGATGTCATCGGGGTGTTAGGAGGAGTTACTTTCCGATGGAAACCTCACTAACAACCCCTAATCCACGGATCGTTACCAATATATCACAATAAACTAAATCAAATAAACCCAAATCACAACATTACACTAATAATAACACAAAAAGAAACCCAAGAACACACTCCTCTTTCACCTTGCAACAATCCAAATGAAGCTTTATATTCCACGAAGTGAGCCTAACCATAAGAGTATACAACTATCTAGCAAAATAACATGAAAATCTACTTCATACAAGCCAAACCCGAGCTATTCTCTCTCTCCCTCGCGTCTTTCTCTCTCTCTTTTTCTTTCTTTTTTCTTCTCCTCTTTTCTTCTCGGGTGGAAAATGGCCGCATATAGGCTTCAGCAGGCAGCCGCAGATGCATCTGCGGCTGGCCGCAGATGCATCTGCGGCTGCCTGCTGTGGCCGCCTGGCCGCCGCCTCGGCTGCCGTGTGCCGTTCTCGAGCCTCGTGCCTGTCACTTCTGTCGGTGGCAGCGGTTGCATTCGCGGCCGTCCGGCTTGCTTTTTTTGATTTTCGTGCCACGCGGTCTTAATTCGCCAATTTCCGCGGTATTATTTTGTAAGGCTGTATTTTTGCAGTCCGGAAATCCCTGGAAAACGTGCCATATTGTTCTGGGAGGCCAGTTCGGAGGGCCGCGACTTGATATGGAATTTGATAATTATGTTTGGCTTCCAGGGGGCGCTGCCCCCTTTCCACCCCCGCCAGCTCACCGGCGAGCTGGGCAGCCGCTCGCTCACCGGGGAGCGAGACCCCCGAACATTGTAAGCGGAGTGGCCATCAGTCGTCTTTTGTGGTTGGCTCAGGCTTTTCTGGATCCATTGTTCGCCCTTCCTCAAGTGATCGGATTCTCGTTGTCCGTGGTGGCGGCTTTGATCGTAAATCGCTGGGGTGGCTTGGTGTTGGGGTCCACCTTTCTTTCCGCATGTCAGGTCAAATGACGCTTTTGCCCTTCTGCCAGGATTAGTAGAGAAGTGCAAAATTTGGGTGTCTACAGCTGCCCCTCTTTATCATGTCTATGGAA
Source organism: Hedera helix (assembly GCA_947179155.2). Taxonomy (NCBI): domain Eukaryota; kingdom Viridiplantae; phylum Streptophyta; class Magnoliopsida; order Apiales; family Araliaceae; genus Hedera; species Hedera helix. The sequence goes on along the minus strand of OX359266.1, from coordinate 20,872,655 downwards.
TGAAATATGAAATGGACATGATAAAGAAGTAGGCACCCGATGCATGAAAATGCCAAATATATATTTAACGATGCCGCACATGCGTTCAGATGATGCGATGTCACATTCAATATGTTCATGTAGAGGTTATTTTCAAAGTTACGAATGAACATTGCCCGGGTCTCGTCTCCGGCGGTCGTTATGAAGAGTCAGGTATCGTTTATGACTGGTCGTTTTGGAATTGGTCAGGTATCGTATCTGACGGGTCATTTTTTGAATTGGTCAGGTATCGTATCTGACGGTTGGTTTTTCAATTTGGTCAGGTATCGTATCTGACGGGTCGTTTTTCAATGGGTCAGGTCTCGTATCTGACGGGTCGCCTTTCAATTGGTCAGGTCTCATACCTGACGGGTCGCTTTTCAATTGGTCAGGTCTCGTATCTGACATGTTGTTTTTCAATTGGTCAGGTCTCGTATCTGACGGGTCGTTTTTCAATTGGTCAGGTCTCGTATCTGACGGGTTGTTTTTCAATTGGTCAGGTCTCGTATCTGACGGGTTGTTTTTCAATCCGGCGAGCTGGGCAGCCGCTCGCTCCCCGGTGAGCGAGACCCCCGAACATTGTAAGCGGAGTGGCCATCAGTCGTCTTTTGTGGTTGGCTCAGGCTTTTCTGGATCCATTGTTCGCCCTGCCTCAAGTGATCGGATTCTCGTTGTCCGTGGTGGCGGCTTTGATCGTAAATCGCTGGGGTGGCTTGGTGTTGGGGTCCACCTTTCTTTCCGCATGTCAGGTCAAATGACGCTTTTGCCCTCCTGCCAGGATTAGTAGAGAAGTGCAAAATTTGGGTGTCTACAGATAGTATGATCCTCCTGAAGGGCCTGAACCGCTACAATAACCCGCATGTCCAGGAGGTCATCCCCTGCAGGCATGTACAGAACTGATATGACACAGGCCATCAAAACATCCACTCTCAAAGTGCCCAGCGCTCCTCAGATACTGAAAAATCACTGGAGAATCGAGTGAAGCTATCCACCGAGCCAAATTTGTCAACCAAGAAGGGTAGAGGGACAAAGTGGCTCGAAGAGATCACAGATAGCAGAGCTGTCCTCCACAAGCCTGTGAAAGTCGGGAATTGACGGCGCATATGGCCTGAAGTAACCCGTGCGCAGGGACCATCCACCGACAAACCGGTAAAGCGAGCATACTCCTCAAGAGTGAGGGTCAGATACTCCAGCCCAAACCCGAAAACATGTCTGTCCGGGATCCAACAACTGAGAATGCCGTCAACAAAGCCCGGCGGCACCTGGAATGACAAAAGAGAGAAGGAGTGTCCCAAAAGGCCCTCTGCGATGATTCGGTCGGAGGGTAGCAAACTATTCAGCCACGAACGGAACCTGCCAATGATCCCTGAGGGGGCGCGAGGGCCCACGCGAACCACATCTATGGATGACATCTGTAAAAAGCAGTATCAAAAGACTATACAGGGGTCAATTTTTTCTTTATCCACGTATATAATAAATAATGCATCATACAAGCTATAATGGAATAAATGGAGCATCTAAAGTAAATGATTGTGCATAAAATAAAATAAGTCTGTACATAATCCATGAAATGAGAAATGATAATAAAACGAGCAGGTTTGAATACAGAGATCCTAGCCTATCAAAATCTAATCAGTGAACTATATGCCATCAATAAAGGCATCATCCTCAAACTGATCTGCAGGCAAATCTCGGGGAATGGAAGCCTCATCTTCAAAGTTCAGGTGTGACACCCCCAAATCTAGGCCCACACAACCCAAACTTGAGTTATCAAAAGACTACAACAAGATTATTACAAAGTAGAACAACGTTCAACATTACAGCGTATAATAATACACAACTAAGTCTTCACTATTATTATCACACTATTTTACAACACGTGAAGACGGTAATAACTATCCCTTGGACTCTCACTCCATTCCCCGGCTAGACCCAGCTACATTCTCATCTCCTGTTGAAAAACAATGGAACAAAAGAAGGGTGAGCTCAAATAACCCAGTAAGAAATATCATGACTAAGATAATGACAAATAAATTATCATTAGCCTTCAACAGTTGAGTTCTTGATAGAATACAATAGACTACAAGGTTTATATCAAAAACTGTAGTTAAATTCTTGAACAATGTTCAGATCAATAATAGCAGCGGAATAAGCAATCTATTAGAAGAATAATGCAGACTATAATGTCCACTCGCTTCTCTTTTTAGTAAAAATATCATCAACTTTTATCATCTGAAATACCATTAGTCAAGATAATACAACTTCACAGTTTCTGGTCATAATCATGCAGATCAACAGTTCATCTTTGCACTACGGACCAAAGACATTCAATATAACACAATCGGTCATGATTATACCAGATTCAGCCTTTGGTCATAATCATACCAACCAACAGTTCATCTTTGCACTACGGGCCCAAGAGAACATTCACCACGTGCCATAAAAGACACCGAACAGATGTATCGCCTTTAACCTAGTATATCGCCTTTAACCTATCATCTGTTCAACAATTATATCACATCTGTGCCCCCGACCACAGATATTCACAACAGCTTGATTCTTGACGATTAATACAAATAACAGTGATACAAATGATGAACAGAAGAACAGGATAATCAATAAGTATCAGAAGTTTACTTTGCGCAGATTCAAACAATGTCCAAATTGCCAACATGATGTGGAGTGAAATTTAAAAATGATATTCAAGATCCACAGTTCAGAATAACGATTATAGTTCAATAGAAAGGTTCAGAAAATAGGAAGGTTCAGTTGAAATAATGAAGTTCAACTATTATGGAACATATAATATTTTCAGGAATTATAGAAGCAATAGTTCCATAATAAGTTTCGATTTAGGTGTATGAAAGAAAATAATATCCCTTACCGTAGTAGGTTTGATTAACAAAATGTGAAGGAAATTAATATCCCTTACCATAGTAAGTTTGAATAATGGAAGATGAAAAGATGGTATCACTTATGAGTATAAAGGAAAATAATAACATTTACGAATACGAAAGAAAATGATATTACAAATGAATATGGAATAAAAGTGTCATGTGATAATTCGTGTAGACAAATTATTTCCATACGAGACAAATAAAAAGGGTTATTCACCAACATGCGGTAATCCGCACTGTAAGGTTATTCTCATCAATTTGAATACGAAAAGTTATCCACCAAACAAGCAATAATCCGCGCCGTAAGGTTATTCTCAGAGATTAATAAGGAATGAATAGAAAAGGTTATTCACCAACAGGCGGTAATCGGCGCCGTAAGGTTATTCCCACAAATTAATACATGGAAATAAATGGCACATCTTATAAGTAAGAAAGAAACGATATTATTTTCGAGAATCAAATAATGATAATCCCTTCCAGTAAGAAATAAAATAATATCAATTTATGGTGATGAAAAGATTGATACCCCTTACCGTAGTAAGTTAGAATATGAAAGAAGATGATATTCCTTACCGTAGTAAGTTTAAGAGTATGAAAGAAAATGACATCCCTTACCGTGGTAATTTAAGAGTGTGAAAAGAAGGATATTCCTTACAAGTAAGAAAAAAAATGACATTCCTTACCACAGTAAATTTAAGAGTTTGAAATGAATGGTATTTCTTACTTTAACACGTGGCTGAATATTGATTTAAATGAGGTTGATCAACCTATATATTTATAATAAAATTAGTAATTACCACATATAAATTTCAAGGTGTATGATTCATATATTATGAACTATCAAAATTATATATATTTAACATAATTTTTGCAGTATAATATAACAACTTTAAAATAGTTTTTAAAGTAATATTTCAAAATAAATCTTCCAAATAAAGCTTTTAAAAATGAATCTTCTCAAAGAAGAGTCTTCTAAATGAAGATTTGTGAATATCGTGAAAAATAGGAATTTATAAAATTACTACTCTTTAATAAAAGACTTACTTAAAAAATTTCTGCACTCCTTTTGGCTTTCAAACTCTCAAAATAACCTTACTATTCTCAGAGAAAACTCATAAAATTCTTATAGAAAAATTTTATGTTTTAGGTGTGATTTTTCTATTCAGCTGAGCAAGCTATTTATAGGAGAAAATAAGTTACTATGCGCGGTAGGTGAACTGAATTTATTTATTTTTTCTTCAGCAAAGGCTGCGTAGCAGCCTTCACCAACCATTTTCCCAAAACACATTTCTCACATTTCATGTGGGCCCCACAGTGGGTCCCACATGTTTCTTACTATTCACGTCACTATTCACGTTACTATTCACGTCACTATTCACGTTACTATTCACGTCACTATTCACGTTAAAATAATAATTAATTAATTATTTTATTTTATTTATTTATTTATATTTATTCTTCCTGTGGATCCAACATATAAAATAAAATAATGCTACAACAATAATTCAACAATAATAAGCACGTTACAGATTATTATTAATTTAATAATATAAATTACAGTGTATTTTCTACTATGACAATTATTAGGTTCAATAATTTTAAAAAATAGTGCAGTAACAATTATTGACTCAATGATATAAAATACAGTGTAATGACAATTATTAAATCAATAATGCAAAATACTGTGTAACAACAATTATTGAATTGATAATATAAAATATTATGCAATGACAATTATCGATGAAATGATGCGTAACAGTTATGGTGTCAGTTATCAGACCAATAATATGAGACACTGTGCAATACCGTGTGCTACTGTAGAGTTCCGCGTGCTACAGTAAAATACCATAAATTACCGTATGCTACTATTCTTTTATCACCGGTATTTTAACAGTTAACACCGTTGACTATTTTTATTTAAAAAGGTTATTTCTGTCGTTTTCTATATCCGACAAATATTCCGTTGTGGGGTCCACCAATAATTAGTTATTTCGGCGCCGTCGTACGGCCCGAATATTCCCCGACAAAACGAATATTGTCCGACAAAATAAAATTTACACATAACATCCTTAACTTTCAATTTCGTCAATTTAACCACTTACTGTTTCAGGAAAAAATATATATATGAAGAAAAATTAAATTTTATAATTCATAATATTCGGGGTCTTACATCAGGTCTGGGTAGAAATAAGGCGAAATTGGGGCATCCAATGGGCCGGAGCCCGCAACAAAATCGAATCCATGCGGGTCCGCGACATAAGCCTCCTCTGGATCTCGGCCCAGACTCCGAACAAAAAGGGATAACTGATCCACCTGCCGAGTGAGGGAAGCAATCTGGTCCGAATGGGTGGGGGCCCGGACACACTCCATCCAATCTGTCATCATCACCGACCCGTGAACTAGGTCTCCGAGGAAGAAGGTGGCCCGGGTCTGAGGCCCGATAGTGTGGGGTCTCCACCAAGCACTGAAGCTCTCGCTCGTATGAGGACCGGCAGACAGCATATATCTGTCCTCCCCGGCCGTCAGGGCCTCTGGAAGGTGGGCATCCGCGAACCAAAATCTCTGTGAGGGAGGGGCGAAAGGGATACGAACCTCCCCAGAAACACATCTGATGACGCGCTCCCCCAGATACAGCTCCCACCCACCATAGGTCAGAAATGGAATACGACGAGTGGATAAAGCAAGCTCCAGATCCGCGGCATAACCACCGGTGAGGCCAGCCGCCAAATGATCCGTCGTGTAGGGAACCCAGGTCACATCCGCGGACGAGATCAGCTCTAATTGCAGCTGACAGTGGGCAAAGCTATCTGACACTGGGGTCTCCTCAAAAGTACTATGATGCCATCGACGACCCCTGGGATAAGTCTCCGGACCGAGGGTAGTAACTGGCCGCAAGCAGGGTAGTCTCTCGTAAGCCCAGAACTGATAAACAAAACAGGGAAACCGTAAGTAGCAGGAAGGGACAAAGAAATGAAACAAATCAAGGACGATACAATAAAAAGGACCTACTAGCAGGAAGGGATAGAATCCGAGCCAGGCATCCGTCTGTCCCTCTGAGCGAAGGCGAAGACCCTGGAGGAAGTAAGCGAAGGTGAAGGAGCCCCAATCATAATCCCCGATCCGGTCAACCTCCCGGGTGGCTCCGACGATACTGAAATGGATAGTCGAGGAGTTGTTCCCCAGAAAACAGCCCCTCATAATGGTCAAAAATAAGCGTCGGAGCAGAAAGTCACGAGCAGACCGGTCCTCAGGGAATGGCTCGGAGAGGACCCCTCCAATAACATCCATAGCCAAGGCTCCCGATCGAATGTTGCGGGCCTTAAAGACCTTATCTTGAGGAGAGTACCCCAACAAGGATCGAACAGCTACGAGGGTGATGTCCGGCTCCAGAGGGACCCGGGGCCCAGAGAACTCCACCCTGGTGATATAACGCCAGTCTAGAGGGGTGAACAGCAGCTCACAGTCCAGAAGATGAAGCGACTGTGTCTGGTGGAACCAGCGCTCGGATAGGGCCCTCATATAGCCCCACGGACGCCGGCGAGGGGCGATGGTGAAGAAATGTCTGAAACCCCAAGAATCTACCATCCCCCTGTAATCGGAATGCAGCGTATGGTAGAGAGTGTAGATGCTGAACCAGTTGCCCTGAGGTTGGGTAAACTCAGGAACCTGTGACAGCCATCAAAAGTCAGGCATGGTAACCATACGGATTGGAATGAACTTAAATGACGGATATACCTCGTTAGCCGCAAGGTAGGCTGAGGGGTGACTGCTGAGATCAGGACCGAGCAGATCCGGTATCCTGGCACGGGCCCCTGGTAAGGTCCGATGCATGGGAGGAGGGGCCACTATGCCCGAAGGACCCGCCTCTGCCTCAGCTGGGGCATCCTCACCAACGTCAGGCCGAACTGGGCGAATGAAAGACTCCGCCAATCTACGAGAATGACGAGTCAGGACTGGAGCTGAAGCTGAGGTGGCCGCTCTACGACGACGGACACCGGCAACCCGGGGCACTGTGGAGCCACTGGGAGCATCAGGATCCATGACTGAAATGGCATCACGAAAAGGAGGTACATCCTTAGCCCGTTATCTTTCAAAAAATTTATTGCATATTGCTAGAGATAAATAGGGCAGCATAGCATGTTTATTTTATAATGATATGAAAATTGAAAATGCATAAATAAGTCCCTAGGGATGCGCTAGATTTCCAGAAATTTCGGCAGAGTTTTGTTTGTAAAATGGACATCCCATGCACAATCAGGCATGTTTAATCAAGTCAGGCAACCAACAAACCCCAAATGCAAGTGAAAATGGTGCATCATGAGCATAAAATGACTAAAACAATGGTTTTTCAAAGTAAATAAAACATGTCTGCAAGACCCATTGTTTATCTACACTGTGTTCAACACAAATATCTCATATAGGCATGCATTGCTAAAATTAAAATATTTAAACATGTAAATGCATAGCCAAACGAAAGAGAAAATCAAAGAAAAAGGAGTTAAAACGTTACCCAAAGTGCGTAGACTGATTTAATCGGAGCAGATTTTGCCAAAAAATGTCCAAAAGACGGAAAAGCCAAGTGGGGACGAGGAAAACCGAAAACAAGGGAGAGAAAGTTAAAGAAAGTGACAGATCTCGGGGGGTCGCGATCTGAAATAGGAACCGATCCTAGCCGCAGATGCATCTGCGGCTGGCCGCAGATGCATCTGCGGCTGTTCTCGGTGCCCCTTAGACTGTCCTTTTGTTTACCCCGAGCCAACGTGAAACTTGTTACGATTTAAAAACAATAGTTTAGAACCTGACCACTAAAAAACAACCCGTCAAAGACGATACCTGACCACTCAAAAACGACCCGTCAGTGACGATACCTGACCACTCAAAAACGACCCGTCAGAGACGATACCTGACCAATCAAAAACGACCCGTCAGAGACAATACCTGACCAATCAAAAAATAACCCGTCAGCGACGATACCTGACCAATCAAAAACGACCCGTCAGAGACGATACATGACCAATCAAAAACGACCCGTCAGAGACGATACATGACCAATCCAAAAGTGACCTGTCGAAGGCGAAACCCGAGCGATAATCGTTCGTAAAACTTTAAATCGACCCCTACACGATCATGTTGAATGCGACATTTGCATCATCTTAATATATGTGTCGCATCGTTAAACACGTACTGTCATTCCCATGCGTCAGGTGCCTACTTCTTTATCATGTTCATTTCATATGCCATTCCATAAACATGATAAAGAGGGGCAGTTGTAGACACCCAAATTTTGTACTTGTGTACTGACCTTGATAGGAGGGCAAAATCGTCAGTTGACCCGACACACGAACAGGAAAGGTGGACCCCAACCCGAAGTCACCACGACGATTTGCGATTAAAGCCGTCAAACGAACAACAAGCGCCAGGTCATCTGAGGCAAGATACGCAGTTGATTCAGACAGAACCCGATTCGGTCACTGAAGACGGTAAATGACCACGACGTTTTCGACAGTCGAAGGGGATCTCGCTCTTTGGAGGCCCGGCACCAGAGATATCTATACATCAAGTAACATCCTTCCAAAATAAAACGGCAGAAATTGACGATTCAAGGCTGCGGGGCATGGAAATCGAGAAAAGCCAGCTGGGCAGCCGCAGATGCATCTGCGGCCACCGACAAGCGGGACACTTGCACGGCTCGAGGAGACAACCTGGCAGCCGAGTATTCGGTGCGGGCGGCCACAGCAGGCAGCCACAGATGCACTTGCGGCCAGCCGCAGATGCACCTGCGGCTGACTTCAGTCACCTATACAACGCCATTTTTGAAATGCAGAAGAAAAAAGAAGAAAATTTCTTAAGGATTAGGAGAGAGAAACACGCGAGAAGGAGAGAGAAGGGCTCGGGTTTGTTTAAATTCAAGTGAGGAATTTGTTTTTTTTGTCAAATATTCAAGTATTCATATGGTTTTGGTTCAGTCGTGAAATATAAAGCTTGTGTCGGTATATTGCAAGGTGAAAAGGGGTGTTTTGGGTGATATTTTTTGTTGTATTGTTATTATAATATCGTGTTTTGGGATTGCTTAATTTAGTATGTTGTTGTATTGTTAAGAATCCGAGGATTAGGGATTATTAGCGAGGGTTCCGTCGGAACGTATTTTCCTCCTAATGTCCCGATGATATCCGTATGGTGATGTGTAAATTCGTTGTGTTAACGGGTAGTTTATCGTGTTGGGATTGTGATTTGTTGATTCGGGTAGCATAGTATCAAGTTTAGTTTTGCTTATCTTGCTCTGGTATAGTGGTGCAGCGATTTGGGTGATTGTGAGCCTAGGGAGGAGATCCTTGTGATCAAATCCCGATGATGGATAACTTTTGGTGTATGTAATCATTGCAAGGGTCCATCGTGTACATATATGTAAATATTGGGCCTTAACGCGATATCGAACCGTAATCGGGTTAAGGCCCTGTAATAGTAAAACATGTGAGTGTGGGTGTTTGGGGTTATTTAGACGGCTTACATGCCCATGGATAGCCCTGACACGTTTGAATTGCTCGTTTTGATTTATGACACAAAAGACGGTTTTCCCAAAATAAGGTAAATGATGAAGATTTTTCTAAAAAACGATCAAATTAGGATATTGGATTCACGAGGTTTAAGATTAAGAGTTTTGGCGAATTTTGATCCGTGTTTGACGAAAAGGCTCCACTTGGTTTTGAAAGGTCATAAAAAATGATTTCGTAAATATACATAAACGTTTTCATTAAACTTTGTGCATAGGGTTAAAGAGTTCTAGAAGTTGCCTTCATTTTATTCGATTTATTATTAGAGGGCAATGTATAGTCTCGACACCTATTTGACAAAAGTTTAAAAAAAACTTTGTTTTCTATGAATGGCACCTAATAAAAACCCTTCTCGCTTTCGAAATTAAAATCAATATTTATTATGAAGCAAAGCCTTGTCAATTGGGTCAAAAGATGTCTAAAAACGCTTTCCAGATAAAACACATTTGCCATATAGAATCAAAACGATTTTCACGCAACAAATCACCACAACCATCACCTAGTCACGCACGCACACACACGCAACACACACATTTTTAGGATTTAAGAGGATAGGAAAACATCGAGATTGCGGTAACCGTGTTTCACAGAAGTCGGGGGGTGCCTAACACCTTCCTCTCGCTTAAGCAAGCCCCCGAACTCTATGAATCTCGGTTCGCGGACCAATTGAATCGGAGTCACCTATGAGCCAGCGATTGCGAAAACAAAATTCGGATGAGTTGGTACATCCATTTCAAATATACCAACTGGCGACTCTCGTCAATTGGCTCATCATAAAATCGATCTTTCAAACCATGTCGACATTCAAGTCGGCCCCTTTTCAAAACCACATCTCAATCCAAAGGCTAAAATTGGAAAGGGCTTATTTAATTATTAAAAAACGAAACGACTAAAATCCCGGCGTCGACATACGTATCTATACATATACACCTTCACGTTAACTTAAAAATATTTCACTAATTAAAATTTATTTTCTTAATAAATTTTCTCATACATCATATTCAAAACTTTTTACATAATCTCCTTTAGTGAAATACATTCATCGAACTTTAAAGGTATTATATTACCTTATTATTAATATACCTCCAAGTAAACATGATAATCAAATTCTAGGTTTTAAAATTTTAAAACCTACATTTACTCACATTTAAATCCTAACACAAATATTAGGGTAAAATGTTTACTCACTTTCTACACCTTTTACTTCTCCAAATCTAAGTTTCAAAGTTCAACCTTCATTTTATCGTCAAGATCTTATTTAAAAGTCTTGTCAAATATCCGGGATATTACAAAAGGAATATCGCTGAATGAGTACAGAATTCGTACCTAGAGTAAACAATATAATATCCAAAATTATATTGCAAAACTGACTCATTAAATTCCTTCTGTCGAAACTAATTAAACAAAATAAAGAAATTGATAAATAAATAGTTAATCAATTGATTAAATTTTACATATTTTCTTTTATCTTAGGCGAATCTAAAATTCTTCCGTTCTAAACAAAATTCTACCTAAAGTTGTACATACATAAATATTCTAATCATAGTAACTTATATATTAATAAATAATAATATTCTTGTTCCTTCCGAAATACATATAAGTATATTCACAAAAATATTCTTTTCATTTTTAAATCTATTACAAACAATTATTATTATTATTATTATTATTATTATTATTATTATTATTATTATTATTATTATTATTATTATTATTATTATTTTATGTCAAAACTTTGAAGTTATAAAAATACTAATTTAATATTTTAAAATGCTAATTACTAACAAAGATATACTAAAATATATAAACTAACAAACTAAATAGCATACAAAAATTAAAACTAATACAGAGAATTAAATAATTACACAAAGAAAGAAAAAGATACATACCTAAAATTTTAAGGTTCGTAGTCTGCCTACATTCTCGACACCAAAATTTTTAACTAGGGAAGTGAAAGTAGTATACACACAAGTCAGTCATATTTGATATGATGTAGCATGTACATTGTAATCTTATTCATTTATTAATAAAAGTTTATTTATACAAAGACATTTCTTTATCCATATTTAATAGATGATATTAATTGTGATAAATCTATAATTATTGAGCAATGCTTTTAGAATCATGATGATGATCATGCTAATGAGATATAAATTCAAGATAGCTTAAAACTAAAATTATTCCTAATTGTGGGATCACTAAAATGGGGATTACTGAACCCGGATAGATTAGTACATACTATGTTTGCTGTTATGAAGAAGATTATTGATCTCGTAATCATTTGTGTAGAGATATTAAAGCAAGTATGTTGGTGCTTATTAGAGAATAAGTTCACTGAACGTGCCTCCCTCAATGAACACCTAATGGAGTCTTACTTGTCTGTCAACATGAGTTCCTTTTGTGATAGTAGTACAAGTGATCCTTGGACTTGAGATCATCATAGTATCGTGTGTATGATAAATTATATTTTGACATATTCGTTTAAACTTTTAGGGGTGCATCAAAGGGTATGATCGGATATAATAAGCCATACATAGAGATAGGTGAGTGATCAACAAAGAATCTACCACTTCTAGTAAAAGAAAAAAATGTCTTATGCGATTCGATAAATGATAACTCAATAGTCTTTAGCCAAGGTAGAATGAAAATTAGAAAGTAGTTTCTAATTTATATTAATTAGAGTTATTCATTTGAGAATCGAAATGCATATAATCATATAAAATAACACTTGATAGTTATACCATGTCTTATATTTGATTGAAACGTTGTTAGGTAGAAGGATTGAATTGTACGGTAACTATTCGTTGAATAAGTTCTTTTGTGATTAAATGTTAAAATCTATATTATCTGGAATAAATATTATTTATTTATTATAAATATGGAATAAATATTATTTATTTAAATAAATTAAGTAGTTTAATTTACTTATATAAATAATATTAGAATAGTTCTAATTAATTTATTCTATAACCGGTTTAATATGGTGAACCTAAATAGTCACACTGCAAAAGAAAAATAATTATTTAAGAAGTAAATAACATAATTGTAATAATAAATTAAGTATATTTAATTTATACTATGAGGATATAATAAATTCAATAGCTTAATATTTATTATTTAGTATTTTTGAAAATACTAATTATAAATTAATATGAGGGATCTTATTATTATTATTATTATTATTATTATTATTATTATTATTATTATTATTATTATTATTATTATTATTATTATTACTATTACTATTATCATTATTATTTAGTTCCTAAATGGTTTAAGAATTAATTAGTAAGAGTATTCTCATAATTGATAATTAAGTTTCTAAATAGTTTAAGAATTATAATTATTATATTATATTAATTAAGTTCCTAATTAGATTATGAGTTTAATTAAAAATCATATTCCTAAAGGTGTTAGGAGGGTTGACTAAATCTATAAATAAGAAAAGTGTTATTATGGATTAAGGTTACATATATACACTTCCACAAGTTTTTGAAGAGTACTCATATATTCTTCGGAGAGAGAAAATTAGAATTTGTCATTACCCACTTATTGAATTTATTATTATTCCTTGGTGGATCACCTCTAGAAGCCAAATACTTAAATGACTAATGTTGATCATTGGAATTCAATCGATGAAATTCAAGGAGAACGCAAAGGGCTTAAAATTGAACTTGCACCCGTTGAAACTTTGAGTTTTACAAGTGTATAATTCTCTAACTTCTTATTTATTAATTAATAGTTGCGCATAACGGTCGATCCTGGATTAAGGTTTGTAAATTTTTAAATTTGATTTTACCATACTTCCGCTATTTTATGCAATTTGATTGTATGTCTATGAACTTTTACAAACCAACTGTAATATCAGAGCCAAACTTTATGCGATTTATTAATTATTTTAATTTTATATATGTATGAGTATGTGTTTAGAATAATTTATTGGACATAATTTGTTATATAAAATTATTATTTTGAATACCAAAATTGGTTTATTACCGAATTTGTAAAGCAATTTGCATCATATAATCGATTTTCGGTAAAGCAAAGCCCACGGATTCGGTAAAGCAAAGCCAAAGTTTCGATTATATATATATATATGCTTACCAACAAAGCCAAATAAAGCAACAAATGCACTTTCGGTAAAGTGTGATATATGATAAAGGTGTCCCAAAATTATGTCACCTTAATCAATCCCGCATCACTGTTTCGGATTTGGTATGGACACGATAAAGCAATAAAACAATTTTTTTGTGTACTACATATATATATATATATATATATATATATAGTATGGGCTGCTTTGGTGTTTTTTTACCAAATCCGAAAGTGGGATCAAGGTTTCGGATTTGATAAAGCAATATATCACGCTAAGGCTGCTGACGTTGCATGTTTGTACGGAATTGGATGTCACGGCTAATATCAAAGAAGCAAGCCCACGGTTTTATATATATATATATATATATATATATATATATATATATATATATATTAATTATCCAAATAGTTTGATAATTTTATACAAATTTTAAAATTTTAAAATAAAAGAATTTACTTTGGGTAATTTTAAAAGAATAAAAATAAATAATTTATTTTTTAAATAATTTAATAATTAAAATAAAAAGTTTATTTTAAACATGAAATTAGATTTCATGCAACTTTAATTGCCCATTAAATGATACCAATAAATATATGGAATGATTTATTTAATTCATGCGATGAATATTATTTATTGATAAATATGATAATAAATGAGATTGATTATGGACTATTAATCAATATGATTGGATTTAATTTTAATTAAATGCATGGTTGAAGGAGTTTTATAAATGGAGTCTGCGTACCTCACTTTTTTAAATTTTTTTAATTTAAATTCTATCTCCATCTCATGTACTTCTCATTGACTGTTGATCAAGATTTCTTATTTGTTGTAAATAGTTTTGTAATATGATTAAGTAGAATTATTTTAAAAAATTAAAACAAAGAAGCAAGGAGCGCATGAAGATCCATTTGTAATGGAGTCCGGATTTAAATGTAATAGTTATATTTAATTTAATTTATTCTTGCACCCTAAGTTTGACCATTTGGTTCACGTGGTAGCTCTAGTGAACCAAATTAGAATAAAAGTTCATAATCAATCCAAGCAGAATATAGTATTCTATATGTACATGCTTAATATATATTTATTATATATTATCCAAACATGCTTCGCATGTTAAATAATATAACGCGTATTATATATATATGTGTGTGTGTGTGTGCGCGCGCGCGCGCATGTGTGCATGCGCGTTAAACAAGATGAGACAATTAATATTAACAAACCTCTCATGATGTAGAAAAAATATTATTTATAAAATGAATTAAAAGGTTTAATTCATGAATTAAAAAAGTTTAATTCAATTAAATAAAATCAGAATTGTTCTAATTTATTTATTCTACTGCTCATAATATTAAGTTGTAATGTTTAAAGATATTTATTAAAAAATATCGAACGTCGTCTTCTAGCATGGTAAAACGATAGAGTATCAAATAATCATTATAAGTTTGTTGTGTCACACAAGGCTTATATTAATTTTTTGAGATGTTGTTTTATCACATTTTATGCTTATAAAAGAATTGAATAATGTTGTTTTGTTGTGTTACACAAGGACAATGTTTTTCTCTTCACTTATATGGAAGTGCTAGGTCAAACTTAACTTGAATAATTTTGATTTGGATGTGTTACACATGATCATAAAAATCTAAGAGGCAAAATAAAATGAGTTACATGTTGATGTAATTGACAAATAGTTGTCCTCCTATTTATTTATATATAATTTGTTGTGTTACACAAGGCTATATACATTTGAAATAAGATCATTATTCTCACTAGTAAATCTTTAACTAGATTTGTCGAATTATATACAGAGGGTAATATAGTTTGATAAAAATAGTGGGAGACCATTTTAAATAAAGACCTAATTAACTTGGTGATTAATAAAATGAATGCATGTTAATGTTGTTATTAACTCACTTAAAGAATATTGTTATGTTTAATTCACTAATACTGCATAACATATTAGATGCTAACAATTTAATCAAATCGAATTGTTCGGATTGATTAAACAAATTTGAGAATAATTCTCAATGCTGAAAAACTAGCAAAATATCCTTAATTTGTCTATCCTTACAAACATTGCAAATTAAGCTTCTAAGAAAGAGATTATTATTTTAAGAAAATGGCAAGATGATGCATAGATGGCTTAATGCATTATGCTCGCATCTACAAGTATCGAGTTATACCGTCAACACGAGAAAATGAAGGCACCTACTATATTGCTGCAAATTCAATAGTAATATGGTGAGCACAGTAGGTCAACTAGATATAAAATATCTAAGGAGCTTTTCCGATCAATAACAACCAATGGCACTACAGTAAAGACACGTGTCCTAAAAATGATTAATCTGATTGATCAATTAGGACTCCTAAGTTTTGTCAATGATAGAGAGTTGAGTTAAGATTCGATCTTGCAATCACTCACTGACTCCTTTTCACAAATTGTTGTGAACTTTAACATTAATAAGCTGGAAGTTAATTTACTTGATTTGCTTAATATGTTGAAGACTGTTGAGAGTCACTTTCCTTCAAAGAAAACTAGGTTGTATTTGTAGATGAATCTTCTAAATTGAAGAAGATAACCAAAGATGTTTCTAAGGAGTCAGAAAAGATAGAAGACAATGAAAAGGTTAAACAAATGACATAAATAAAAGTGATCCCGATGGCAAATGAGTTTTCTTTCATTTCGATAAGCTGGGAAACTGGAAGAGGAACTACAAGGAGTATCTTGCAGTAGTTAAGTAGAAGAAGCTTAATGAAGCTTCTACTGTAGATATAGATTTGTTTATAATGAAATCGAATTTTCTATAAGTCAAGTTCTACTTGGGTATTAGATACCGACTGGTGGTCTCAAATATGCAAGTCGTTACAGAGACTAGGCATAAGTAGAATATTGAACTAAAGATAAGTAATCCTGTGTATGAGGAATGGAGCAAAAGGTTGCTGTATTAATCATAAGAACTTACAGTTTAACATTTCCTACGGGCAAGTCCATTTAGTTAGTATGATATTACTATGTTGATTACTTGATGGACTTTGTAAGCTTGACTTACATGAAAATATTTTAAAATTGAACAAACTAAAGGCAAAGAGATTATATAAATCATACCGTCATGCAATACTGTTAACTCGGTCATGTTAATGAAACAAGACAAAACAAGTTATATAAAGATAGGCTTTTAGAGCCTTTTGATTATGAATAAAATATAACTTATGAATCTTGTATCAAGGATAATATGACTAAATCTCCATTTAGTGGACATGGAGAGAGAGTTGCAGAGTTGTTAGAGATGGTACACACAGTTATGTATGAGACCTATGACAACACTTGCAATAGGAGGGTATCATTACTTTCACTAACGATTCTAGATTTCGATATATGTATTTGATGAAATACAAATCCAAATCGTTTAAAATGTTCAAAGAATTCAAAAGTGAAGTATAGAAATTAAAGGCCAAAAGTATTAAAGATCTTCGACTAGACTAAGAAGGGAATAATTAAGCAACAAGTTTCTAGATCATCTCAAGCGAAATAGTATTCTCACACAATGGACATGGTGATGATCCATGATGAGTTATGTTAATCTTTCAGTATCATTATAAGGTTATACCTTAGAAACGGCCGCAAATATACTAAACAGGGTACTTTCAAATTCAGTCCCTAAGACTTCATATGAGTTATAAATAGGGAGGAAACTAAGTATTAAATATGTTAAGATTTTGATTGTCTAGCTTATGTCAAAAGGTTTGACCGTGATAAGCTTAGGACAAGATCTGATAAGTGTAAACTTGTGGAATATCCTAAAGAAAGTTTAAGGTATCACTTCTATAATCCGACTAATTAAAAGGTGGAGACCTATTGTAATGCACCCGAAATACCTACGTTCCTTATTCTATCCAATTTTGTCTGGATAACATAATCATTAATCTTAAAATCATATTATATAATCATAAAACATATTAACGGCGATCTCGTGCGTTAAAACTTAACCTGTAACCTTTAAAACCGAGCCTTTGACCATAATGCGATCCATATATATATATATATATATATATATATATATATATATATATATTTCTCGAAACTTATAATCAATACTGTTGAAGGTTGTTTGATTTGATGATGATGACTGTTATGCAAAAATGATTGTGGTAAATGTGCTTATATGGTTGATTGTGCATATGTATCTGACTAAGTGCTTATGTGTTAATGTGCCTATGTACTTACTTGATTATGTGCGTATATGTTTTAAAGTGCTTACGTGGTTAATTGACTAAGTGATTACATGTTAATCTAAATATGTGTCTACATGATCATGTGTGTATGATATATATTACCTGATTCAAATATTGTGATTTGCGCACTTATATAGCACAAATATGATCTTGTTGAAAACTATATGCTGCTTATAATAAGAGTAAAAGTTATCTGGTTCAAATGTTGTAAAGTCCTTTTGAAAAGAATTATGTGTACAAAGGACTTAGATAAAAGATCAAAAATTTTAGGTTGATCTTTCTGTAGAAGTTATTCTGCATTAAAGATAAATATTATAAGTAGAGTAATATAAGATTAAATCATTATTGTATGGCAAAGTTTGTAAGTCCTTTCAATGTAATGATGTAATGATGTACAAGAACTCAGTTAGAAAAGATCAAATATGTTAAGTTAATCTTATGTTATATCTGTTCAGTCAATATAATCGTAGAATGGACTCTACGATTCCAAGCAAAAAAGACTCAACGATTCAGTCTGTTCGTAGAGTGGACTATACGACTCCATACCAGGATAACTCTACGATCATCAAGGAGAGACAACTATGCAAGAGTTCTACAGAATATACAAGTTGAATTGAAGAATTGATCAAGTACAAAACGTAGAGCAGAACTCTACGATCGTCGAACAGACAGCTAAGCAAGGCTTCAGAAAACGTAGAATCAGAGAAGTAATGAACTCCACGATATGCACAATCTGGCAAGATCGTAAAGTGGATTCAAAGAGCAAGCACATACGAGAACTATACGATTTGCACAGATAGAAGAAATCATAGAGTGAAACCAAAAGATAAGATAATGCAGAAAATTGTTATACACATGGTATAATCGTTGAGTAGAAATAAAGAATGTGCTAACGAAGACAACAACTCAACGATTCCACTGAGAAGCACTGCAGTTAACAACTCTACGATTTGAACAGAATGACAAGATTGTAGAACGAAATCGCAAGGCAAAGCACTGCAGTCAGCAACTCTACGATTTGTACAAAATGACAATATAGTAGAACAAAATCGTAAAGCAAAAGCAATGTAGTCAGGAACTCTACGATCTAAACAGAATACCAAGATCATATAGTAAGAGAAAAGATCGCTCCAACTCAATGTTTTACTTGACTTACTTCAAGTAACATTCATGGAGTTGAATTTGTAACGTCAGCATGAACAGTAAGTCACTCAACGAATTCACTATGCAGTTCAGAACCAATAAACTAATAGAACTAAAATATGGTGTGAGAGAAAAGAGGGGCAGCTGTAGACACCCAAAATTTGCACTTTTGTACTAACCCTGACAGGAGGGCAAAATCGTCACTTGACCTGACATGCGAAAAGGAAGGTGGACCTCAACACAAAGTCACCCCAACGACTTACGGTCAAAGCTGTCATAACAAACAACGAGCATCAGGTTACTTAAGGCGAGGCAAACAGCTGATCCAGAAGAATCTGATTTGATCACAAAAGGCGACTAATGGCCACAAAAGACGACTAGCAGCCTTCCAAAATAATACCGCAGAAATTGGCGAATTAAGACCGCGTGGCACGAAAATCGAGAAAAGCAAGCTGGACAGCCACGGATTCACCTGCGGCCACCGACAAACGGGACAGTGCGCGACTCGAGGAGACAACCCGGCAGCCGAGGATTCGGCGCGGACGGCCACAGCAGTCAACCGCAGATGCACCTGCGACTGCCTGCTGAACTCTATACAGCGGCCATTTCCACCCGAGAAGAGAAAAAGAGGAAGAAAATAAGAATTTTAGAGGGAGAAAAAGGCGAGAAATAGAGAGAGAAAGCCACGGGTTGGCCCAAAATATTGAGGAATTCAACTTTCTTTGCTCAAACACTTGATCAATCTCTTGTTATTTGCTTGATAGTGGAGTATATAACGATTTTTGAAGTGTTGCAAGGTGAAAATGAGCTTTTATTGAAGTTTTATCCTACTTTTTTCTTGTGATTTCTTGATTTTGTAGATCTATTAGATTTAATTCGGTTATTTTGCTTTAGTAGTTTAATCGGTAAATATTCGTTTATTGGTGCATTTGTTGGGTGGATCTACTGTAGATCCGAAAATATTTAGTGCATTGCTATTTAAATAGTTTGATTCGGTGTATTTTGAAGTTGGATCCAATGTAGTCAATATATTGTAGATCTATGGATTAGGGACGGTTAGAGAGGATTTATTGCGGATGGAATCTCCTCCTAACCTCCCGATGATATCCTTTTAGTTTATTTTCTAGCTTTTACGTTTGTAGCGATGGCGATGCATTTGTATTGTAAATATGTAATTTTTGGGCCTTAAAGCGATGTCGGATCGAAAATCGGGTTTAAGGCCACATGATAGTGAAATGTGCGATTGTGGGCGTTTGGGGTTATTTGGATGGCTCACATGCCCATGAATAGCTCTAACGTTATTTTTAATGCTTGTTTTTTCCTTTTCGACACGGAAAAAAAATTTGGGAATGAAAAGATGAAGATCTTCATAAAATCAATCAAACTAGGATATTAGATCATCCGTAGGCTAAAATAAAATTGTAAGTGTCGGATGAGCTCTATTCCTATTTGGCGAAGCATTTGAAAAATATGTTTTACAAAATATCATCGGTTTTATTATCGAAACAAAAATAATAAAAAATGAACTCTTCGATTAAATCAAATCCTTCGTGCATAGGGTCAACGAGATTTCTGAAGCACTTTCAAAATAAAGTATTCCAACAACATTCATTTAGGCACACATACATACGCGCGCGCACACACACATTTTAGGATTTAAAAGGATAGAAAAACATCAAGATTGCGGTAACCGTGTTTCACGGAAGTCGAGGGGTGCCTAACACCTTCCCCTCGCTTAAGCAAGCCCCCAAACTCTATGAATCTCGGTTTGCGGACCAATTAACTTGGAGTCACATATGAGCCAGCGATTACGAAAACAAAATTCAGACGAGTTAGTACATCCATTTCCAATATACCAACTAGCGGCTCTGGTCAATTGGCTCATAAAGAAATCGATCTTTCAAAACCCGTCGACATTAAGCCGACCCTTTTCAAAATCACATTTAATTCAAAAGGCTAAAATTGGAAAGGGCTCTTTAAATAATAAAAAACGAAACGACTAAAATCCCGGCGTCGACAATTCCTTGACCTGATTAAAAAAAGATTAAGTGTTGTTAAGGAACAGATGCATGTCAGAGTTACAGAAGACTTTGTGAGTAAACAACTATAAGTCAGGACCTACTACTCAGCAAGATAGTGAAAATAGTCAGACTAACAGGACATCTCTGACAACAATAGAGTAACTGGTTATTAAAGTCAATGAAGATGTTTAATGATGGATCAGAATGTTAAATATATAATAATCCTTGATATACAATTCTGGAAGTGTAACGGCTAAAAATGTAGAAAGTTGAGCTACAATTTGATGTAACAGAACATATGTCAAAAAAGAAAAAAAAAAGCACTGACACAAGCAACAGAAAGTTAACATCAAAGATATCAAGGATCTGCACAAAACCAAAGGAATCCAACGGAGCTTTTTCAATGGTAAAATATGCACAAGTATATAAAAGCATAGATGTTCACAGAGAAAGTAGTTGTTGAAAATACAAGAGAGGATGGTGGACAATAACAGATCGTAGAGTGAAACAAAAATGAATATGCTGAAGAACATTTTACGATCCACCAGAACACCAAAAACTGAATTGAGAGAAATATAGAGAGCTATGACTCTATTACAATAGAAGGGTTCAAAGCTGCTAAGCACGTGATAGAGAGAAACCTAAATGCCAACTTGATACAGACATGTTAGCGACTGAGTACCAACATGAAGGAGCCTCACAGTCATCTTAGAAGCTCATCTCGAGAAGCTATGAACTGTAAATGATAAGAAGGAACAACTGAGTACCAAAAGGAAGAAGTTTCACAGTCATCTCAAAAGTTCGTCTCGAGAAGTTATCAAGTACTAAAGGAGCTGAATTGCCAAAGCTTAACAGCTTAACGGGTGATCATAAGAAGATATTGAGTACTTAAAGAAGCCAAGCATCATTGCCTAACTCAATGTCATTTCAAGTATGATCACATCCTGCTACTGAATACTTAAAGACAAAAGAACTGAAAGCACAACTCAGTAGCAACTCCAACATCCATCAACATACAAGGAGCCAAGTCTGCTGGACTTGAAGAGGGCATTTGTGTCCTTGTCTCAGTGACTAAAGGAGCCAAGTCCGCTGGACTTGAAGAGGGCATTTGTGTCCTTGGCTTAGTGACTAAACTAGCCAAACCTACTGGGTTTGAAGGGTTCTTAGTGAACCAGAGATTCCAGGCCTATTGGGCTTGAAGGGTTCTGTATGAGTCATCCTTAGTGGATTTCATACTCGTTGAAGTAGAAGAGTGGAGTAGGAGTTATTCAGTCTCCGAACCACTTAAACTTTCTGGTGTCATTTACATTCAGTCATTCACATTATGTCATATATAGATATAACTGTTATGATTGGTTTTCTTGATAAATGGCTATCTTCAATACAGTCTAAACTCAACTAAGAAGTTTTACAAATCTTTAAAGGGAGTTTTCAAACTAATATTCCGCTGTGCAAACTAGTCTTGATTAAATGAACTATTTGGTAATATTATTTAATTTAAGTAAAAAGTTTTTAAGAGATCTATTCAACCCCCCCCACCCCCTTCTAGATCACTTGTGTGCCTCTGAGAACTAACAATTGGTATCATAGCAGGTTCTCACGAACATAAAAGCTCACTCTTTGAGTAGATCCTATGGCACTAGTAAAACTCTGTTTTGTGTTTAAAAATTGAAGTGAACCATTTCTTATGAGCAAGCTTACAAATTAATGTGTCTTTTCATGCAAGTACAATTATGAATGTTGATTAATGATAATCTATCTGATGTTGTATACTCATTGTCATTTAAATCTTATCTAAGACAAATTCAGATGATCTCTGCAAAGAAGCAGTCGAGTGAACTTTCAAAATTAAATTGATGCGGCGAGATGAAGAAATCAAAAGGATATTCTGTTGATGAGATTATTAATTGGTTCACTCAAGAATACAATAACTTGTATTTCTGCCTTCAAATAAACTGGGAAGTTCAAATCTTGATGCCAAAGGACACCGGATCCTATTCTTCTCAAAGGAAGCATCACTGTGCTAAGCACTAACAAAACTACTTCTCACCGGTTCGAAAGTTTATAGCAGAAGCAAGCCCAACAGAAATCTATGCTTAAAAGTGTTAAATGATTTTCTACATACCGAACGTCAGCAGCTGAAATCAGTCTCAAATCCAAGTATTCACTTGACGTGCTCAGCATTAAACTTTATGATAAGCTTAAGGTCTTAAATTCAAAAGATCTTATCTGAAGATGAGTGACAAAGGAATTGCTACATTTATTCAAAAGCAGTGTCAGGAGTTCTGTCAAAAGCTACAGCATATGGTCATCAATGATGAAATCCACAAGCAGTATTTCTCCTATCTTCAAGTGGATGATCTCAAGCATGACTGGTTTTAAAGGAATCTATTTCAAAAAGTCTTCAATGGTCTTCTGAAACTACTTCTCTGAAAGACATTACAGATGTATATTTCACTGCCATATCTTTGACGATGAATATCAAAGTCATTTTCCTAAATCACAGATACCAGGCCCGAGACCTGAAAATCAACTTAGCACAGATGAATGAACATATATATATATATGTATATCTATAATCGTCGGGTCAAAGATTCATTCTGCAGATCATTAAAGTTCAAGAAGAGTTGAAGAAACTCATTCATGTACAAAGCAGCTTATTCAATGAAGAAATTCATGCAAGGCACACCTTGTGTACGTGCTCAGATTTAAAAGGCAATAGTTCTCAACGTCAATTTTCTTCAAACCAACTATGAATGAGAAGGGTAAGAAGATCAAGACAATAAAGAGTAATCACGGACGATTTACTCTAGGATTAAGAAAGCACCTTACAATCTACGAGAAAGAGGAAAGTCCATTTTAAGAAAATTTCATACACTTAGCCATTGGCAGTAGGCTCTCAAACATCAATGCATCAGACGAAGCTCTAGCTTGAAATGAATGAAGAAATATCTGTTTGACATTCTATGAAAAAGTCAGATCTATAGAATGCTAAACAGGAAGTCTTTTAATAGTAGACATCCTCACAAATCATTCTGGATGGAGATGACCAAAAGGGAATCAGAAAAGAGAGTGCAACAGGAAGGAAACAATGGTGGAGTTTTAAGTAGTTCCTTACACAACAAATATGCTAGATTCTTCAAGAAAGTCAATCTATGAAAGATTGAGTGAAGTCTAAATACTGGTGCAAGAAGAAGACTTGAATCTTGGAATTCTCTAGAAGAGAAAGAAGCTGGTTATAAAGGAAAGCGTTCATTAAACTCACCAATTGATTTAGTAAATCCTGTCAGATCTGTTGTCACTAATATCATGGTGAGGTAAAGTTCATTCAAGTCAGAAGGAAGATCGCAGAGTCTTCTAAGAAGATCGTAGAGTCTGCCAGGCGAACACAGAATAAGGCTCGGCAGATTGAAGAGTCCTTTCGGAAGATCGTAAAGTTGTCTCAGCATCGAAGAACTAACTCTCGGGATCGTAGAGTTAATACAGTCAGTCACTCTACGACTCTCATCCAGTCTACGAACCAAGCAGAATCAAAGAGCAACCTCTACATGAGCATTCAGAGTCATGACAACGATCCTCATAAAGATTATCCAGAAGACTGTCCTTGAACTATCAAACAAACTGAACGAAGATCTCTAAGTACATCTAAAAGCTTCTAGTCTTAACAGAGATCGTAGAGCAGTTCAAATCTTAACTTTACGATTGCACTACACCATAGGCAAGATCGTAAAGTGGCAAAGCCAAGTCGTAGAGTGAGAAAGCAAGCTCAGAAGTACAAAATTCATCAGAAGACAGAATTGAGGAAAATCATTGATGAATGATCGCTACAGTCAACTCCGGATCTTCAATATCTATATCAGTACTTCTGTACAAGCTCAAGGATATCAAAGGAATCGAAACTATGTCCAATAGTTAGTCTTAGACAATAAATCTTTAGAAGGCAAACAACAGGTAAATTTACTCATTGTTGGACTACCCTTTCTCATTCCAGTCACAAAGTCCCAAAATAATGTGATTGATGAACCAAATGCACATATCTCTCCGGGTATAGTCTCTAAACTCTACGACTGATAACCAAGCTAGCCTTATCACCCCAAATCGTAGAGTCACTATGATCATCATCTTGATCGTAGAGCATATTGATTCTACGATTGCACTTCATACAAACCTCTTTCCCATAAACTCCTTCATAGTAAATTACCAGCCTACAATTCATAACATTAGTAATCAAGGTCATCTATTAAAAGGATGATTGTTGAGTGACTAGCAGCTCACTCTATGAACTGATCAAGCTAAGTCAAATAGGGAAGGTGAACTTCACGCTCTCTAAACTCAAGTGGGTTGGAATACTTGATATGAAAAATGCAAAAGTTAAGCCCATGTTCTACAAATGAGTATCTGACACGTGTCATCTGCAAAAATAAGAGGGAACTGGCATAAGTCAATTTTTAAAACTGATGGTGGTCCTTTCCCATCAGTTATCAATATCCATTCTCCCAAAACTCATCGAAACCCTAGATTTTGAAAAAAAAAATCTTCAAAAATAGAAATCACTTCCTGTGCTATTCTCAAATCAGTTTACCCTCATGGCTTCTCTTCAAGTTATTCCTGGAAATCTTGTTTATTTTGAAAATTTTGAAGATGCAGAGCAGAAATTCAAAGATATTCTTTATTTGGTCAAGAATGCTGGGTTCACCAAGTGTTTGGAAACCAGTACCAGGATTTTCTCTACACTTGTGAAAGAATTCTATTCAAATGCTGCTTATCGAGGAAATACTCTCATCATAAAGGTTAAGGAAATCTCATTGCAAATAGGGGTTTCTGAAATCAATCTCAGCCTAGGTATTCCAATCGGAGGAGTTACTTCTTTTGACAAGATTGATACCGAGCATGGACTGGAGCTGATGGGCTATGAGAAGAAGTCTCTTCTAAAAGGAATCAAGAAGAAAGATTTCCCTCAGCAGTATGAGTTTCTGGCTGACATTGTTGTGAAGAGTATTCTGTGCAAAGACACTGTATATGATACTGTCAATGAAGATCAATTGAGGCTTATGATTGCTACTGTTCTAGGAAAGAAAATTAACTTCAGAGCAGTTCTCTTAAGATGGATAAAAAGATGGATAAATGATGCAAAAACAAGAGCTGAAGCAGGAAAGCCCACTCCCAAGATGCTCTATGGAAAATTCGTAAACATCATTTTGAGAAAGTTTCTGGCAAATACAATTGGGGAAGATGAAGGAGAAGTTCTAAACTTAAACAAAAGGATTACTCCAATGTTATTTGAAGATTGGAAAAAGAACCCTCATGCCAGTAAGGGTAAGAAGGCACGAGGATCGAGAAGCATCAGCAGGAATTTGAAAGAGAAATCTAAAGGAAAAGGAAAAAGGGAAATGGAAGAAATTTTTGAAGAAGAATCCAAGAGGCTGATATGCAGTCAAGAAACAAAACTCTTGTGATCTATGATACTCAGGAATCAAAGAAGAAAAGAAAAGTCAATGAAGTAGAGAAAGCTGCAGAAAAGAAAGATGTTAGCACAGAGAAAGCTAAGAAGGAGCAGAAAAATTCCAAAGGGTCTGAAATTGAGAAGAAGAAGACAGAAAAGAAATTTACTCACACTATCCTAAGGAGAAGTTGGAGGATTAGAGAACAATGGAGAAGTTCAATCATTACAAGACCACCTCAAATTATAGAAATTGATGATTATGAAGAAAATTCAAATTCTGGAGAAAGAACATCTGATAGTTCAAAAGAAGAAACATCAATAGGCTCTTCAGAGGAAAGATCAGAAAGTCATAAAAATAGTCTGTCTAAAAAAGAAGACATATCAGGTTCTGATCAGATAGCTGAACTAGTTGAAAAAGACTCAGCACCCAAGATCAACGAAGGTGATGATGTTGCTGAAAATGTTATTATACCAGGTGAGCAATTCTCTGGAAATTCTGAAGTTGGAAAAGCTAAATCAGATGAGAAAGAAGACCGTCGAGAAGCTGTGATAAGAAAAGATAAACACCTCTAAGAAGAGACCAGTACTCATGAATTAGAAGAATCAAGAGACAGGTCAAGAAGGTCAAATAAAAGAAAAGGATTAAGTGGTTTTATGAAGAAAATGGGCAGGAGTTCAAGTATGAGTCACAAGGTGAGAAGAATAAGGAAGAAAGTTGAAAAGAAGCTGAAGAAAGTAAGCCTATTGAGAAAATTAGAAAATCAGCAATATGAAGCATATCGACTGAAGCAAGTCAAAATGAGACGTGGAGAAAAAAGAAAGCATGCAAGCCAGATGGAAAAATATTCTATTACATGGGATCATGATCATCTGTTTAATTTTATTCCCATACTACCACTTCTAAGGGCCATATTCATGAATGATCAAAGCTCTATTAGTTGGAGCTACTCAACATTTTCAAATCTTTCGTTAGTCGCCCAACAATTTACACAAGCAATGTCTATTGCAACTACACTGATAAACAATGAGCCCTTTTATCCTCACTACCAAAGTCACTAGGAAATATCCATCTGGAATCTGACTAGCTCTCAATTTGACTTTCTAAACTTTTATCAACTCTACACCAGCTCCTTGTTCGTAGAGTCCTAAAACTTTGCGAACAATATTCAAAATACCTTTTCCCCAGTCATAGAGTCCCAACATTCTATGGACCATGAAAATATACTTATTCTTCAGCTCGTAGAGTCTCAAAACTCTATGGTAGATTTCCAGTTATCTATCTAAACCAGCACTGGAACAGACAACTCCATACAACATCTCCAATTGATGATGTTAAAAAGGGGAGATAATATATGAAGAAAGAGGACGTTGCTAACTAAGGGGGAGAAGAGCTAAGGGGAAGCTGCCAACTAAGGGGAGAAGAGTGAAAAATGAAGAGCAGATAATATATGAAGACAGAGGACCACTTGTTCAACTAAGGGGGAGCTGCCAACTAAGGGGGAGAAAAGTGAAAAATGAAGAGCAGCTGTAAGTATGTGTAATTATCTCATTTAATGAAATCATCCTTTTGCACTAGCCATACAGTATCTCACTGTATCGTAAGACATAATTTACTTTTCAAGCAAATGCATTATATGTAGTTCATATCAATAAGTCTATTGGTTTTGTCATCATCAAATAGGGGAGATTGTTGAAGGTTATTTGATTTGATGATGATGACTGTTGTGTAAAAATGATTGTGGTAAATGTGCTTATATGGTTGATTGTCCATATGTATTTGAGTAAGTGCTTATGTGTTAATGTGCCTATGTGCTTACTTGATTATGTGGGTATATGTTTTAAAGTGCTTATGTGGTTAATTGACTAAGTGATTACATGTTAATCTAAATATGTGTCTACATGATCATGTGTGTATGATATATATTACCTGATTCAAATATTGTGATTTGCACAATTATATAGCACAAATATGATCTTGTTAACAACTATTTGCTGCTTATAATAAGAGTAAAAGTTATCTGGTTCAAATGTTGTAAAGTCCTTTTGAAAAGAATTATGTGTACAAAGGACTTAGATAAAAGATCAGAAATGTTAGGTTGATCTTTCCGTAGAAGTTACTTTGCATTAAAGATAAATATTATAAGCAAAGTAATATAAGATT
The DNA here is from genome assembly GCA_947179155.2 of Hedera helix. Lineage (NCBI taxonomy): Eukaryota > Viridiplantae > Streptophyta > Magnoliopsida > Apiales > Araliaceae > Hedera > Hedera helix. The sequence goes on along the minus strand of OX359266.1, from coordinate 20,844,092 downwards.
AAATCATTGTTGTATGGAAAAGTTTGTACAGTCCTTTCAATGTAATGATGTAATGATGTACAAGAACTTAGTTAGAAAAGATCAAATCTGTTAAGTTGATCTTATGTTATATCTGTTCAGTTAATATAATCGTATAATGGACTCTACGATTCCAAGTAAAAAAGACTCAACGATTCAGTCAATTCGTAGAGTGGACTATACGACTCCATACCAGGATAACTCTACGATCATCAAGGAGAGACAGTTGTGCATGAGTTCTACAGAATATACAAGTTGAATTGAAGAATTGATCAAGTACAAAACGTACAGCAGAACTCTACGATCGTTGAACAGACAGCTAAGCAAGGCTTCAAAAAACGTAGAATCAGAGAAGCAATGAACTCCACGATATGCACAATCTGGCAAGATCGTAAAGTGGATTCAAAGAGCAAGCACATACGAGAATTTTACGATTTGCACAGATAGAAGAAATCATAGAGTGAAACCAGAAGATAAGACAATGCAGAAAATTATTCTACACATGGTATAATCGTTGAGTAGAAATAAAGGATGTGCTAACGAAGACAACAACTCAACGATTCCACTAAGAAGCACTACAGTTAACAACTCTATGATTTGAACAGAATGAGAAGATCGTAGAACGAAATCGCAAGGCAAAGCACTGCAGTCAGCAACTCTACGATTTGAACAAAATGACAAGATCGTAGAACGAAATCGTAAAGCAAAAACACTGCAGTCAGGAACTCTATGATCTGAACAGAATAGCAAAATCATAGAGTTGATGTAACGACCCCGAAATTCGACCATCTTATTTCCTTAAATTTCGTATTTATTAAACATTATTTTCCTTACGTCCAAATTTCGGTCCGTTAATAAATCTTTCATCACCTAAATTGATCCATTATTTAATTTCAAAATCATCAACTACCCAATTTTACGGTATAAATTTTTCTTTTTCTCAATCATTGTATTAAAATGTTTGGATATTTAAAATCCTTATATCTCGATCCTAGTCCCTGGATCGCAACCTTTACTTTTCTTTCTGTAACCAATATCTTAAATCTCATCATTCAAAATTTAATATCCTTTCATATCCGTACAACTATTTATTATTTTAAAATTTACAGTTATTTATTTTCATACAAATATTCCTTGTTGCGTCATTCATAATCAAACATATAATAATTTCTATTGTAGCAATTATTCTGATCGATCACCGTTCATAATTGAACTTTTATCATATCTAGATTCGACTTATATACAATTCCTCACAGTAAATTAACAAATTCTCACATTGAATCATAATGTTGAAAATATAGCAATTACGTTTCCAACCTTCTAGGTAATTCATTTCTATTATATCTGATATTCTTGAAAGTTATTTCTTTCCTGCAAAAAGGTTTATTAAGCAAGTAATGAGCACAACGGCTCAGCAAGTTCAATTGTTTAATTGATAGCTTAAAACCCTCTCTCGATCAACCTATGATCATAAAATAATCAAATAATAATTATTTATCCTCTTATGATATTAATTTAATTAATTAATATCATCTCTTGACCCATTATTAAATAATATGGTTAATTATATTAACCTCGTTCCTTAATAAATTAATTTAACTTAATAACCAATGCCTTCACTACGGACAACCCGGCTTATCGGATAAAATTTAACATATTTGGTTGTCTGAATTTTCATTTAATCATTTTCTAACCTTTAAACCCCTTTGATTAATATTTAAAACATTTAAATATTAATCCCTAATATTAAATATTTTTACAAAAATATTAAATTTAACATTCAAACATCATTTCTATATTTTTAGTATTTTTCTATAATTTTCTATGATTTTTAAACATTTATTTCATTAAAAACTAATTATGGGGGCATTTTGGTAATTTCCACGCCCTTAGGGATATAACCGGAATTTCTCGGAAAGTCCAGGGGCATTTTCGTCATTTTGGCAACGTTAGGGACAAATCCGGAATTTTCCAGAAAGTCCAGGGGCAATTCTGTAACTTCCGGGGCCTTGGGGACACGTTGGGTATTTCTGGAAAAGGGCAGGGCAACACGGTAATTTTACCGCGTTTCGGTCGGCCGCGCATTGCGCGGACCGACCCCCGGTCGTTTAAAACGATGTCGTTCTGCCCTGTTTCCAGAAATTTCCGCCTCGCCATGCGCGGCTCCCCCTTTCGCGTGCCAAAACGATGTCGTTTTGGCCTAATTCCTGAAGAATTCCGTCGCGCGCAATGCGCGGCGCACTGTTCCCTTTGTTCTCCTTTTTCCTATCGTAACAGTATACCACCTTATCCAACAATTTAACCAATTTTTCCCAAAATTACACAACAAAACTTCACCAAAAATTGCATAATTCATAAATACACATCCATAATTTATTTAAAATAATTATCCTAATTATTTATAATTTTTCCATAACTTAATTTAATACTAATAATACCCAAAATAATTTCAATAAAATATTTTTATACCTTCAAAGCTTGATATTTCTTCCTCTTGATGACACCAAACTTTCCTTTCTTGACAGCCATAGTGGTTGCCGATGGTGGAAGTGGCGGCGTTCGGTGGGAGGAGAAGAAGAGAGGAAGGTTTTTGCTTTGTTTTGTTCTTTTTTTTTTTTTTTTTTCTTTTTCTGTTCTTTTTATCCTTCCCACGCACTTATATATATATATATATATATATATATATATATATATATATATATATATATATATATATATATATATATATAATCCATCCATGCACCGAATGAGTTTTAAAACTTATTTTAAATCCACCGCCATAATCTGCCAACTTAGCCTTCTCGAAAATTCTAAATCATGCAAATTAATTTTTCTAATACATTACGTAATTATAACATGTAATAAATATTTTATATAACAAATATAAAATATTTATTTTAATTCACTAAAAATCATAATATGATTTATCAATAATATTTAGACCCTTTTTGGGTACTTTACTTGACAAATTCATAATGTCATGCATGTAATTATATGAGGTAATTTATACCTCCAAAAATCATAAAATAAATCATAGGACATATAAAAATTATTTTTCATAATTTTTCACTCCGTTACTTGGACAACATGTTACATTAACATGTTCACGTTTCCGAAATATTATTCTTCATAAAAGTCATAATAATGCCATTATACATAACCATAATTTTTATTAAATTAAAACATTCATTTTTCTTATTTATTATTCAATTTCTTTAATATTCATATTAATTTCTTTATATATAAATTATATAATTTAATATTATATAATTTATATAATTACATTCTCCTTTTAAATAATTTCTTAATTTCCTCCAACTTTATTCCATTTAATCACCTTATATAAATTACATAATTATTCGTATATAATTTATATAATTATTATTTTCTTCATACCTTATTTTAATTTCCTTATATAAATTATATAATTTATTATTATATAATTTATATAATTACATTTCTTCTCAATTAATTTCTAAACTTCCTCCATAAATCCTAATAAATTTAAAATCAATAATTACAATTTTTACTAACTTCCTCATTAACTTTTCGTAATTTTCGGATTAACTTAATTATTAATCCCTTAATTTTCATAATTAATGAAATTTATAATTTTTATCAATTAAACATAACACACATATATAAATGTATATATATAAATATATACATATCTAATTCCTGTATTTCACATTACCACATAGCCTTAATTAAATTATAATTTCTGCATTTTCATAATAATTTAATTGTACAATTTATTGTACAATTACCTGAAATTTCTCTTATTCTTCATAAATTATTTCCAAACAATTTATTTACTTTTTAATTATTTTAAATCCACACAATTCATCACCATCTTGATACATATTTAACTTAACAATTAAATTCCTTCACACACTTTAATTTACCTGTATCATAAACAATTCAAACAATTTTGATAATTTTATCAATTAAATTCTCATTTAATATTATTAAAGAATTCCTGGAAATTCGGATCCTCACAGTTGACTTACTTCAAGTTACATTCATGGAGCTAAATTTGTAAAGTCAGCATGAACAATAAGTCACTCAACGAATTCATTATGCAGTTCAGAACCAATAAACTAACAGAACTGAAATATGGTGTGAGAGAAAAGAGAAAACTCCTTGACCTGATTAAACAAAGATTAAGTGTTGTTAAGAAACAGATGTATATCAGAGTAACAGAAGACTTTGTGACTAAACAACTATAAGTCAGGACCTACTACTCAGTAAGATGGTGAAAATAGTCAGACTAACAGGACATCTCTGACAGTAATAGAGTAGCTGGTTATTAAAGTCAAGGAAGATATTCAATGATAGATCAGAAGGTTAAATATATAATAATCCTTGATATACAACTCTGAAAGTGCAATGGCTAAAAATGCAAAAAGCTGAGCTACAGTTTGATGTAACAGAACATATGTCAGAAAAGAAAAACAAAGCACTGACACAAGCAACAGAAAGTCAACATCAAAGATATCAAGGATCTGCACAAAGCCAAAGGAATCCAACGGACATTTTCCAACGGTAAAATATGCACAAATATATAAAAGCGTAGATGTTCAAAGAGAAAGTAGTTGTTGAAAATACAAGAGAAAATGGTGGACAACAACAGATCATAGAGTGAAACCAAAATGAATATGCTGAATTGAAGAACACTTTACTATCCACCGGAACACCAAAAACTGAATTGAGAGAAATATAGAGAGATATGAGACTCTATTACAATATAAGGGTTCACAACTACTAAGCACGTGATAGAGAGAAACCTAAATGCCAACTTGATACAGACATGTTAGCGACTGAGTACCAAAATGAAGGAGCATCACAGTCATCTCAGAAGCTCATCTCGAGAAACCATGAACTGTAAATGATAAGAAGGAACAACTGAGTACCAAAAGTAAGAAGCTTCATAGTCATCTCAGAAGTTCGTCTCGAGAAGTTATCAAGTACTAAAGGAGCTGAATTGTCAAAGCTTAGCAGCTCAACGGGTGATCATAAGAAGATATTGAGTACTTAAAGAAGCCAAACATCATTGCCTAACTCATTGTTATTTCAAGTATGATCACATCTTGCTACTGAATACTTAAAGACAAAAGAACTAAAAGCACAACTCAGTAGCAACTCCAATATCCATCAACATACAAGGAGCCAAGTCTGCTGGACTTAAAAAGGGCATTTGTGTCCTTGTCTCAGTGACTAAAGGAGTCAAGTCCGCTGGACTTGAAGAGGGCATTTGTGTCCTTGTCGTAGTGACTAAACTAGCCAAACCTGTTGGGTTTGAAAGGTTCTTAGTGAACCAGAGATTCCAGGTCTACTGGGCTTGAAGGGTTCTGTATGAGCCATCCTTAGTGAATTTCCTACTCGTTGAAGTAGAAGAGTGGAGTAGGAGTTATTCAATCTCTGAACCACTTAAACTCTCTGGTGTCATTTACATTCAGTCATTCACATTCTGTCATATATAGATATAACTGTTATGATTGGTTTTCTTGATAAATGGCTATCTTCAATACAGTCTAAACTCAAATAAGAAGTTTTACAAATCTTTAAGGGGAGTTTTCAAACTAATATTCCACTGTGCAAACTAATCTTGATTAAATGAACTATTTGGTAATATTTTTTAATTTAAGTAAAAAGTTTTTAAGAGATCTATTCAACCCCCCCCCCCCCCCCCCTCAATTTCTAGATCACTTGTGTGCCTCTGGGAACTAATAAATACCTACTTCAGGATCGTAACATTCACTTTACTAGAACTTAGATCATATACAAATAATTTATGACCTAGTCTATTACATTTTCAAAATCATTATATATATATATATATATATATATATATATATATGATTTCACATAGCATATCATGTGTATACATTCCACCATTAAACTATCCATATATAATCCTGTTTGCTAATTCCTGTTCCATACATGTGAGTTTATTGCATATAAAACTCGACCGACAATAATACATTCACCTTATCCTTTTTTAATAATTCTCTGAATATTACATACATGCACATTTATCTTTATGGATTTATAAATCATATAACCCTTATTACCATTGTAGGTTTACATTTAACTATCTGAATAGTCATATTACATAGATACACAAATAAATTCCTTTTATGGTTATATATGCCTTCATCAATCTTTACCTTTAGCCGCACCGAAACCTCTGGCCTTCTTGTACTTTTACCTGAAATGTTAATTCATGGAAAAAGTGAGCACATAGACTCAACAACTCAATCAGATAACACCTTTCATGCTTACAATTTATATTTATGCGTCATACATCCTCTACTTTACCATGCTATGCTTAATGACATATATTCCACTTAACAATTAATACATATAGTTACACGGAGTGCACATTTCAATTATCACATAGTTCACGTAGAACAATTAGTACACTTAAGTCTGAAAAACTTGCCTGATACGCATTTATTTTACTTAACCTGTATTGCCTCGATTGGCCTTTATATCCTTTCTTGCATCAGGCTGCTAGTCCGAACCTTGTCTGCCAACATTGTACCTATATATCAGTATATGATCATAGAACTTAATATAACTTGTCAAACTTATCTCATAATTACACGACCATTCGTCTCTAATCATTTCACTTTTGATGTACTACACCTTATGTAGGTTAGTAATACGTCCTTATTCATTACCGATATTTTTCTTTAACTTTCATCATGATTTGGCTTAGCTTTAGGCAGGTTACATTATGCCATTTATCATCTCATTATACCTTAACACCCTTTATTTTGGTCATTCTTTATCTATCTAGGGTTTACATAGCTTGTAATGACCCCAAAATTCGACCATCTTTATTACCTTAATTTTCATATTTATTAGCCATTATTTCCTTAACGTCCAAATTTCAGTTCGTTAATAAATCTTTACTCCCTTCTTTAATCCAATAATTGATTTTAAAATCAACATTTACCCAATTTTCGGTATAAATTTTTCGCTTTTCTCACTTTTCTCAATCATTGTATTAAAATATTTGGATATTTAAAATTCTTACATCTGGATTCTAGTCCCTGGATCGTAACCTTTACTTTTCTTTCTGTAACCAGTATCATAAAGCTCGATATTCAAAACTTAATATTGTTCGTATCCATACAAATTATTCTTGATTTCATAATCCATAATTAAGTCATTTAATAATCTCTATCGTAACATCTATCTAGTACAAACACAGTTCAAAATTTAACTTGACTTATCCTGTCTGGATTCAACATATATGTATATACAAAATAACAATATAAACTTAACAATAGTATTCACATTAAATTATGTTATTGAAATATAACAATAACGTTCACAACCTTCTGTGATTATCCGTCTTTATATCATCTGATATTTTTGAAATTCATTTCTTTCCTGCAAAAATGTTTATTAAGCAAGTAATGAGCACAACGGCTCATCAAGTTCAACAGTTTATGTTTCACATAGCACATACCTTAACATACTCGGTGTGTGTCATACATCATGTGCTTGTGCTTCTACCATATTAATATATCTCATATATATTCATATCGTTGCACAAAATACACATTGTGGTCATATTAATCACGTATCACATAGCACATAATTTTTATGCATTTAAAACAAGAATTACATATCACAATAATCCAACATTTAACATAAAAGGGACTGAAGAACTTGCCTGTCATCCAATTATTTAAATGGATAGCTCAAACCCTTAACTCGATCAACCTATGATCATAAAATAATCAAATAATAATTATTTATCCTCTTATGATATTAATTTAATTAATTAATATCATCCATAATATAATTAACCCTACCCGACAGTTTATGTTAAGGTACCGGGTTAATTATTAATTAATATGGTTAATTTTATTAACCTCGTACTTCAATAAATTAATTAAATTTAATATCAAACACCTTCACTGCGGACAACCCTACTTATCGGCTAAATTTTAGCGTATTCGGTTGTCCGAATTTACATTTATTCATTTTCTAATCCTTTAAACCCATTAGATTAATATTTAGAATATTTAAATATTAATCCCCAATATTTAATATTTTACCAAAATATTAAATTTAATGCCCAAACATCATTTCTATATTTTTAGTATTTTTCTATAATTTTCTATAATTTTTAAACAATTTTTAAACATTTATTTCAATTAAAAATCATTTCTGGGGGCAATTTAGTAATTTTCGCGGCTTTGGGACATAACCGGAATTTTCCAGAAAGTCCAGGGGCATTTTAGTAATTTCCGCGCATCAAGGGACACGCTCGGTATTTACCGGAAAGGACAAGGGTAAAAGAGTAATTTCCCTGCGTGGTCGACCACCGCGCAATGCGCGCGGCCTTCCCTTCCCAACCAAACGACGTCGTTTGGCTCGTTCGGTACCGAACCCAGCCGCGCATGGCGCGGCACCCTTTTCTGCCCCCAAAACGGCGTCGTTTATATGCACACCTTTGGGGAAAAAAATGGATGCCGCGCAATGCGCGGCAGCCCTTTCCTTCTTCTTTCCTGTAGTCGTAACAGTATACTAGCTTTTCAACTTTCTTCCATTTTTATCACATAATTTTTCCAACAAAACACCTTTAAAAATCATATAATTTGTAGATATACCTCCATAAATTATTTAGAATAAATATTCTAATTATTTCTAATTTTTTCATAAAATAATTTTAATACCATAACTACCAAAATAAATTCAACTAAATTAATGTATACCTTTCTTAAAGTTAATCCTTCCTCTTGATGGCACCTTCCTTTCTCTTGGTAGCCATATTTTCCGGCGGTGTTATGGTGGGTGGCGTCGGGTGGAGAGAGGAGTAAAAGAGAGAGAGTTTGCTTGGTTTTGTTTTTATTTCTTTATTTTTTTCTTTTCTCCCACACACATATATATATATATATAACATAAGTGTAATGAAAGATTTTTAACAATTCCGTCAAGTCCACCGCCTCGTCCTTACTCGAAAATTCCAAAATCAAGCATACAAATTTTAATTTATTACATTACGTAATTATATCGTGTAATAAATATTTTATATAATATATATAAAATATTTATTTTAATTCACTAAAAATCATCATTTGATTTATAAATAATATTAACACCATTTTTTGGTAATTTTCTAGACAAATTTTGTAGACGCATAACGTCATGCATGTAATTAAATGAGGTAATTTATACCTCCATAATTCATTAAATAATTTATATAACATATAAAAATTATTTTTCGTAAATTTTCACTTCATTACTTGGACAACATGTTATATTAACGTGTTCATGTTTCTGAAATATTATTTTTCATAAAGGTCATAATAATTTCATTATACATAAATATAATTTTTAATAACTTAAAATATTCCTTTTTCTTATTTATTATTCCATTTATTTAATATTTACAATAATTTCTTTATATATATAAATTATATATAACTTAATATTATATAATTTATATATTCACATTCTCCTTTCTTAAATAATTTCTTAATTTCCTCCAACCTTATTCCATTTAATCACCTTATATAAATTACATAATTATTCTTATATAATTTATATAATTATTATTTTCTTCATACCTTATTTTAATTTCCTTATATAAATTATATAATTTATTATTATATAATTTATATAATTACCTTTCCTTCTCAATTAATTTCTAAACTTCTTCCAAATTTTTTGATAAAATCTAAAATCAATAATTACAATTTTATTAACTTCCTCATTCTCTTTTCATTTAAAATTGGATTAATTTAATTATTAATCCCTGAATTTCCATAATTAATATCATTTATAATTATCAATTAAATATATCAATTAAATATGCACACTTATATATATACAAATGTATATATATATACACACATCTAATTCACATTTCTCACATTACCATTTAACATTATTTAAATAATAATTTTCGTATTTCCATAATAATTTTATTGTGCTTTTACAAGAAATTTCTCTTATTCTTCATAAATTGTTTTTAAACAATTTATTTACTTTTAATTATTTTAAATTAACACAATTCGTCATGATCTCTGTACATATTTAATTTACTAATTAAATTTCATCACATACCTTAAATCACATAAATAATAATTAATTTAAATAACCTTGATAATTTTATCAATTAAATTCTTATTTAATTTTATTAAAGAAATTCTGAAAATTCGGATCCTCACATAGCTTATCTTTATCATTCTGTATCAAAACGTCGCATTTCAAACACTTTAAACAAAAATTCTGGGCACTGTTCACTATGCCCCGGCCACTTTAGACTTCGATGGCCGCGAAGTCTTCTCGACCATGAACAGTACACTGCGCCTCGACGCAGTGTTCAGCACAAAACACTGCGCCCCGGCGCAGTCCTGCAATCTCAGACTCTGTGATTTTTGCTGTTGCTTTGCTGATTTTTAACTTCTTCCTCACACATCAAATTAAGTCCAAATTTGGAACAGAACTAGGTTTTACTACCTAGTATTTTATAAAAAAATTACTTACCTCATTTGGCTTCTCAAAATCATAGAAACAATAGCCCGTAGGAAGGTGTTCAAACTCATTTTTCAGATTTAGAAAAAATTTCTAACTTTAAAACTCAATTTTACCAATTTTGTGATTTTTGGCCATTTGCTTCCAAACTTTGTTTCAACACTTGACATAGTTGAAATAGGTCGTATATGACATGTCCAAACTTTTAAAACTATAAAACTTTGCACGAGGCGATATTTGTCCGTAAAAATCCATTTTGAGTCGAAACGATTGATTTCGATCATTCGAATCGTCGTTTCGTTCGAATTTCAATCCGTTGATTACCAAATCAACCTAAACACATGTAATAACATAAACTCAAGTTGTTTGACTTCATTTCACCTTTATTTCTTCAAAATTTCCAAAAATTACCCTTTGACGACATTTTGTCAACTTTTAAATTTCAAACCTTAAACTCAACTTACGTCTTTAAACTCCATACACCATATAGGCTACCACATTCACATTTAACAACTTTACATTCACATTTAACAACTTTGTGTATTCATGTAACTTCTATACGCACCTTTCAAAATACTTTATAGATTATGATTTGATTTCATTGTAAATCATAGTCTAATATTATAACTCTTCCTTAATAAATCATACATTTAAATCATTTAGGCATCCAACTTTCCATCTATCATAATAATTGGCTTGCATCTAACATGATTAACCTTTTGAATTAGGTTTTCATCAAAACCATCAACATGTAACACATGATCAACCAATAAATCATGATTTTTAGCGTGATTAAACACATGATTCTCCATAAATTATGTTTTTTTATACTTTTAAACATTATCATGCTATCTTTTATACACATAAACTTCGTATACTTGAGGGCAACTTGGTCATTTGCCAAATTTCTAAGAGAATTTTAATTTTCATAATTCATAACTTATCATTTTTAATCCAATTCAAGTCTTTTTCAATTCAAATTCGTTTTATGAGGCTTGAGTTTTATTCTAGCATCCAATGCTCCATAATTTGCTTATCGCACTTCTAAACGTTAATTCCATCAATTACATAATCGTCAATTTGTCATTATGTCCAATTACATATCAATAAAATCTTAATTTGTTAAGAACCATTTCAGTTCCATATTTCATAACTTTCACTTTCTGATACCTCAGTATAATCGATTTGCTCCTTTTCTCCCTAAAATGCTTCCTCGAGAAGCGAACCTCGACCAGATTACCAAAATCCATCCCTTAAATCCTTAATCCCCCATATAACCATTTCTACGACTTTTACGTCATTTGGTACATTACTTAGCACACATACGCCAATTCAAATTAGACTTGTATAGTAAATTCTTTGTACTCACTTTCAGGAGTATTAACTTCTTGTCTTTACACATCGTATCACGATTATCTTACTTCAATTATTCAATATCAATTCCTTAATAATTTTAAATGTTACACGATCATTAGTCGTATCATTCCTTTAATCCTTAATAAACCGATTAGATCATACGGTTCCTTCTTCACTGTACATACATATATACCTTACCTTGCCATTTTCATATCCTTGCCTTACCAGGTCTATTCATTAAGCTTGTTATCAAATTTTATAACATAAGCTCAATTCACATATACATCCTTAATTCCTTTATTTCTTCATTTCAACTTTTCTTTCTTTATCAGATCAAATACATACATAAACACATATTCATACATTCAAGCTATTACCTGCGGACATATCATAGCATCTTACATTGATCCCTTTCAAATCACCTTTTGTAGGCATTACCATCAATCATTCCCCTTAAGTCCACTCTTTGTTACATCGCTAATGCATTTTACGTAGATAACTGATCCTTATACATTCAATAGACCCTCATATACACTAAGAGTCCTTCATTACCAATTCAACCACATAGGTCATCTTTAACACATTGACTAAATAATAAATATATTTAAATACTTTTATCACTTTCTGACATTCAACACTAGATTTTATCTTATAACATTTACTAAATTAATCAAAATTCTCATTTGGAAATTCTATAAAAATTCGGGATGTCACACCTATAAGACCTGACTAGTGGTAAAAATATTTCAAACAAGGTAAAGGAGTTGACTATAATAAAAAATTTCACTAGTGAAAATGCATATATCCATTCGGATTTTTTTTTTGCAGTTGTAACTTGCTATATAAAATGATGTATCTATGATACAACCAAGAGGATTTGTCTCCATATAGATGGAGTAAATCAAGTATGAAAGCTACAATGATCCAATTATGTATTGAAGCAAATTTCACAAAAATGGAACATCCATTTTTATGAGACAAAAGGAGTTTGATTTTATCAAATACGGTGATGAACCAAGTGTGTACAATGGTTAGTGGGAGCACTGTGACATTTTTAGTATTTTATGATGATATAATACCTTTAGGGAATGATATACTGATGCTACAATCTATAAAGATATGGTTGCCTAAAAACTTCTTCTTCAAGGAGTTGGGAGAAGCATCCTAACATTCTATTCAGTATATAGGTCTATAGAGATAGATCGTAAAGGATGCTTGGCTTGACCCAAAGAACGTACATTGATTCATTGATATGTACTTGACCTGATATTACTTATGCATGATAAACAGATATCAGTTCATTTCTGGAGAAAAATATTAGAAAAAAATGGTTTTTAATGATGGGTCTAATATAAAACTAGAGGGCTTAACAGACTCAAGTTTATTCAGACTAACCAAGATAACAACGTATCCGTTTCAGGTAATATGATTACCTTAAACGGTGGTACAGTGAATTGGAAAAGTTTCAAACTGCAAATAGTTGTTGATTTAGTGACAAAGACATAGTAAATAACTATAAGTGAAGCTGCAAAGGTGATTGTTTGGTTCAACAAGTTCATTACAGAACTTATAATGGTTACTAACATTAAAGAAGTTTAATTCGCGAAGGAACCTAGGTCTCATTTGAAATCCAAACATGTGTTGCAGCACTTTCGTATGATTAGAGAAATCATTGAAAGAGGAGATGTCACCTTAGAGTGTGTCGACTTTCTTGACAACATAACATATCTATTTACTAAAGTTTTAACTTAAAAAAAAGTTTGATAGTAACTTAAAGGAGATGGGTATTATATATGCAAGTGGGAGATTGAAAGTAGTATGCACACAAGCCAATCATATTTGATATGATGTAGTATATACTTTGTAATCTTATTCATTTATTAATAAAAGTTTATTTATACAAAGGCATTTCTTTATCCATATGTAATAGGTGATATTAATTGTGATAAATCCATAGTTATTGAGCAATGCTTTTAGAATCATGATGATGATCATGCTAATGAGATCTAAATTCACGATAGCTCAAAACTAAAATTATTCCTAATCGTGGGATCACTAAAATAGGGATTAGAGAATCCGGATAGATTAGTACATACTATGCTTGTTCTTATGAAGATGATGATTGATCTCGTAATCATTTATGTAAAGACACTAAAGTAAGTATGTAGGTGTTTATTAGAGAATAAGTTCACTGAACATGACTCGCTCAAGGAACACCTAATGGAATCTTACTTGTCTATTAATAGCAGTTCCTTTTGTGATAGTAGTACAAGTGATCATTGGACTTGAGATCATCATATTATATTGTGTGTGATGAATTATATTTTAGCATATTCCTTGAAACCTTTAGGGTGCATCAAATGGTATGATCGGATATAATAAGTCATACACGGAGATAAGTGAGTAATCAACAAAGAATCTACCACTTCTAGTAAAAGAAGAGAAGATCCTATACGATTCGATAAATGATAACTCAGTAGTCCTTGACCAAGGCAGAATGAAAATTAGAAAGTAGTTTCTAATTTATATTAATTAGAGTTATTCATTTGAGGATCAAAATGCATATAATCAAATAAAATAAGACTTGACAGTTATACCATGTTTTATATTTGATTGAGACGTTGTTAGGTAGAAAGATTGAATTGTACGGTAACTATTCGTTGAATATGTTTTTTTGTGATTAAATGTTAAAAGCTATATTATCTGGAAAGTCGTTGATCGCTAAATGAGCTTACCCTTATTATGGAATAAATATTATTTATTTAAATAAATTAAATAATTTAATTTATTTATATAAATAAGATTAGAATAATTCTAATTAATTTATTCTATAACCAGTTTAATATGGTGAACCTAAAGGGTCACACCGCAAAAGAAAAATAATTATTTAAGAAGTAAATTGTATAATTGTAATAATGAATTAAGTATATTTAATTTATACTATGGGGATATAATAAATTAAATAGCTTAATATTTATTATTTAGTATTTTGAAAATACTAATTATAAATTAATAAGAGGGATCTTATTATTATTATTATTATTATTATTATTATTATTATTATTATTATTATTATTATTATTATTATTATTATTATTTAGTTTCTTAATGGTTTAGGAATTAATTAATAAGAGTACTCTCATAATTGATAATTAAGTTCCTAAATAGTTTAGGAATTATAATTATTATAATATATTAATTAAGTTCTTAATTAGATTATGAGTTTAATTAAAAACCCTATTCCTAAAGGTATTAGGAAGGTTGACTAAATCTATAAATAAGGAAAGTGTTATTATGGATTAAGGTTACAAACCTACACTTCCACAAGTTTTGGGAGAGTACATATATATTCTCTATAAAGAGAAAACTAGGGTTTGCCATCACCCACTTCTTGAATTATTATTATTCCTTAGTGGATCACCTCTAGAGGACAAATACTTGGGTGGCTAACGATGATTATTGGAATCCAATCGGTGGAATTCAAAGAGAATGCGAAGGACTTGGAGTTAAACTTGTACCTGTTGAAGCTTTGAGTTTTACAACAGTATAATTCTCTAACTTCTTCTTTATTAATTAATAGTTGCACATAAGGGTCGATCCTGGATTATGGTTTATAAAATTTTAAATTTATAAGAAAAAAGAAATAAGAAAGAAAAAAAAAAGAGAGGAAACAAACAAAGCAACATGTTCTTTTTTTTTTCTTCTTCTTCCTACACCACCACCCGCCACCATCCGACACCACCACCAACCGGGAACTACACCACCACTAAGAAAGAGAATAATTTTGGTGCCAAAGTGGGAAGAAAAAGCTTCAAAGGAAGGAGTATTAAGCTATGGAAAGGTATAAGAATTCAATTATTGAATTTATTTGGTATTTATGAGGATAAATATTTTTGTGGAAAAATTAGGAAATAATTAAAATAATTATTCCAAATATTTTTTTTATATTTATGTATGAATTATGTGATTTTTGGAATTATTTTTGTGATGAAAATTGGATTATTTTTGGATTAATTCGTTACTGTCGGAAGAAGAAGAAGATGAACAGTAAAAAAGAAAAAAATGAAAAAGGGCTTGACCGCGCATTGCGCGTGGTCAGTTTTGTTGCGTGCGGCCCAGATAAAACGACGGCGTTTTGGAGTAATAAGACAGGTCCGCGCCTTGCGCGAGGCCAACTTCCGGAAGCAAAGAAGGAAACGACGTCGTTTTGAACGACCGGGGGTCGGTCCGCGCAATGCGCGACCGACCGAAACGCGGTAAATTACCGTGTTGCCCCTGCCCTTTTCCAGAAATACCCAACGTGTCCCCAAGGCCGCGGAAGTTACAGAATTGCCCCTGGACTTTCCGAAAAATTCCGGATTTGTCCCTAACGTTGCCGAAATGACGGAAATGCCTCTGGGCTTTTCGGGAAATACCGAATGAGTCCCTATAGCCACGGAAAATTACTAAAATGCCTTTAGAATCAAATTTTAATGAAATAAATGTTTAAAAATTGTTTAAAAATTCTAGAAAATTATAGAAAAATACTAAAAATATAGAAATGATGTTTGGACATTAAATTTAATGTTTTTGTAAAAATATTAAATATTGAGGATTAATATTTAAATATTTTAAATATTAATCAAATGGGTTTAAAGGTTAGAAAATGCTTAAATAAAATTTTTGGACAACCAGATATGTTAAATTTTATCCGATGAGCGGGGTTGTCTGTATGAAAGATATTTTATATTAAGTTAAAGGAATATTTTGAAGAACGGGGTGAATATAATTGGCCATATAAATTAATAATTGGCCTAGTGATGATATTAATTAATTAAATTAATATCATAAGAAGTTAAATAATTATTATTTGATTATTTCATGATCATAGGTTGATCGAGTTAAGGGTTTAAGCCATCAATTAAATAACTGGACGCCAGGCAAGTTTTTCAGTCCCTTCTATATTAAATGTTGGACTGTTATGATATGTAATTACTTGTTTAAATGCATGCAAATTATGTGCTATGTGATACGTGATTAATATGACCTTAATGTGTATGTTGTGCAACGATATGAATATATATGAGATATATTGCTATTGTAAAAACACAAGCACATGATGTATAACACACACCAAGTATGATAAGGAATGTGCTACGTGAAGCATAACTGTTGAACTTGCTGAGCCGTTGTGCTCATTACTTGCTTAAATTAAACTTTTGCAGGTTAATAAATGAATTTCAGAAATATCGGATTTTATTAGAGATGGATCAACCAAGAAGGTTGTAAATAAAATAGTTATATGCAATATGGTAAATTGCAAAGTTTATTTGGACATTTTGTATATTCATATACGTTGGATCTGTATAGGATGAATAGAGTTAAACTGTGAACCGTGAATGTTTAAATTAATTGTTATGGTAGAAATTATTATATGTTTAATCTATGAATGATGATTCAAGGAATATTTGTATGAATATGAATGGTATTAAAATTTGAATGTCGAGCTTTATGATACAAGTGAGAGAAAGAAAAAGTAAAGGTTGCGATCCATGGGACTAGGATCGAAATGTAAGTATTTTAAATATCCAAATATTTTAATACAATGATTGAATTAAGAAAAAGAAAAATTTATACCGAAATTTTGGTAATGGTTGATTTTCAGATCAGATAATGGATCAATTAAGGGTTTATATAAGGTAATTAAAGATTATTAACGGACCGAAATTTGGACATAAAGAAAATAATGTTTATTAAATACAAGATTTAAGGTAATAAAGTGGGTCGAATTTCGGGGTCGTTACAGTTGGTATCAGAGCTAGAGGTTATAAACCTTAGGTAAATGATACCTTAGGCTATAACTTTAGTAAGAAGGAGTACGGTTAGTTGAGTGTTCTGAAAACTCAAGCGTATGGTAAACTCATGACTCATGATTATATGGTGGAGCCCCTTTAGCGAATGGGCGACTATGGCCTGACTAGGACAAGCTCCTCAACTATATGATTATGGTAAGTTCCTGAGTCCAAATACGTGATAAGTTTGATGAACATGGGGGAATTGAAATATAAAGATGTAAGTTAAGAAATACAGATCTCAAATATTGACTAAAGTAAAGGAAATATGAAAGAGATAAGATTATAAGGAAGAGATAAAGATGTTAAGAAAGATCTGAACGAAGGCAGGGAATTGAGAAAATTTATAAGTTTAATTAAAAATTTATTTGAAGGAATAATTGAAATGATTCAAAGATGAATCTTAAAGGAAATCAGGGGACAACTGATTTAAGTAATAAAGATGAAAGGAAATCTAAAGAGCATAGAAAGAGATCATAATAATATGATCAAGAACAGTGAGAGGATCGTACTACGATACGATCATGAGATAAGGGAAACGAGTAAAGAATGGATTGTAAAACAAGGTCATGATGGGATCAAGTAAGAATGAAAAATAATAGAGAGACCTGTTAATGGTCCAAAAAGTATAGCTTGATGCTATAAAGAGAAATGGTAGTATGAAATGGTACAAGAAGAATACAGAGAATGATGAGACATGAATGACAGAAATGTTATGATGAGGGGGCAGGAAGTTTGGGTACGAAATTTCAATTGAAGACTCACGTGGTGACTGAATTGCACAATCCTTTGTATGGGCGGAGGATTTGTGTTTACTCAGTTATTATGTGATGATCGTTGAAATGTTAGAGTCGCGCTAGCAGTATTTGATAGATAAGTAATATTAAGTTTAGGCACGAGTTCTTAAAACTCATGCATATGGTAAGTTCATGACTCATAATCGTATGGTATGTTTTGAGCCCCTCAGCATATGGATAGTCTTTGATTTGTTCTTAGACTACATATTGCTAGGACAAGCTTTAAAACTCATATTCTTGTGGTAAGTTCCTAGACTCATAATGTGTGGTAAGTTTGATGAACTATACGGAGGTATAGAAAAGTTGGAGTAGATAGAAATTTTAATATGATAAATGAAAATAGTCTTAGTAATAAATTAATAATCAAGTAAAGAAGTAAAAGGTGAATATTAGGGAATTTAGGATATTCCCATTCTTTTAGCCTTGCTTAGACTTCGAAATTTTTTGGCCTCAAGTTGATTTGGCACGTGTGTGCTTTGAAAAATATAAATGAAATTTTTAAGCGATTTAAAAAGTGTCTATGCTACTTGTCTCAGCTAGACAAAAATGTTTTTACATCAAAATGTATTTCAAAAGAATCATCCACGCATCTTTTAGCCCGGTGCAGATGTGATGAATGACGGAATGCTCAACGTGTTGTTGAGACGGTGCGGTACTATTTCGTCATAAGATGATTCAACACCATAAAGTATGGTGTAAGAATTATTAACGACGGAATCCTCAACGTACTGTCAAAATGACGCGGTAACATGAAGTCATAAATGATTTTGATTTATAAAAATATGTCAAAGATATAAGTCAACGCCATTTGACTCGGCTAGACGTTTTGAAAAGTTTTGACATGATGAATGTTTTAAAATTTTCTGCGGATTATAAAGTGTTAGAGAAAGTCTATGCTAATTGATCTAGCTAGACAAGCGTTGAAGGAATATAGGTCTGAGCTATTGATTCAGCTAGACAAATTTTAACATATATTTATTGAATTCGTATTCTTTGAAGTTATACCAAATCAAATTATCTTCGAATGAATTCTAAGGCTGAGATGAACAAAAAGACTAAGAATGTTGCAGGCTAATCAAATGGTCACCTGGCATAAGAAGATACAGGCATTGTAGATTGATCATCTGGCGTGCCAATATATGGTGAAACATCCATTACTTTAATGACAGATTGATCCACTGTCAGGGTTTGCAGTATGAAGTGTGAGGATCCGAATTTTCAGGATTTTCTTAATAATATTAAATGAGAATTTAATTGATAAAATTATCAAAATTGTTTAAATTAATTATTATTTTATGTGAATAAAAGTACGTAATGAGATTTAATTACTAAATTAAATCTGTACGGAGATCAGGATAAAGTATGTTGAATTAAAATAATTGAAAAGTAAATAAATTGTTTAAAAATAATTTATAAAGGATAAGAAAAATGTCAGGTAAATGTACAATAAATTGTACAATTAAATTATTATGAAAATGCAAAAATTATAATTTAATTAAGGCTATGTGGTAATGTGAAATATATTAAATTAGATATGTATATATTTATATATTATATATATACATTTGTATATATATAAATATATATGTTTAAGTGATAATTATAAAAGTTATTGATTATGGAAATTAAGGGATTAATAATTAAATTAATCCAAATTTAAATGAAAAGCGAATGGGGAAGTTAATAAGGTTGTAATTATGGATTTTAAATTTAATTAAGATTGATGGTGGAAATTTAGAAATTAATTAAGAAGGAAAGGTAATTATATAAATTATATAATAATAATTATATAATTTATATAAGGAAATTAAAATAAGGTATGAAGAAAATAATAATTATATAAATTATATAAGAATAATTATGTAATTTATATAAGGTGATTAAATGGAATAAAGTTGGAGGAAATTAAGAAATTATTTAAAAAGAAGAATGTAATTATATAAATTATATAATATTAAATTATATAATTTATATATAAAGAAATTAATATGAATATTAAAGAAATTGAATAATAAATTAGAAAAAGGAATGTTTTAAGTTATTAAAAATTATGTTTATGCATAATTAAATGATTATGACCTTTATGAAGAATAATATTTCGGAAACGGGAACATGTTAGTGTAACATGATGTACAAGTAATGAAGTGAAAAATTATGAAAAATAATTTTTATATGTCCTATGAATTATTTTATGATTTTTGGAAGTATAAATTACATCAAATAATTACATGCATGTTATTATGCGTGTACAAAATTGTCAAGAAAAGTACCTAAAAAGGATGTTAATATTAATCATAAATCATAATATGAATTTTACTGAATTAAAATAAATATTTTATATTTGTTATATAAAATATTTATTACACGAAATAATTACGTAATGTATTTAAATTAAAAACTTTGCACGCTATTTCTTCGAAAATTCCGGAAGTTTCAAGTGTTGGCTAAGTCGGTGGGCGTTTGGGATAATTAAAACCAAGCATTCATGCAAGGTTTATAAAAAGAAAATAAAAAGAAGGAAAAGGAAGCCAAGGAAAGCAAATGAATAATACACATATATGTATATCTCTCCATTCATCCTCCATCCGAGAACACCACCGCCACCTTCCTCAACCGGAAAAAACTCCATAACCACCAAGAGGGAGAAGAGATGAGTTAATTGGTGACATCAATGAAGGAATTGAAGCTTTAGAAGGTAAAATAATTAATTTATGGAATTATTTATGAAATTTTTAGTGATAAATTAGTATTGTGAAAAAATAGAAAATAATTAGTATAATTATTTTAAATAATTTTAGGATGTATATCTATGAATTTTATGATTTTTGGAATAATTTTGGTTGTGAAAATTTGAACAAAAATGGAAATTTTGGCAAAGTTGGTACACTGTGCGAAGGAGAAGAAGGAAGAATTCTGAAACAGTCCGCGCATTGCGCGACTGTTCAGGAAGGCGGGCCAAAAACGACGCCGTTTTTGGCCGCGCGGAGAAAGGGTCGCGCCTTGCGCGGTGGAAAATTCCAGAAGAAAGGCCGAAACGACGTCGTTTGGCGTCGTCTGGCGGGGACGCGCGCCATGCGCGGCCAACGCAATGCGGGGTAAAATGACTATTTTGCCCCTGGCCTTTTCAGGTAATACCCGCCGTGTCCTTTGACGCACGGAATTTACGAAAATGTCCCTGAGCTTTTCTGTTAATACCAGTTGTATCCCTAACGTTGCTGAATTTACAAAAATACCCCTGGACTTTCTGGAAAATTCCGGTTATGTCCCTAAGGGCGCGAAAATTACCAAATTGCCCCTATAAGTGATTTTTAATTGAAATAAATGTTTAAAAATTGTATAAAAATTATAGAAAATTATAGAAAAATACTAAAAATATAAAAAATATATTTGGGCATTAAATTTAATATTTTTGCATAAATATTAAATATTGGGGATTAATATTTAAATACTTTAAATATTAATCTAATAAGGTTACAAGTTAGAAAATGATTAAATAAAATTTTCGAACAACCAAAAATGTTAAATTTTACCCGATGAGCCGGATTATCCGTATTAGAGGTGTTGGATATTAAGTTAAACGAATATTTTAAGGAACGAGGTTAATATAATTGGCCATATAAATTAATAATTGGCCTAGAGATGATATTAATTAATTAAATTAATATCACAAGGAGTTAAATAATTATTATTTGATTATTTTATGATCATAGGTTGATCGAGTTGAGAGTTTAAGCTATCAATTTAATAATTGGACGCCAGGCAAGTTCTTCAGTCCCTTTTATGTTAAATGTTGGAATGTTATAATATGTTTTAACTTCATACAAATTATGTGTTACGTGATACGTGATTAATATGACCACAATGTGTAATTTGTGCAACGATATGAATATATATGAGATATATAGCTATAGTAAAAGCACAAGCACATGATGTATGACACACACCAAGCATGATAAGGTATGTGCTATGTGAAACATAACTGTTGAACTTGCTGAGCCGTTGTGCTCATTACTTGCTTAATAAATATTTTTGCAGGAAAGAAATAACTTTCAAGAATATCAGATATGATAGAGATGAATTACCTAGAAGGTTGGAAACGTAATTGTCATATGTGCAACATTATAATTCAATGTGAATAATTTGTCAAGGTTAAATTAATATTTTGTATGTACATATATGTTGGATCTGGATAGAGCGAGTAGTATTAAATTATGAATTGTGATTGTTCATGATGATGGTCAGGGTAGAAATTATTATGAATTATGAATTATGAAATAAAGAAAATTGTATGGATATGAATAATACTAAATTGTGAATGTTGAACTGTTTGACACTAGTAAAAGAAAAGAAAAAGGTTAAGGTTACGATCCATGGGACTAGGATCGAAATGTAAGAATTTAAATGTTCAAATATTTCAATGCAACGATTGAATCAAGAAAAAGAAAAATTTATACCGAAAATTTGATAATTGATGATTTTGAAATTAAATAATGGATCAATTAAGGTGGTTAAAGATGTATTAACGAACCGGAATTTGGATATAAGGCAATTGATATTTAATAAATACAAGGTTTAAGATAACAAAGTGGGTCGAATTTCGGGGTCGTTACATGAAGTACTCGGGGAGCGAAGTATTGTAAACCGAGATAAATGTTCATTCAGCATAGCATGAAAGTTTTCCAAAACAAAAATTTTGAATTCCTCTACTCTTATGAAGTCTGGATGGTAGGATGGGGTAATATTATTTAAATGTGAGTGATAATGAAAGAAATAATTGTGAAGTAAAGAAAGTATGAAATGTGATGGATTAGAAAAGGGTAATGTGCAATGACTGCGAGAAAAAAAAACAGAAAAATATGTGGAATAATTGTAAACAAAATGTGAAGTATTAGTACATAGAAATTTCGAGGACGAAATTTTATGAATGAGTGGTGAATGTGACACCCAGGATTTTTAAAATAATCTCAAAAAATAATTCCAAATATGGATTTTGATGAATCAAGTAAAGGTTAGTATTTAAACCTAATGTTGAACGATAAAAGTATTAAGGAATGATTATGGAATGAAAAGCAGATTCACGAATATGAATTGAGAAGATAAAGATGAATGTGCAGAGTGTAAATAATGTAGAATAAAGAAAATGGAATAAGTGAATGGAGTAAGGTTATGTACGATTGAAGAAAAGAAAAGTTTCAGAGAATAAGAAACTACCTTGATATGTGTACTAAGAGATGTGTTAAAGTTTTATGAACAAAATTTTTGAGAATTGTGAAATATAATATTACAAAGAAATTGTGAATTAAGTTAAGAATTTAAATATTCTAGTAATGAAGATCGTTATAAGGCTATCCATGTGAATTATGGATATTAAAGAGGTAAAATATGATTATTATGGATTTAAATCGTTATTCACCAAGATACAGGTATTGCAAGGTACTATAAATAAAATACGTATGATTATTACGGCAATTATGATTCCGAGGACGAAATCCTGTTAAGGGGGGAAAATGTGAGGATCCGAATTTCCAAGATTTCTTTAATAATATTAAATAAGAATTTAATGGTTAAAATTATCAAGGTTGTTAAATAAATAATTATTTTATGTGATTTAAGGTATGTAAAAGGATTTAATTGGTAAATTAAATCCGTACAGAGATGATGACAAATTGTGATTGAATAAAATAATTGAAGAATAAATAGATTGTTTAAAAATAATTTATGAAAAATAAGAGAAGTTTTAATGAAATGGTTAATATTTAAAAATTATTGTGAAAGTATAGAAATTATGATTTTAAATGAGGTTATGTGGTAATGTGAAATACAGGAATTAGATATGTATATATTTATATATATACATTTATATATGTGTGTTATGTTTAATTGAAAAAAATTATAAATTTCATTAATTATGAAAATTAAGGGATTAATAATTAAATTAATCCAAGAATTTATGAAAAGCTAATGAGGAAGTTTGTAAAATTGTAGTTATCAATTTTAGAGTTTATCAAGAATTTTGGAAGAATTTTAGAAATTAATTGAGAAGGAAAGGTAATTATGTAAATTATATAATAATAATTATATAATTTATATAAGGAAATTAAAATAAGTTATGAAGAAAATAATAATTATATAAATTATATAAGAATAATTATGTAATTTATATAAGGTGATTAAATGGAATAAGGTTGGAGGAAATTATTTAAAAGAAGAATATAATTATATAAATTATATAATATTAAATTATATAATTTATATATAAAGAAATTAATATGAATATTAAAGAAATTGACTAATAAATAAGAAAAAAGAATGTTTTAAGTTATTAAAAATTATATTTATTAATAATGGAATTATTATGACTTTTATGAAAGATAATATTTCAGAAATGTGAACATGTTAATGTAACATGATGTCCAAGTAATGAAGTGAAAAATTATGAAAAATAATTTTTATAGGTCTTATGAATTAATTTATGATTTTTGGAGGTATAAATTACCTCATTTAATTACATGCATGACGTTATGCGTGTACAAAATTTGTCAAGAAAGGTACCTAAAAATGGTCTAAATATTATTTATAAATCAAATTATGAATTTTGGTAAGTTAAAAGAAATATTTTATATACATTATATGAAATATTTATTACACGTAATAATTATGTAATGTAATTAAATATGTAATTTTGCATGATTTGTGGTTTTTTCTTTGGAAATTTCGGGAAGGAATGAATGGCGGTGTAATTGTGAAAATGTTAAAATTGATTAAGTGACTTGTGGCTATAAAAAGAAAAGAAATAAGAAAGAAAAAAAAAAAGAGAGGAAACAAACAAAGCAACATGTTCTTTTTTTTTCTTCTTCTTCCTACACCACCACCCGCCACCATCCGACACCACCACCAACCGGGAACTACACCACCACTAAGAAAGAGAATAAATTTGGTGCCAAAGTGGGAAGAAAAAGCTTCAAAGGAAGGAGTATTAAGCTATGGAAAGGTATAAGAATTCAATTATTGAATTTATTTGGTATTTATGAGGATAAATATTTTTGTGGAAAAATTAGGAAATAATTAAGATAATTATTCCAAATATTTTTTTTATATTTATGTATGAATTATGTGATTTTTGGAATTATTTTTGTGATGAAAATTGGATTATTTTTGGATTAATTCGTTACTGTCGGAAGAAGAAGAAGATGAACAGTAAAAAAGAAAAAAATGAAAAAGGGCTTGACCGCGCATTGCGCGCGGTCAGTTTTGTTGCGTGCGGCCCAGATAAAATGACGGCGTTTTGGAGTAATAAGACAGGTCCGCGCCTTGCGCGAGGCCAACTTCCGGAAGCAAAGAAGGAAATGACGTCGTTTTGAACGACCGGGGGTCAGTGCGCGCAATGCGCGACCGACCGAAACGCGATAAATTACCATGTTGCCCTTTCCCTTTTCCAAAAATACCCAACGTGTCCCCAAGGCCGCGGAAGTTACAGAATTGCCCCTGGACTTTCTGGAAAATTCTAGATTTGTCCCTAACGTTGCCGAAATGACGGAAATGCCCCTGGGCTTTTCGGGAAATACCGAATGAGTCCCTATAGCCACGGAAAATTACTAAAATGCCCTCAGAATCAAATTTTAATGAAATAAATGTTTAAAAATTGTTTAAAAATTCTAGAAAATTATAGAAAAATACTAAAAATATAGAAATGATGTTTGGACATTAAATTTAATATTTTTGTAAAAATATTAAATATTGAGGATTAATATTTAAATATTTTAAATATTAATCAAATGGGTTTAAAGGTTAGAAAATGCTTAAATAAAATTTTTGGACAACCAGATATGTTAAATTTTATCCGATGAGCGGGGTTGTCCGTATGAAAGATATTTTATATTAAGTTAAAGGAATATTTTAAAGAACGAGGTGAATATAATTGGCCATATAAATTAATAATTGGCCTAGTGATGATATTAATTAATTAAATTAATATCATAAGAAGTTAAATAATTATTATTTGATTATTTCATGATCATAGGTTGATCGAGTTAAGGGTTTAAGCCATCAATTAAATAACCAGACGCCAGGCAAGTTCTTCAGTCCCTTCTATATTAAATGTTGGACTGTTATGATATGTAATTACTTGTTTAAATGCATACAAATTATGTGCTATGTGATACGTGATTAATATGACCTTAATGTGTACGTTGTGCAATGATATGAATATATATGAGATATATTACTATTGTAAAAGTACAGGCACATGATGTATAACACACACCAAACATGATAAGGAATGTGCTACGTGAAGCATAACTGTTGAACTTGCTGAGCCGTTGTGCTCATTACTTGCTTAAATTAAACTTTTGCAAGTTAATAAATGAATTTCAGAAATATCGGATTTTATTAGAGATGGATCAACCAAGAAGGTTGTAAATAAAATAGTTATATTTAATATGGTAAATTGCAAAGTTTATTTGGACATTTTGAATATTCATATACGTTGGATCTGTATAGGATGAATAGAGTTAAACTGTGAACCGTGAATGTTTAAATTAATTGTTGTGGTAGAAATTATTATATGTTTAATCTATGAATGATGATACAAGGAATATTTGTATGGATATAAATGGTATTAAAATTTGAATGCCGAGTTTTATGATACAAGTGAGAGAAAGAAAAAGTAAAGGTTGCGATCCATGGGACTAGGATCGAAATGTAAGGATTTTAAATATCCAAATATTTTAATACAATGATTGAATTAAGAAAAAGAAAAATTTATACCGAAATTTTGGTAATGGTTGATTTTCAAATCAGATAATGGATCAATTAAGGGTTTATATAAGGTAATTAAAGATTATTAACGGACCGAAGTTTGGACATAAAGAAAATAATGTTTATTAAATACAAGATTTAAGGTAATAAAGTGGGTCGAATTTCGGGGTCGTTACAGGCTAAGTGGGGAGGGGAGTTAAAAGATGTGGGCAATGTGGGACTGGAAGAAGAAGAAAAAAAAATCGAGTATTACATTATCTCCCCCTTAAAAGGATTCCGTCTCCGAAATAAAAAAAAAAAAGGGATGAACCTAATTATCAAAAAGATGTGAATACTTCGCTCGAATAGAATTTTCACAAAACAAACAAAATGGTTTTCCTCTGGAATCTTATCAAAACGGATAGTGTACCACGTGCAACAGATGATTAGGTGATTTAGAGTCCTATTACTTCGGTCTACTTTGTTTTGCGTCAAACGAGCAATCCTATCACTTCCGCATTCAAAGCCAAGAGTGCAACTCACATAAATCCTCAATTAAGGAAACCATCTAATTGTTTCTCTATTTAATTCAAATTTGTAAACAAATAGGTGTTTTCAATTTCTATTACTTACTTTTACTTTGGTTGGCATCAAAAGCATACGTACAACTCACACAAGTCCTCAGTTAAGGAAACCTTCTACGCGTTTCATTATTTTCTTCAAATTTTTAAACAAAATAGATGATTTAGAGTCTTATTACTTCATTTTACTTTTTTTATAATTAAAAGGAGCAATCATGTCACCCTAGCATTCAAAAGCATGCGTAAAACTCGCATAAGTTCTCAGTTAAGGAAACCTTCTAATTATTTCATTATTTCCTTCAAATTTGTAAATAAATAGCTGATTTAGAGTCCTATTACTTCGTTCTACTTTGTTTAGCATCAAAATGAGCAATCTTATTACTCCCTAATTTAAAACAATAGGCACAACTCACACAAGTCTATATTTAATCAAATCTTGTAATTGTTTCATTATTTCATTCAGCTTTGTGAACAAATAGGTGATTTACAATCCTATTACTTTGTTCTACTTTGTTTAGCATCAAAAGTAGCAATCATATCACTCTCTCATTCAAAACCATGCACACAACTCACACAAGTTTTTATTTAATCAAACCTTATAATTATTTCGTTATTTCCTTCAAATTTATAAACAAATGGGTGATTTAAAATTCTATTACTTCGTTATACTTTGTTTAGCATCAAAATGAGCAATCATATCACTCTCTCATTCAAAACCATTTGTACGTCTCATACAGGTTATTTTTTTAAGAACCTTCTTATAGTTTCATTATTTCCTTTAAACTTGCGAACAATTAGGTGATTTAGAGTCATACTATTTTGTTCTACTTTGTTTAGCATCAAAATGAGCAATCTTCTCATTCTCATATCCAAAACCATGCTTACAATTCTCACAAGTCTTCATTTAAGGAAATTTTCTAATTATTCCTTATTTACTTCAAATTTGCAAACAAATAGGTGATTTAGAGTTCTATTACTTCGTTCTACATTGTTTAGCATAAAAACGAACAATCCTATCACTATCGCATTCAAATCCAAGCATGCAACTCACACAAATCCTCAGTTAAGGAAACCTTCTAATTATTTCTCTGTTTAATTTAAATTTGTAAACAAATAGGTATTTTTGATTTCCATTACATCGTTCGACTTTGTTTGGCATCAGAAGGAGCAATCCTATCACTCTCGCATTCAAAACCATGTTTATAACTCACACAAGTCCTTAGTTAAGGAAATCTTCTACTTATTTCATTAATTTCTTCAAATTTATAAACAAATTATATGATTTAGAGTTTTATTACTTTGTTCTACTTTGTTTATAATTAAAATGAGAATCCAGTTACTCTCGTATTCAAAAGCATGCGAAAAACTCACACAAGTCCTCAGATAAAGAAACCTTCTAATTATTTTATTATTTGCTTCACATTTGTAAAAAATAGGTGATTTAGAGTTATATTACTTTGCTCTACTTTGTTTTGTATAAAAAGGAGTAATCATATCACTCCCCAATTCAAAACAATCCACGCAAGTCTATATTTAATCAAACCTTGTAATTGTTTTGTTATTTAATTCAAACTTGTGAACAAATAGGTGATTTAGAGTCCTATTACTTCGTTCTACTTTATTTAGCATCAAAAGGAGTAATCCTATCACTCTCTCATTCAAAACCGTGCACACAACTCACACAAGTCTTTATTTAATCAAACCTTATAATTATTTCGTCATTCCCTTCAAATTTATAAACAAATAGGTGATTTAGAATCCTATTACTTTGTTTCACTTTATTTAGCATCAAAAGGAGAAATAACATCACTATCTCATTCAAAACCATTCGTACGACTCACATAGGTCTTTCTTTTAAAAACCTTCTAATTGTTTCGTTATTTCCTTTAAACTTGCAAAAAATTAGGTGATTTAGAGTAATACAACTTCGTTCTACCTTTTTTAGCATCCAAATGAGCAATCATATCACTCTCCTATCCAAAACCATGCTTTTACAACTCTCACAAGTTTTCATTTAAGGAAACATTCTAATTATTTCTTATTTACTTCAAATTTGCAAACAAAATAGGTGATTTTGAGTCCTAATACTTTGTTCTACTTTGTTTAGCATCAAAATGAGCAATCATATCACTATCTCATTCAAAGCCAAGCGTGCAACTTGTTGGTTTGCAAAAATATGGCATACATATAATCATATTATATAAGCGCAACAGAAGTAAGAAAATCATATTTTAAAATTTTTGTACAAACCAATAACCCGGATCTTTCTTATGCGACTATTATTAATTGAGTAAGGATAAAATAATTTATACCTTTGTAGAACCAAGCTTCCACGGGTACAAGTTCATCTCCCTTTAATCCTTTTACGTTCTTCTTCAAATTCACCGATTAGATTCCACGGATCAATGTTAACTCCCCAAGTGTGAAGCCTCTGGAGGTGATCCACCAAGAGATCTATGAATTAAAGAAGTGAATCTTGGTTTCTCCAAACAATGGGTGGCTAGCCCTAATTCTCTCTCTCTCTCTCTCTAACTCCTTAGATGTAGAGAATTATGGAGTACTCTCTCTATTCTAATGAAAGAGTGTGTAACCTTCATCTATGATAAGACTCCTCTTATTTATAGATATAGTCAACCCTCCTAAACTATTTAGGATTAGGGTTTTAATTTAATTCCCAATTTAATTAGGAACTAAATTAATTAATTACAATTCCTAAACCATTTAGGAACTTAATTATTTAATAATGAGAGTACTTCTTATTAATTAATTACTAAACCATTTAGTAACTTAATTAATTATTATAATTATAATTCCTAAACTATTTAGGAACTTAATTATTTAATAATAATATTACTACTTATTAATTAATTCCTAAACCATTTAGGAACTAAATAATAATACTAGTAGTAATAATAATAGTAGTAGTAGTAATAATAATAATAATAATAATAATAATAATAATAATAATAATAATAATAATAATAATAAGACTCCTCTTATTAATTTATAATTAGTATTTCTAAAATACTAAATTATAAATATTAAGTTATTTAATTTATTCTATCATCATAGTATAAATTAAATATATTTAATTTATTATTACGATTATGCCATCCAATTCTAAAATAAATATTACTCTTTTGCAGTGTGACCCTTTAGGTTCTCCATATTAAACCGGTTGTATAATAAATAAATTAGATTAATTCTAATTCATTTATTATGAATTAACTCTCTAATTCAGAATAAATAATTATTCCACAATAAGGGTAAGCTCCCTTAGCGATTAGTCGACTTTCCAGATAATATAGATTTCAACATTTAATCGTAAAAGAACTTTTCAGCAAATAGTTACCGTACAATTCAATCTTTCTACCATACAATGTCTCAATCAAATATAAGACACGAAATTTCTGTCAAGTCTTATTTATTTGATTATATGCATTTCAATTCACAAATACACAACTCTAGTTAATGTAAATTAGAAACTCCTTTCTAATTTCATTCAACCCTGGCCAGGGATTTCTGAGTTGTCACTTATTGAATCGCATAGGACATTCTCTCCCTTTACTGCAAGTGGTAGATCCTTTGTTGATCATTCATCTATCTCCATGTGTACCTTATTATACCCAATCATATCATTTGATATACCAATAGGTCTTAAAGAATATCTTAAAGTATAACTTAGTACACACAAGATACTAAGATGATCTCAAGTCTAAGGATTACTTGTACGACTATCACATAAGGAACTCCTATTGACAGACAAGTAAAACTCCATTAGGTGTTCCTTGAGCGAGTCACGTTCAGTGAACTTATTCTCTAATAAGCACTTACATACTTGCTTTAGTGTCTCTACACAAATGATTGTGAGATCAATTATCATCTTCATAAGAGCAAGCATAGTATGTACCAATCTATCCGGATCTACTAATCCCATTTTTAGTGATCCAACGATTAGGAACAATTTTAGATTTGAGCTATCTTGAATTTAGATCTCATTAGCATGATCTTCATCATGGTTCTAAAAGCATTGCTTGAAAACTATGGGTTTATCCATTTGATTAATTCAAGTAATTAATCATGAATAAAGAAATGCCTTGATTCTTTTATTAATAAATGAACAAGATTACAAAGTATATGCTTATCACATCAAATGTGATTGGCTTGAGGGCATACTACTTTCACAACTCCCATAAATTCTCAGTTAAGAAAACCTTTTAATTGTTTCCCTATTTAATTCAAATTTATAAGTAAATAGGTGTTTTTGATCTCTATTACTTCCTTCTACTTTGGTTGTCATCAGAAGGAGCAATCCTATCACTCTCGCATTCAAAACCATGCATATAAGTCACACAAGTCCTTAGTTAAGGAAACTTTCTACTTGTTTCATTATTTCCTTTAAATTTGCAAACCAAATACATGATTTAAAGTCCTATTACTTTGTTCTACTCTTTTTTTAGAATTAAAAGGAGAAATCCTGTTACTCTCGTATTCAAAAGCATGCATAAAACTCGCTCAAGTCCTCAGTTAAGGAAACCTTCTAATTGTTTCATTATTTTTTTTAAATTTTTAAACAAATAGCTAATTTAGAGTACTATTACTTCGTTCTACTTTGTTTAGCATCAAAAGAAGCAATCCTATCACTCCCTAATTTAAAACAATATGCACAACTCACACAAGTCTATATTTAATCAAAGCATATAATTGTTTCATTATTTCATTCAAACTTGTGGACAAATAGGTGATTCAGAGTCCTATTATTTCGTTCTTGTGACGCCCCTAAATTCTAGTTTTCTAAACCCCCGGTTCGGTGCTCACAGTACAACATCCAACACATAACTATCAACCCATTAAATCATTAAATATAATATTAAATACATTGTTTATTTTAATAAAACATAATATCCCAGGTTAACTAACCTTTATTACAAAACGTGACATCATAATTAAGAGTCTTAGTAACATAATTTAAACTTGGAACAAAATAATCAAATGTTATTCCTGGGCTTTTCCTTTACCCCTGTCCTTCTTGGAACCTTCTGAGATCTCAGGTTTAGCTGAAAGGTTTAGTTTTAAGTAAGTGTAAGCAACAAATGGCTGAACAAGTATAAAATAGCTTATGGCATTATAATAAGGAATAACGATAACCTTTCTAATAACTTTGACAATTGAACCTCAATTGAGGATAAAAGATGCATAAACATTTACTTTATAATGCAAGATTTAAGAATTTGCATGCTGATGGTTAAGTGACCTTAAACTTCGTCAAGACTATTGACATTTATATAAAGGATGACAATAATCAATAGTCAGAAAACCGATATCGTTAAAACTATTAACAATTTATATAACAATTGATAATAACCAAAGATGTGTATTTTGGAGGATCAGCCCATCGTACGGATACATTGTGCACAATATAAAACTTCTAGCGAAGCAACCATGCCAAATATATATTATAACCAAAATTATAGTTTTAAGCCCCTACTATGAGGGTTGTTCACTTCAGCTTTAACAAATACCACACAAGTACAATATGGTTTGGTTTAGCATTAAGAATTATAGAATTCAAATTATCATGACATTATTGATATAGTCGAACAATGGCTTAGACTCATATTTCATAATAGTTTATGCATAAGTACTTTAAAACTTAAAGTCAATTCAATAATTGAATGATGTTTGAAATACACGTAAGTGTGATCATGACATAACAGATATTTGAACCTTGAATAATGGGTTCGAATAGGGATACTTGAAATCAAAACATTTGCACAGAATAGTAAAGTGTGCATCAGTAAAGGAAACATACCTCGGTTGTCGTTTACGCTTAACGTTAACACTTCGTTACGTTTATCGCCTACATAGTTAACAACGTCGACCCACTCATTAGTTTTAGATCATAAACATCAATCCGATCATTTATCTTAGATACGTGCTAGTTCTAACGCACTAGTTCAATTCACACTTAGCATATAATCTTACTATCAAGCATACCTATATCAGTTACAAACCATATAGTATACAGCTTTTATCTTTAAACTTAAGCGTACTAGTTTATATTGCTAGCATCCTTACATACAATTGCTTACACATAACACGTATCATATAGGTTAAGCATTCATGGCATAGGTCTATGCATCTTAGTTCAATACATAGCATTTTATTTTAAAAGGTCACCCCAAATTAGGTTCATTATGACATTTCCTTTTATCTTAGGTTTAATCTACATGTTACAACAATCATGTAGGTCAACTAGATCATATATAGGCAGGCATGATGACCACATAACAAAAATATGAAAAATCACAAAATCCTGAAAATAGTAGGGTCGAGCATAGCTACGCTGGACCCAAGCGCAGCTGTGCTGGGTTTACCGTAGGTGTGCTCCCCTGCTACGCAAGTGCTCTCCAATTAAAAGTCTCGACATAAGGTTTAGGAGCGGTTGTGCTCCTCTCGGGCACAGGTGCGCTCAGCCTAGATATTCAAATTCAGTAATTTTTTTTAACTTTGATGTTCCAAAGCATACAAGAAAATCTTAAACATCATGCACTTCATACACACACCTATTTACAGAATTATGGCATGCAATGGTTTCTTAGTTTGAAATTTCATTTGCAAGGAAACAACCCTTAGTTTGCTTTCACCATAAATCGTTCATTAACAAATGTTAAGTTTTTAAAGCTTCTTCATAACATGAATCAATTTATACTTAGAACACTTTCCATTTATGAAACCATATTCAAGACCACATTGAACCAACTTTGGTTCTTTTACAAAATCATATTTCATATCAAGACCAATACTTATGATTCATGCATCTCCTAACTTATACACATGTGACTCCTTTTGTTTTTGGAAAACATGCATTGTAAAACATAGAAACATGTTTCATTTACTCATTCTACTTGAATCATGGATAACACATAACATGCTTCTTTATTCATGCATATTGTGACTTAATCACTTAACATATATTTCACATTATGATGTAAACATCTAGCATGCACATCTCAAACCCTAAAGCACATATGACACACATGATTCTTATACATGAATCATCCTTAGTACCTCAATATACATATATTTCATGGATTCAACATAACACCTACAATATATTAGGATTCATTTATTTTTTAAAACAACTCTTAAATAACAAATCTTAGAAGAATATTTCATTGAGAACTTTTATCAAGCACCTAGAATGTTGATGATTAGTTTTTATACCTATTTGTTGGACACTTTAGACTTAATAATTCGAGAATTTTTATTATTTTATGTTAATTTTTTTGTGTTTTAATCTTGTTTAGTTTTTATATTACTTTTATATATTTTTACTTTGTTTTGTAGGATTTTGGAATAAGGGCGGTTTGGATCAAAGCTTGGAGTTGCGAAATTTGGATTTTCAGCTTGCTGTTTACACAGCAATCACTTGCAACCCAATTTAGACCTTGATCCAGCCATTATCTCTCAATTCTTCCACAATAAAAGTTGTAGATATACTTCTCATCTTTCTAAAAAATCTTAAATAATCTCAATCGGAGGTCGGATGAGAGATTTATGCCCAAAACACTGAAGGAGGTTGCAACAGTCCAAAAATGGAGCATTTCTAGGCAGATTGTATGAGCGCCGCAACGGTGATTTCCACCACCACATTAGTAGTACAAAACAAAAACAATCAGAATGTTTGACCGCCGCAGTGGTGTCGTTGACTGTTGCGGCGGTGCACTAGTCCTACGTACAAAAATCAATTTTAAAGAGGAAAAGAGTAGCCCTAACTTCATAATTTCATTTCTTCTTCTTTGGGAGGAGGCTAGAAGCGATTTTGGAGGCCAAATGATGAAAAGAGTCACCTTCCATGGAGGTTAGAAATGGAATTCAACATCTAAGGAAAATATGGATTGAATGCTTGGAGCTTAAAGATTAGTGACAACTATCCTGTTCTTCTTTCCTTTAATTTGTATTTCCATTGTTGTTGATTATTTTTTGGAACAAAAATGAATTAATATCTATCCATTGTTCTTGTATCTATGTTGGGTATTGAATCTATAACATGTTTTGGCTATGGTGAATTATGTTTTGATCTCATTTAACTATGTATACGTTGTATGCTTGTTGGATGTGATTTTACTCAATTGTTATGGTTTAAGCATGGAATCTTTGATTATGTTGGGTGTCTAATACTTAGTTTAATTGAATCTCTCTTTCTTATTTGGTTGTTATTGCATTTGTGAGTTCTTTAAAAGAATAATTTCATTGTGCATGTCGAGCGTTCGACAAATTGTCCAAGTGAATCTTGTCTTGTATTTTGCATATTTTTGTGCTTCGTTGGCTATGGTTTCATATCTCTTGGATGGCACCATATGAATTGGATTATAACATTTTGTTCTTCATGTTAATTGCTTGGCCAAGTGGTTAGTTTTGTTACCTGTATGAAATTGGAAAATGGATTATAGCGTTATGACCCGAATGTGATAACATGTGTTATGCTATGTGTTCTTACGAGTGTATGCATAATTGTGCATAGGATAGACATATACCTATGTACCACATGTAACCAATGTGAGAATTTGCTTCAAATCCTTGCTTTGCTATTTCTCATAGACATATAGTGAAATGCTTAGCTTGGGCGTCCTTGTCTGAATTTTGTCAAATGTGATAAGTTTGGATTTGGTATGTTTATATGTCCTTCAAAAGACAAAAGAGGCATGTAACTACTATTGTATTCTCGGTTAACCAGTCATCGTGACCGTAAGACCAAATAGGGAGAGTTAGGAGATTTAAATAAAGTATTAGGAGAAAATATAATTTTAGGTTCATCTATCTTTACTGCTTTCGTAGTTTAATTGTTAATTTGCATTATTTCCATTTCTATTTCTTCCATTCAATCAACTGTTTGAATTAAGATCGGTATTTGGAACTCGTTAGAACTAATTCCTCGTGGGATCGACTTTTACTTTCACTTTATTAATTGTTGACCGTGTATGCTTGCACATTATTCATTCAAATGAATTCGAGAGAGGAATTTAACTAATAAATAAAATATAAATAAAGAGTTACGATTTTGACCAACAAATGCATGTGTTGATCTATAGCTCATTTCATACATATAAACACATATCAAAACTCCAGCCATACATTTAACTTTGTATCACCGGGTCCTTTATGACCCCCCAAAATAATAATCTCCCACAACACAAGAATCAACAAAATAACTAGGAATATAAGAAGTCTAGGAGTTTGAACATAGGATCACTTTTAACCTTGAGTGCATATTGAATTAGGAGCAATAGGCTGGATTTCTTTCTTCTCCTTTGAATTTTTGTGAGCTCTCCTTCTTTCTCTTAAAAGAACTCTCTCAGATATTACACTTACACTTAGAAGTTTAAGTGAAGTTTTGAAATGGTTAAAGCTGTAATCCATAGTAGTATACTCCTTCACTTCTCAGCTGAATCATTACTACCTAAAGCCTCCATAATTAGTTTTAAGTAGTACTCCATTGGTGCAACCTAGAGCAACCAAAATGCTCTGCCCATGGCTCTTCTTAGCTATCGAAAATGGCACACCCAACAATGGTTTGAATAAGCTTTTAAAATATTCAAGTTGATGAATTTATACATGCAGTGCCTAGCCGAAACAATTACCTTAAACCTTCTTAAACAGTTCATGAATCAAAAAACCATAAAAATTTAACTGTACTAAGTGCGAATATATAAACAATATGGATGTAGATTAATTTTAAATAATTAAACCACTTGAAGCTATTGCAAAATAAATACTAGTTTAGGTATAAAAAAACTTGTCTCGATTGTTGATTACTGCTAACCAATACACTCTAATATAATTTGTACAGACCTAATAATTAATCAAGTTGATCTTTAAATTAGTATCATATCTAAGTTCATAAGATAACCTTTGTGCATCTTAATTTGTAACACATAATCACAAAATTAAATAATTGAGTGCATATTAAACACTTAAGAAATATTATCATCATTTGATAATAATTTAATCACATAAAACCTATACTAATCATTTAATATAGTTTAAACTTCTATCTAATATTATTAACTATTTAATAATATTTTATTACCCTTTTTAATATTATTAATTATTTAATAATATTTTATTAGTTGTATAATATTATTAATCCTTTAATAACATTTTATTCATTTCTTGATATAATTAATTATTTAATAATATTTTAGTAAATTCTTAATATTATTAATCATTTAATAATATTTTATTTAATATTATTATTTATTTAATAATATTTTATTCATTTCTTAATATTATTAATTATTTAATAATATTTTATTCACTTTCTAATATTATTATTTATTTAATAATATTTTATTAATTTTTTAATATTATTATCCATTTAATAATATTTTATTAATTTCTTATATTATTAAATATTTAATAATATTTATTACCTTTTACTTATTAAATTAACCCTCTATAATGTTTAAATTACATTTATTGGATCCAATAATAATATTATAAATTTTAAAACATTTTTCAACTTTCAGACCCGAATCGACCTGGCAAAATCGACCCGACTTGACCTAGTTCAAAAATAATTAATTTTCTGGAAATAGCACTGTGCCCCGACGCAGTCCAGCAGAATCAAATTCTAACTTTTTCAGATTTTTCTAATTTTGACACTTTTGATTCAAACTTAAATAAAATAAAATCTATACATTCAAATGACACTAAATCAGTTTTGTTATCTTTCTAACTTCTTGTTTTACAACATTTCATGGATCGATCACATTTTCGAAAATATTTGACACGAAATTTACGATCGATCCATATAGATTTTTAAAATGACATGTTTTGCGGTAAACTCCATAACTTCTTCATTTTTTCATATTTTTGATAGATTCAAGTTGGGTTATCTTTATAACTCATACATATAACTTTCTAGCCATGAAAGTCAAATAACCAACTTATACATTTCAAATTACCATAATAAATAACACATGGCTAACTAGGATTTTACCGGTAAAACTTTATATATACTTTTCTTCCACTTATTTGCATACCACACACATAAATACACATATTAAACATACAAAATCATGAATCTACATATATATATCATAGTTCTAGCCTTATAGAGCATCAAAATAAGCTTTGAACTGTTAAAAATATTTTTTAACCATAGAAATGAAAAGATGAAAGTATAGAACACTTTTAAACCTTTTTTACTTAGATGCTCTTCTTCTCTTTGAAATAAACCTACCTAGAGACTCCACCTCGGCTACTAGATATACACTTCTAGTGTAATATCCATCAAGACTCTCTAAGAATGCTCTCACCTCTCTCTAGAATTCTTTCTCTCTCTAAAAATGCTAGCAAGTATAGAAATGACCAATATTGCACAAGTGTTGGTGAATTCTATTTATAGAACTATAGGAACACATCATTAACTCCTTAATCAACTATCAATGGTGAAATTAAAAGCTAATTTATGCTTATTATTTGATGGATTGACTACTTGGATTGACATGTTGCTTGCAATCCATTTTGGAGCTTGAGTGAAGCATGAAATAGAGTGTAAAAGAAGCAATCACAAGCTAGCAATCCACCCCATGTGGGGCTCCCATTTGGCCAACCAAATGGCCTTTATTTTGTCCAATTTTGCTTTATTTTTGTTTCCAATTTGTACTTATATATATATAATATTAACTAATACATGTTACATTTAATTAAAACAAGCATTGGGCTAGCTCAAATATATCATGGATCAATGAATTAATTATGTTCATGGACTACTAGATTAATTTTATTAGACCTAGTTTAATAATTCATTTGGACTTAAAATATAATCCAATTCGACTTGTTTTATTAATTTATTCTACCACCTTGCTATATTATTAAATAAATATACACACACATAAGTATATTCATAAATGCACAATTAATTTATACAAAAAATTTAATTCATTGATAATTGTTTAATAATTATAATTACAATGTAACTTAGAATTCTTGGTTATTACATTCTCCCCCCCCCCCTAGAAGAATTTCGTCCTCGGAATTACAAATTTAAAGCTACTCAGAAAAGATTCGGATAGTTATTCCTTATCTTTTCTTCAAGTTCCCACATAGCTTCTTCAGCGTTGTGGTTCCTCCAAAGCACTTTGACATAATGTATAATCTTATTTCGTAACATCTGCTCTTTCTTATCTAATATCTGGAAAAAAAATTCTTCATATAATAAGTCTTTCTCAACTTGAATTGGCTCATAGAATATGATGTGGTTGTTGTGACGCCCCCAATTATCTCAGCCTCATATTCAGTGCTCACGATCAAATACATACATCACCTCTAAACAACATATATTACTAAATGCGGAATAAATAAACATAAGTTGTTCATTACAAAAGATTTACTACGGTCCCAATGTCTCAACCTTAATAAAATGCATCGTGACAGTCCTATTAATATAAACAGGTTCTATGATTTACAAAACAAGAATAGAAATATTTAAACTATTCTTAAAGCTTGCACTTGCGTTTGTCCTTCTAAGAGTGCTCAGGTCTAACTGCAATTAGTTCATGATATATATAGCAAGAGTGAGCAACTAATATGCTCAACAAGTTTAAAATAAATAATATAGGCATATCACTAATAACTGCGAATAAAGAGAATGCTCAACATTTTATAGAAGTTGATGAAATAATTGATAAGATAATCAAAATTCAAACGAAGGAATGAAAGATGATTATTTACTGCTGAGTGGTCCAACCGACCATGAACATTTCTAAGAAATTAATCTTTCGATTTATCCTTTAATAAATCAGTTTTTACTTGAGGGGATCAGTCTTTTGTACACCATGTGTATGCATAACATTAAACTCTGACCGTGTCGAACAAGGACACTTATAATTCCCCATTAGGGTTTGTTCTCTTAGTACAAGACTTTCGCACCAATCAACTGGTTTGGAATAGCTTTTAAAAACCTTTACTTTATATGTCTAGCCGAAACAAATGGCATAGACCAATTCTTGAACTGTTCATGAAATAAATAATTTAAA
Source organism: Hedera helix (assembly GCA_947179155.2). NCBI lineage: Eukaryota > Viridiplantae > Streptophyta > Magnoliopsida > Apiales > Araliaceae > Hedera > Hedera helix. The sequence goes on along the minus strand of OX359266.1, from coordinate 20,803,224 downwards.
TAATTTACTTGTTCAATGATAGAACAAAAATTTCAAATGCATCAACGTGTGAATATCAATACTTGCATTTACTTGGGATAATTAACGATAAATTAAACCATTGACATGCTCAAAAATAATAGCTTGAGTTGAGATAGAAAACTTGCCTCGGTAGTTGACAACAGCTCACACAACTTAAATTACAGCCTTTGAAACACCTAGTATTAAATAAGTTTATCTTTCAATTAGTATAGCACAAAGAAATACATATATTACTATCATACAGACTGCTACTTAAGTACATAATCCAATATTTAACAACATATAGCTTACACGACAATATTACCACACTTGGATAACATTTTAATTACCAAATAATATTATTAATATAATATTATTAATATCAAGTTCATTTATCAATGTTATTAATAAATTAATAATATCTTAATTGAATACCTACTATTATTATTAGTCATTTAATAATAATATAATCAGTTATTATTATTATTAATTATTTAATAATAATTTAATTATTTACTATTATTATTAATCATTTAATAATAATTTAATCCTTTATTATTATTATTTAATAATTTAATAATAATTTAATCATTTACTATTATTATTAATCATTTAATAATAACTTAACTAATATTATTATTTAATAATATTTCAATCATTTAATAATATTTAAAAAAAATTAACAATCAAAACTAAATTGTTTAATTATTTTATTCTCTTCTTTATTCATTTACTTTATTCATTATTTAGCATATAAATAATAAATAATGACTCTAATTCTTTTTAATTACTTTAATTATTATTTAATATTAGAAAAATAATAAATAATTACTTTTATGTATTATTTAATTAAAATTAAATGATACATAATTATTTTATGCAATTATCCTTATTTTCCTTTAGTCAATTGTATTTATTAAAAATACTTAATTGACTTATTATTATTTTTATATCTTGGATGTCTTTAGTGTATTTAATTGTATACACAAAAAAAATTTATTTTTATTTTCCAACTTCATTTGCTATTTTTCAAAAAGCCAACTGTCCAAAATTTGCAGGATTTATTAAAAATCGAGTTTTTATCCAAAAATGATGAAATTTGTATGGAAGACTCCTGCCACATAGACTCATTTTTTTATAGTGGCTGATTATTACCATATAGTACCACATATAAAATGGCCAGAATTTTTTGAGTAAGCAAAATGGCCAAAAGAACCCCAAGAAAAATCTGGGCAGTAGCGTTTGGCAGTTTTTCCGGCAGAAAATGTTTTGCTAGAAAAATCACCATAAATCGTTCTTTTAATATTTTTCAATCGTTCTACTTGGAATCTCTTCTTATCTGATATACCTACCACCCAAAACTGACAGATCGTAAAAATGAGTTACGGAATGTGAACAGTAACTCCAGGAACCCGCTGCTCCATTTAGGGTTTTTCCTGCAAAAACCGCTTTCATGTTTTGTTAAACTTTTCCATATAAATGAATATCAAAACTCATGTTAAACCCATTAAAATCTAGATATACTAGTATAGCATGGTTTTAAGCATCAATAACTTTAAAAATAATTTTCTACCATCAAAACATATTTTTGACCAATAAAATCACTTAAAACACATTTAGAACATAGTTTAAATAAAAATTTAAGCTTATAACACTTTTAAACCTTTTTGTTGCTTTTTTTCTTCTAGATAGGAACTTGAATAGCAATGGATGATCCACCTTAGTATAGTTGATGATCTTCCTTTTTGCTTGATCTTGATTTTCTAAGGTTTCTCTTCATTTTTCTTCTTTCTCTCTATTTTGCTCTCAACTTTTCTTTTCTCTCTAACTCTTTTGGACTCTAGCAACTTGGTAGATGAAAAATAAGATAATGGATGATAGGAGAGAGTGAGTGTATTAGTTGTTGTGTATACTTACAAAATGTAAGTATACACATCATTCACATCAATCAAGCATATGCCTACTAGCTTGTGCCCATTTTCCTTGCTCTTCCCCAAACCTTGAGCGTCCAAAAGAGCTACACAAATCAGCCACAAAAATCTCCTAAGGCTACCGAATTTTGGGGGATAAAATTGTCCAAGAAATGCTTCCTTTTCCTTTTCTTTTAATGTCCAAATGTGTTAGTAAATTATATATATTGATACATAATATATAATCACCCACACACATACATTTGGGCTACAGATTGGGCCAAAATTAAATATATTACTTGGGCCTCCCCAATATTTGATTAAGGCCTCAATTAAATTAATGTTTGGGTCATGCATTAGTTAATCCAATGGGCTAGGCATTTGGCTTGGTTAGATCATTAATTAAATTACTTGGCGCTTAATAAAATACATCATTAACAAACTACATAATCTACATAATTTAATTGAACTATTAATTAGGGTTTCAATTTAATTCCCACGTTAATTTATATTAGGCTTCTATTTAAATTAGCACCAATATTAGCCCTAATATTAATTATGTCCCATATTAGACTTTGAATACACCTTACAATCCATTTCATCCCAAACTAGGGTTTGGATTTTAATTAGGGTTTATAACTCAATTAGGTTAACCCTAGTTTCAATAATTAGCCTAATCAGCTCGATTAGGGTTTCCATCGTTAATTTCTTCCTAATTTTGTCTTATTAGGAATAAATCAATTTTCGATTATCAGGTTTAAAAATAGTAATTTCATTATTAACCAGCAAATAAATGTTAATCGCTAATGTGAAATTTCAAAAAAAATGAAACACGTGTTTTCACGTGAATAGTGTTTTTCGAGATAAAAATTTTGAATTTTTTTATTTTTTCACTATTTACCGACACCTCATAATTATAGTACAACACGTCAGATACTACACAAAAATACTTTTTATAACTCAATGCAATGCATAAACAGTGTTACAGGAATTTTTGGATCAATACATTATCCCTCCTTCATAAGAATTCCGTCATCAGAATTACAAATAAAAGGTTACCCAAAAAGATTAGGATAATTCTTCCTCATCTTTTCTTCCAGCTCCCACGTAGCCTCCTCGGCATTGTGGTTCCGCCATAACACTTTGACAAAATGAATGATCTTATTTCCTAAGGTTTGCTCCTTCCTATCCAATATCTGGATATGAATTTCTTCATACGATAAGTCCATTTCAAGTTGAATCAGCTCGTATGAGATGACATGTTTGTAATCCAGTTTATATGGCCACAACACTGACACGTGAAACATATTATAAATATACTCCAGTTCAGGAGGTAAAGCTACCTCGTACGCCACCTCACTAACTCGCTTCAAAATTTCAAATCGTCCGATAAATCTAGGGTTCAATTTTTCCTTCTTTCCGAACCTGATTTTTCCTTTCCATGGAGATACCTTCAAAAAAACAAAACTTCTAACCTCGAAGTCTCTCTTTTGACGATGTAAATCTGCGTACTTCTTTTGTCGAGACTGAACCGCCACCAGATGAGTGCTTATCACCTTGATCACATATATAGTTTCGGATCCCAACAATCTTCGTTTACCAACTTCATCCCAGCACAGGAGCGTTCTAAACTTTCTCTCATACAATACTTCATAAGGCAACATGTCAATACTTGCATGATGACTGTTGTTGTATGAAAGCTCCATCACACATGCTCTCAGCATATCCTCTAGCGTCAGAATTGTTCACTCGCTCTGCCCATCAGTCTGGAGATGATACGCGGTACTCAACCTTAATTGCATCCTCATCTTTTCCTATAGGCTCTTCCAGAAATTTGACGTAAACCGCAGATCTCTATCAGATATAACAGATACCAGCACTCCATATCGCGACACAATTTCTTTAACATATAGCTTTGCCAACTGCCCTAAGTTGTACCTGATTTTCATCAGTAGAAAATGTGCAGACTTGGTCATATAATCTACAATCACCCAGATCGCATCGTACCCCTTTTGAGTTACTGGAAGTGTGACGACCCCGAATCCGAGTCCCTTGAACCCCGGATCCGGTTCGCTACTGTACAACCTTCTTCTTATCATTCATGACTTACAACAATATTATAATCGCTATATAATCATTTATTTAAAACATTATAACATCTCTTTCTATTCCAGAATTGCAATATTTATAAATTCCTAGTATGTCTCAATATCATATATGATATAACATTCTATTACAATCAATTTGAGTATTTAAACACTCACAATAAACATTAACCATTTCTTTAATTACACAATCAGTTTACCTCCCATTTGGACTCATAATTACTATAATCGTATAGACTTTCAGTGAAAGTAATACGCATTCCTAATCCTTGATTCTTTAATAAAATCTTCGGATATCTCACACTTATCTGAAAATGTTGATTTTATAGCTAGAGTGAGCACGACGGCTAAGTAAGTATAACAGTTACACATAACACATTACATGTTTCACATATTATACATATTCTGCATTCTATTCCTACATCATGCATTTCATGATTTTTATTTTATGAATACTTCATACTTCTTATGCATCACAAATAATAAACAATTAGTCTCAAGCAATTCATTCTTCATAGTCTGTATATACTTCACATATAATCATACTCCATGCTTTTTCATGTATTACAAATATCATCAATATATTTTCATATCAATAATTTAATATAATATTGTTGCATAGCAATACACATAGGAGCAAATTCTGAAAAACTTACTTGGTTCGCTTCTACCGTTTACGCTTATTTTGCGTCTTTCGTTCAACCTACAATTTATATATGAAATTGACATCATCATTAGTTACAATAACTATTACTTAGCCTTTTATAAGACTCTAACTTCAAATTATTAACCCTTAAGATGTCCAACAAACGAATTCTTAAGTTCTGAACAAAAACCCTACCCCAAATATAGTTCGGGCATATCGGGTAAGCTTAACCAACTTACGCCTTCAATACACGTTTTTCATACGACCCACTTTTAAAATTTTTCTAAATTAGTCACAAATGAACTATTTACATCGGTTTAATTCGATTAACTTTCTTCTTTTACATAACTTAATGATTTGGACATTTAATAATGTACCAAATACCTCAAAATATTATCTATATTTGATAATATACAACTATATTCAAATATTATTAACCATTAAATAATATTTACTCACTTAATAATATTATTAATCATTTAATAATATTTTAATCTTTTACTAATATTATTAACCATTTAATAATATTTTAATCACTTATTAATATTATTATCCATTTAATAATATTTTAATCACTTATTAATATTATTATCCATTTAATAATATTCTAATATCTTACTAACATTATTAGCCATTTAACAATACTTTAATCACTTATTAATATTATTATCCATTTAATAATATTTTAATCTCTTATTAATGTTATTAACATTTTAATAATATTTTAATTAGTTATTAATATTATTAACCATTTAATAATAATTTAATCACCTACTAATATTATTAATCATTTAATAATATTTTAATTATTTATTTATATTATTAACCATTTAATAATATTTTAATCACTTTATTAATATTATTAACCATTTGATAATATTTTAATCTCTTATTAATATTATTAACCTTTTAATAATATTTTAATCACTTATTAATATTATGAACCATTTAATAATATTTTAATCTCTTATTAATATTATTAACCATTTTAATAATATTTTAATCACTTATTAATATTATTAACTATTTAATAATATTTTAATCACTTAAAAGTATTATTCACCATTTAATAATATTTTAATCACTTATTAATATTATTAAGCATTTAATAATATTTTAATACTCTTCAAACAATATCAATAATTAACTTTTTAATTGTGTTAACCTTAGTCTTTATTTTAAAATATTTAGCTATCAATTAGTCACTAATAGATTATATATATATTGATTTATTATTCAAACACATTCATTTTACACTTATTTCAACTTAAATTTTCACAAAAAAACTCAGCCCGGACTGACCCGACCCGGATAGCTAAAACAGGTCCTAGGCAGTGCATTTGACTATTGCGGCGGTGGTTTCCACCGTTACGGTAGTGGTACAAAAATCAAAAATCTTAATTTGGGGACTGCCCGAACCTTCTTCACTAAAACTGCCATAACTTCTTCATTTTAAAATATTTTGGGGTGATTCTTTAGTCCATAACTTCTTTGTTTTTTCATATTTTTGAAAGCTTCAAGTTGAGTTTTCTTTAAAACTCATATATGTAACTTTTTAGCCAGAGAAACCCATTTTTCAACTTGTACATTTCAAACTACAACATTAAATAGTACATGTTCAACTAGGGTTTTACCGATACAGTTCAATATAGATTTTTCTTCTATTTATTTGCACATCACACATACCAAAACTTGCTTTAAACATATCAAACCATGAATCTACCAATATGTTATAGTTTTAAACTTCTAGATCATCAAAATAACTTTTGATCAGTTAAAAATATCTTTTGACCATATAAAACATATACATACAACAAATATGAACTAAATAAGGAGATAGAGGATTTTTGAACCTTGTACTCTTGGATCCTCTTCTTCTCTTGGCTAGGAACTTCACTAGGGACTCCACCTTGACTATTATACAGTAATTTTCATGATGGATTCTCACTTTATAAGAGTTCTCTGT